>JAIEZT010000016.1:9241164-9804642 GCA_019594935.1 Periophthalmus modestus
ATCGGCTCAAATTGTGAAAGAGTGGTTCAGGGAGCAGGAGACTATCATTTTCACACATGGATTGGCCACCACAGAGTCCAGACCTTAACCCCATTGAGAATCTTTGTGATGTGCTGTACTGGAGAAGGCTTTTGTGCAGCGGTCATCAATGCAAGATCTTGTGTGAAAAATTAATTCAACACTGGATGGAAAATACATCTTGTGACATTGCAGAAGCTTATCGAAACAATGCCACAGTTAATCAAAGCTAAAGGTGGTCCAATGAATATATAAGAGTGTGACCTTTTTTTTGGGTGCAGTGCAACTCAAAGTTATTAATATCTTTGATACATAATTCCATATATCTTGCCTGATATATTTGATGTCTTCTGTATAAAATGTAAAAAGCAGAAAAAATACTGAGAAGTTGTGTCTAAATTCTGGACTGACAGCGTACCTTGCCCCCAGGCCTGCATACACATGCGTGCAAATGTGTTGTTGAGTTTTTCCTGGTTGCACAATGTTTTGAGTGCCCATGGAGGACGAAGTCTACAGACTACATTTCTCACATTGTAGCAGAGTGTGTGTGTGTATTCTGGTGTATAGAAATATGTCAGAGGTGATGTGCTGGAATGAGTTTTCAGTCTGAGCAGTGCCTGGGGAGCAGAGGAGAGAGCAAGAGGAGAGAGGGAGAGCCAGGGGCCAGACAGGGGCCCCCAGTACAGCCGGGCCCCTGACAGCTCATTCGGCCCCAACACTCAAGCTGACAGCAGTGACACAGACTGAAGAGTGGAAAAACAACTGCTGCGGCCCCTGACCACAGCAAACTCACAGTCACCCATCAGCCAATCAGAAGTTGAGTTTTAAAGTATACTACAGTGATATAGTAGTTTTAAATCAGACTTATTGTGCTCGTGTCTGACCTATAATCTGTGATACCTGTGGATCATTATGTTATAATTTGAACATTTTAAATCACAACATTCATCTAAGGTGGTTTTCACACATGTGACTCTCTGTGGACCCACTCCAGTGGCACGAGATTTAGTTCTGTTTTCTTTTAGGTCGGCCTTCACATACACCACATTCACATACACCGAACATAATTTACCCCCAACACCATGAGCCACGGTAGAGTCCATCAGCTGATCAAGAAACTTATTTCTATGAAATGCACTTGAAGCAGACAGAGCCCTGTGAATACACATGCCTATGCGCACTTCCCCTGTACTTGGTGGTCTTTTCTTTCACCTGTGGCTAAATACACCATGAAGAGACTGTACACACTGGTGGAAGAGGAGAAGAAGCTTTTTGAATGACACACAGAAAGACCCAAGCTCACCTGCGCAGACAGACCCAGGCTCTCGCCTGCGCAGACAGACCCAGGCTCGCCTGCGCAGACAGTCAGGAGGAGACTGTGGCTGATAATTAAACTGATCTAAACTGCCTTGTCGAATGTGTGTATATGTGATCTGAGCACTTTTTTGCCGAATTCCAAGAAACTTTTACTGCCACAGTGGACTGATAGATTGTGGGTGGAGCCTGAGACCTCCTGTTCCAAGCTCTTGGCCGGTTACTGTGGTCCAGAGTGTGACTCACGATCACACTGGCCCAAGCACAGCTCTAAGAGAGAATACTCTTTTACATTGACCTGACAAGTGGCAGTGTAAAAATGACCTAAAACGACTTAATAAAAGAAACAAGCCCTCTTTCGTCCGATTTAGAAAACCACGGTCATCAGAACAAGTATTACATGCTGTCAGCCCCTCCTATAGAAAGCTAGACATCAAACTAGTGCGCAGATTTTTTATTTATTTTTTCATTTGTACCAAAGTTACTACGTCACACTGCTGAATCATACATCTATCACCAATCAAGAAAATAAAACTGGAAAATGGAGGGTGTATATTACAGTGAGTGTGTACCAACGGAGGCGAAAATGGGGGTAGATCAGCAATACGCGATTACAGATTGCTCAAACAGTCACAAAACACTCCAAGTACAACTTCTGGTGACTAAATGATTTTTCAAGCTTTTAACGATAACATGGTTAAAAGCTTGAAAAATCAGTTTTGCAGAATAGGTCCAATTTAACTGAATAATAAAGTCGATTAAGGTCATATATAGAATAAGATGACAATTACATTATAGTTAAAAACTCGTGATTTGGAAACATTAAGTCATGACTGCGTGATTGACAGGTGGTGTAGCCAGTGATGCACCTTTTTAAAACAAACATGGCAGTTTATTACTTAAAGATTTATGGAATTGCCATTAAAGATACAAACAACTATGTTTAGCAACCTTCTGTGACATGCTAACGCAAGCTTGTAACAAACACAATTAGTCTGGTGATGATTTATAAACAATGCAGGAGACCTCTGATGTAACAATCCTGAGAATTTAATGATTAAAGTTAAAACCCAACCTGACCCACCTGACCCAGCACAAAAAGGTCTTTTGTCCTTAGGGTTGTTGCTCACATCAAAACCTGTCGCACGATCTCCGGAGATATCTAACCATCTATCTATCTTATGTATGTATGTATGTATGTATGTGTCTGTCTATCTATTAAAATCCAAATAATTATGTTATATTCTTCACTTGTGGCATTAGTTGTACAGTCCATCCCCTTGCACACTCTTCTGCCCTCCCCCCGGCTGTCCCCCCCTCTCTTCCTCTCTCACCTGCCCTCTGCCCTCTCTCCCTCTATTACTCTGCCCTCTCTCCCTCTATTCTACATTCTCTCTTCCTCTGGCCTCTCTCTCTTCCCTGTTCTCTCTCCCTCTCTCCTTCACCTGCCCTCTCTCTCTCTCCTCTGCCCTCTCCCCTCTCTCTCTCCCTGCCCTCTCTCCTCTCTCTCTCCCCTGCCCTCTCCCCTCTCTCTCTCCTCTGCCCTCCCCTCTCTCTCTTCTCTGGCTTCTCCACATAATAAACATTTCTCAACTCTAACTTTATGCTAGACAATAATGCACCAAAAATATAGCGTGCCGCAACAATTTCACAATAAATTTTGAGTTTTATTTCGTCAAGCTCCACAAATCCTGCATAGATTAGTGAACTTTAGAAACTGCAGCTGGAAATTAGATATTAGGTAACAGCATATAAACAACAAGCATTTGCCCGTGCTGTCTACAAATCCCAAAATGTTTTTACGTTGCTGTCTTATTAAATGAATGGGATAATGTTAAATGTTAATATCAGCCAGCTGTGTGCGCACATGTTCTAAACAGTCCTGGAAAAATCTATAGTTCCTCCCTGACCAGTCATATAAACTTATCATTCATGTTATTATCAGAGTAGATCATTATAAAATAAGCATCTTTAGGAGGCCTTTTTCAAAACCCTCCCCACTCAGTTCCATCAGACCCACAAAGCTCTCCTCCTCATCACCATTAACCCCCAGCTCCAATAGGCCCCATCACATTCCCCGCCCTCCACCGCAAAACAAGCCTGCAGTTTAGAATGAGCACACCATAAAGTCCTAATGATCGTATTAACGCGATCTAACGTCCACAGTACATGTTTACAACCAGTCCATTTACCCCAGACTCCAATCAGAGCTGGATACGTGGGCGGCGGAACATTATATGCAAATGGCGTGCTTAAAAAATACCCCGTAGGTCAATACAGCGCAGCGTATTTGAGTTGTTTTTCGCCGACCTGAAAATATGATCCAGGTCCATAACTGCCCCTGTCTATTCTAATGTGTCTGTATGCAAACCAAGGCAGTTAACATGGAAATAATCGTCCGCAAAGCCCGATTTTACCCCAGAGGAACGGCATCAAAACAGCCCACGTAGTGCAGAGGTATACCCAGGAGGGGGAGCTTCTGAGGCAAATGTTTATGAAGAGAAATTATACACTAGGAGAGGTTGAAGGACATGGGAGTGGGAAGTGAAGCTAACTAGAAGCACTGCTCTATCTGAAGCGCTCTTTCTCAAGTTAGACTTTCTGAGCTTTGTTTTACCACAACCTAACTACAAAGCTGATTTGTGCTGTTAAACAAGTCCCTCTCCACCGTCACACGCTAGCTAGCATTAGACAACAGTTTTTCAGTTGTGATTCTCACCTTTTTTGTTTCAACTCCTAAACAGGGCCATAATCACATGACTGATCACAAGCTCCTGAGAAGGTGTTGTTTAAATCCATTTTGTGTTTTTTCTTGTGTTTTTAGATTAGATCTGGTGTCATCCACATTCTGTTTGGGTGTGAAGCTAACTTTAGGTACTGTTCTGTCTGAGGCTTGTTAAACTTTAATTTGAGCTTTGTTTTAATGCAGTCTGACCATAAAGAACTGACTTAGCTGAACTACAACAGGTGAGCTGATTTGTGCTGTTAAACAAGTCCCTCTTGCATAGCATTATAGTGACAAGCTAGCATTAGCCAACAGTTTTTTAGTTAGTCATTCTCACCTTTTTGTGTAAAATCAAACTCCTAAACAGGACCATGAACGCTCGGACGGATCACAGGCTCCTGAAAATGTGCTGTTTAAATCCATTTTGTATTTTTGTCATAACATTCACGTCAAACCTCCCAGTGTGAAGTCGTATCACTACGCTGTGTTGACATCAGCACATGGTACACTCCCTATAGTTTAAACTGAGCTGTAGACAGGTCAAAATCCTCAGGTGCAGTTTCCTGTGTAACTGTGAGACTGAAGATGTGTTGACCTGGTTTATGGTTAATACCTCTGTAATTACTGCGCCTATTCAACAAAATACAGCTCTCAGCATAAATAAACATCTAAATATAATGATTTTTTTTCACAATAACTTCAGAAAGTGGTGCCATTATTGTGGATTCAAGTCCTAATATTGAAAGGCTTGAATATTTCTTTCATTTACTTGCAGTAGTGAGATTTATTTTTTAATAAACAAGCCATAGCTAGGGCTAGCATCATTTTCTAACATGATGATGATGCTGACAGAAGTATGTAGTTGCAATGAGGACGATTTAACGAAATGCTCTTTGATTTATGGACTTAAAAACAATGCTGGGACCTCCGGATTTGTACCCACTTTACAAACTGGGAAAAAAATTGTGTTTTATGTGGTTTAGAGGGGCTAGACTAAACATGGGTTCAAACAAAAAGAGCAAAAGTAAAAGAAAAATTCTATTTTGGCATGATATATGTCTTTTAAGTCTAATGCCGCACACATTGTATCAAAAGAGTAGCAGTTTCACAATAAAAGTTTGATTTTATTTGATCACCACAACAATTTTTGAAAATGGAGCTGGAATTTAGATATAACCATTTATTTACATACTTTATACTATATGGCAAATATGATAATCATAATCGTAATTGCAATGCATTGGATTTAACACTTTTTTGGACACTCAAGGATGTTTTCCAGAACATTATTCATTCACTCCACACTCGGTGGCAAGCTATTATTGTAGCCACAGTTGCCCTGGGACAGACTGAAAAAAGTAAGGCTGCCAATCAGCACCATCAGTCCCTCCCACCACCACCAACACTCACACATACCACTTTCACTTACATAAATACATACAATTCACAGTGCATGTTAAATAAATGTCATTGTGTCCAAAGGTATTCAAAACAAACACAACCTTCTCTTCGCCATGGCAACAGGAGCAGAGACAGGCAGCAGCAGAGTCCTGATTCAGCACCAAGGACAGCGGCGTTTCTCATACATTTATGTCCAACCATTCGCGTGCCTTAGTCCTGTGCATCCATCATATGGCCTAAGCCTGCTACATGTCAACACACAGTACCTTTAAACACCGGTATGTACTTTGGGTTAATATTTGAAGTACATCGAAGGTAGTAGTACTCAGGGGTGGAAAGGAACTAATTACAAATACTCACGTTACTGTAATTTAACAGATTTTTGGGGTAGTGGCATATGTACTTGTGCTTGAGGATAATTGAGTGCATTAATAGCCAAGTAACTGTTATTTTTACTTGAGTAACAAACTACCTGGATGACTGAGGAATTGCACAAATATAGGACCACTTGGGAATATAAAAGACATTTTAATGTTGAACTATTAAATCACATTCTATTGTCTGAAGCAAGAGTGTTTTTCAGTTTCATCATGACATCAGAATCAGTATTGTCTCGAGTCTATTCCTTAGTAGTAAGTTGAGTTTAAAATGTTCATTGTTCATTTGACATTATAACAGACCATAACAGTACTGTCTATAGTGCTGCCCATATGTTCAGGCTCTGTGGGGCTGAGGCTGCAGGTAAAGAAAGGCAATCATAATGTGATAACAGCAGTTAGGTGAGTCAGACATGCCCCGGGCTCTCTCTGTCCCTCTGTCTCACTCTCTCTCTCTCTCTCTCTGCCTTTCGCTCTTTCTCTTCTTCCCTCTCTGTCTCTCTGTCTCTCTTCCTCCCTCTCTGTCTCTCTCTTTCTCTCTCTCTCTTTTTGTCACTCCCTCTCTTTCTCTTTCTGTGTCTTTCTTCCTCCCTCTCTGTCTCTCGAGTTTTTGTTCAGTTGTACACAGCAGATCTACAGGACAGAGAAGGGGCTTTGAAGCAGTTGGAAAAAGAGGTAGGTATCCCGGAGGAGGGGTTTATCAGAGAGACAGGTAGCACCAGCAAATGGGCAAACAAGAGAGGGGCTCTTAGGGGCTTTATGAATGAGTGGACCAAGGGGACACTAGTAGGGATGGGGTTCTCTCCCTGAGTGACATAGACGCTCCTACTTGTTATTTTTTTCAGTTTAGAGAGGAAGCCCAAGGCTAACACAGACCTAGTGCACCATAGATTGGCAGTGGTGGCATGACATCTGAGCCAGTGCTGACGAGGGACCAGAGCATTCTACACAGACCTGTTCAGTATTGTGGAGGACTGTCAGGGCAGGATAACTGAGGACTTGCCTGAGCTGAGGTCAAACAGGGCAGACATGCTCCATGCCCCAGTGCTGATGGAGGAGGCAACAGCGGTGCAGCAGCTCAGCACAGGCTGAGCCCTGGGAGTCAATGGGCTTCCGTCCGATTTCTACAAAAACTTTTGTTTGCTGATCAGGGAGGGTCTACATAGTTACATTCTGCTAGGAACAGGGGACGCTTCCAGTAAGCTACGCAAGAGCCACCATAGCTCTGTGGCCAAACAAGGGAGACTTGACTTTGCTTAAGAACCTGAGGCCAGATTCACTTCTTTTTGTGGACTATAAAATCCCAGCAAAGGTTAAAGGATTCACTGATACATTACACTCTGCACCCTGTGCAGGTGCAGAAGGGCATACAGCAGAGCTGCCCTCCCTCTGGTCATCAAACCTCGGCTCCGCCAGCTCAGCTGTACTCTCCTGGAGCACAGAGGGATGAAGTGTTTACAGTGTACCTGGGGAGGTGAGCATTTTCAGCCGGGGAACCGGGTAGGTCTTAGGAAAAACTGACTGCTCGACTATCTCTGGGTCCAGCCCGAGCGGTCTTATAGGGGCCTCCCCTTATAAGGCCGGTGGTGAACCTGGCTGCATCCACCCTGTGGCACCACCTTACCATGCTGCAGCCTCCTGACACAGTGCTGGTGGACATTCAGAAGCGCCTGGCGGACTTTTGAACTATTGTGGGGGATTCCACTGAGACTGCACTGTAGTTGTGTATGAGCAGAGTAAGCTGTGGACAGGGACAGCTCTGTGGAGTGGGTGAGCTTGGTTATGACAAGCACTTGTTCCTTCTGGACATACAAACAGTGGACATTAGTGGGACTTCTCACTTTTACAGTAATTGCTGAAGGCTTGGAGGTCAGCACTGACTACCACCAGAGACCAGCCGTACAGCCAGACCAGGACCAGGCCAGGCTGAGTATCTGACTCACCAGAAGGAACCAGACTCGTGGTTCTGGTTGCGCAGACTGTGAGCTGCTCTCCGAGTGCTGTTTGTGTACAGCCGTCTGGGGGGGCGCTGGAGGACTGTGAGGGGGTGTGGGCGGTGTGAGGGGTTTTGTATGAAGTGAGAAATCAATGTCTGTTTCCTGAATTTTTTAGATCTTTCTCTCTCTTCCCCTCTCTCTCTGTCGATTTCTCTGTCTTGCTCTTTATCGCTCTATCTCTATCCCTGTCATCCTTCTCTCTACTGTTCTTGCTTTCTATCCTCCCTCCTCCTCTCATCACATCATTCTCCATATTTTTTCATCTCTCGCCTTGGTCCCCCCCCCCTCTCTCTCCTCACAGTCACTGTTTTTTTTCCTTTCTTGTCTCTCCTCCATCTCTCTCTGTCCTCCTTCCTCTCTCTTCTCCCTCTCTTTCTCCTCTCTGCCTTACACCCAGCGTATTCTTTCTCTCACTTTTTCCACTTGCCCAATACAATCTTTCCCTTTCTCAACCCCACTCCTCTTTCTTCCTCTCTGTCTCCTTGGTTCTCCCTCCTTTTCACTCTCATCACTCACTCTCTCTTCCCCACTCCCCATTTCTCTCTTTCCCTCTTTCTTTCCCCTCTCTTTTCTCTTCTTCTCCACCCTCCCAATTCTCTTCTCTCTCTCTGTCTCTCTCCCTTTCCACCCGCCTCTCCCCTCATTTCTGACTTTTCCTTTCCACTCTCCTCTTTCTTCCTTTGTCTCTTCCTCTCACTTTCATCATCTTTCTCTACTTCATTCTAACCCTCTCTTCTCCTCCCTCTTTCCCCATCACTTTCTTTTTCATCTCCTCTCTCCCTTCTCCCTTTCCTCCCTCCCCTCTCCTCACCCTCTCTCCCCCCCTCCGCTTTATATCTCTCCTCCCTCTCCCTCCCTCTCCTTTCCTCCTTCTATTTTCCCTATAGTGTATCTTCCCATCTCGCATCTGTCTTTTTCTCCCCTCTTTCTTTTCTTCCCACTCTCTCTTCTCCCCTCCCTCCCTTTCCCCCACTCATCTATTCCTCTTCTCTCTCCCTGCTCCTGTATAGTGTACAGCTCCATCTTTCCTCCTCTTTATCTTCACCCACTCCCCCACTCTCCTCTCTCCCTCCTTCCCTCCCTCCCTCTGCTTCTCTATAGTGTACAACTCAATCTTCCCTCTTCTCTATCTACTCTCTCTCCCTCCTCTCTTTTCCTAAAGTATACCGTTCTATCTACCCCTCCCCTCCCTCTCTCCTCTCCTTCTCTTTCCATACCCCTCCCTCTCTCGCCTCCCTTTCCCCTCCCCATCCCGCCCTCTCTCCTCCCTCTTTCACCAATCCCCTCCTCCCTCTCCCCCCTCTCTCTTTTCATACCCCTCCCTCTCTCCTCCCTCTCTCCCCCTCTCTCCTTTTCTGTTCCTCCCCTCCTTCTCTCCTCCCTCTTTCCTTGCATACACCTCCCTCTCTCCTCCCTCTGTCCCCTTCTTTCCTCCCCCTCTCCAGCCTCGCTTCAGTTATGGTGTGCTTTTATGAAACAGCAGAACACAGTAGTAGGATCGCGCGCCTCAGTGTCAGGCTGAGGAGTAAAATTGTTGCTGTCCTTGGTGCTGAAACAGGGCCGTGCCGCTGTCACCGTCTCCTGTTGCCATGGCAAAGAGGAAAGTGTTGTCGTGAGGAGACGGGACTCAGCCTATACTTAAGCTCTTATGTGTTTTGTTGTTGGTGAAACTCGAATAATAGTTCAGTTGTCTAAATGAAATAAAATATGAAAAAGAGAAGGTGTTTTTCTGTCCTTTCACTTGTGTTTTATTCTCCAGATCTGTTCTTTCAAAAGGCTTAAAGGTGCATGAACTTTTCCGGGATCCCTCAATGCCACATTTCTTCAGGAGGCGTACAGCCTCAGAGGGCTGGATTTGGGATGCAATCCACCATGCATGGTGAGGAATTTTCGGGAGTTTAACATCTGTGGTCTGTATCTCCTCCTTTGGCCAGCTTATGATTCCTGCTGGGTCTGATTACTGGCAGGGTGTAGCTGTATATTGCCTGGGTCTTGTTCTTGTCATTGATCTGACTCTTTAGACTTGCCTTACTCGTCAGAAGTATTTGCTTTCCTTGTTTCCTTCTGGTGTTATTTTTGACCATAGGCAGTGTCCCTGTTATCTTCATCCATTAGCCCTGTATTGTACTCTTGAGTGTGCATAACCTCACATTGCATTCACAGTCCTTTTTCCTGGCCCCTTGTTCATTAGCGGGGGTCCAGCCTGCGGCCCATGCACACACAGGGCTCTATGGTGCAGTGTGGTCTTTTACTCTGACCCCTGCACTGTCCACAAAGGAGAGACATAAACTTTTGTGAGCTCTGTTTGTGAGGCGCTCATGCGCAAGCTAATGCTAATGTGTGGTGTAGTACTTGCCCTGGTTCAGTTCTGATCAATGAAAACAAAAAGAAAGGGTAGATGTACAGGCCAGTGCGCAAAGATAAGTTATTAGCACAAATGGCAGAGATGTATGGAGTAAATAAATAAATGCATATCAATTCCTCATATTAGATTGAGAACATTTCCCAATTCATTCATTCATTTTCTTTAATTAAAGCTATTGTATGAGATTTTTTTCAATGTTTGTCCTGCCCCAGTACATATCTATTGTAAGCAGTCTTGAGGTCAGAGTAAGTCAGTTGTGTGCTTTCTATATCAGTGGAGTGGCAGTTTGTGGGCAAGAAGTTGAGAAGAAAAGAACAAAAATACAAGAAGTATTTGTGAGTTGTAAAACAGAATCCCTCTGTCATCAACACAGAACACTCCAAAATGATGTCGTACTCACTTAGTATTATTATACAGTCTATGTTACTGCCCGGGAAGTAAATTATATATGGTGTGGTATATATATATATATATATATATATATATATATATATATATATATATATATATATATATATATATATATATATATATATATATATATATATATATATATAGATAGAGAGAGAGAGAGAGAGAGAGAGAGAGAGAGAGAGAGATAAATGTGTGTGTGTGTGTGTGTGTGTGTGTGCGTGCGAGAGAGAGTGCTCCTCCGGGCATGCTGGTATCAAGGTGAACTGGCAGTGATTAGGATAAGGAGGAGGCAGGTTACCATGGGGACAGAGGAGGGGCGGGGCCATGGCTCTGGTAAGCCTGAGTGACAGCAGCATTCCAACAGCTGCATGAAGCAGTGGCATTAAAGAGTACAGTGTTTGAGCTTTTCTAAAAGGTTAAATTGACCTGGATTTGAACTAATCTGACACATGTGCGGTTTATTAAGGCTCCAGGTAGGTTCTCCTGATCAAACAATGGTGTGATGATAGAGATGGATGAGAGAATAGATGAGAGCCATAATTCTAGTTAAAAGTGCCTAGCTTAGCATATTGTGCAAGTTTTAATTGATGAGGGAAATCAGAGCACTATCGATGTAAGTCACTGAATGTCACACATTTGTGAGTCATATTGTCTTAAGATATCAGGGCTTTGAATGCCTTCTCCACTTTACACAGACTTATATTGAGCAGAGACCAGAGTTGGCAAAAGTATTGAAAATCTGTTTCTAATCGAGAAACTAGTATCAGTACTAAAAAAGTCCCATTCACAGGACAGAAATGAACCTTTCCTGAATATATTTAGAATGATCTTGAGCTGTATCAGAACAATTATAAGATGTAGACTAGGGATCACTATGGAACCTACCTGGACCACTGAGGGAGAACACAGATATAGTATCACAGATGGTATCAGAATCATTATTGAGTATCGAGTGTATTCCTTAGTATCAAAATAGAGTTTGACATTTTAGTATCGTGATGACACTCGCAGAGACGGTTAAACAGTAGAAGCTCAAAACAACTTGAAAACTAATATAATATTTAGTCCAGCGCAATTAGCACATACAGTGGAAGACTTTTGGACAGTGTCATTTCTTAGTAAAGATTAGAACTGCTCAGATATTTCAGCAGTTTTTGCAGACTGGCTTTGGAGTTACATTAAAAGTACAACTAACATGGCCGTCGGTGGCACATAGGTCACATGCCTGCCATGAACCAATAAGATTCCCACCAGATTTGATAATAAGTCATAATACACATTGCTAACTAGAGGCACTGCTCTGTCTGAACTTCTTTTATTTAAGCTAGACTTTGATCTGGGCTTTGTTTAAACACAATCTGAACTGGAACTGTGGAGTGTATGTTTTTAATCAGTGAATACCTGTAACTGAATAAATGTGAATGAGACACCTTTAGACTTGTCTCACAACTCCATAATCACCATGTTTCCTTTTATTGCTTTGAAAATGCTATATTCACCAAAACAACCTATTGACATGTTTCATAAGTTTCATGTTTGATGCTCTGAGTAAAAAGTCATCCCCCCTTCACAGCGCTATCACATTACTATCAGGGTTAATGAAACTACTGCAAATTGCATCAGGTTTGTGAAGTTGTAGTGCATTGTTTTGTATCATGTTTTGTATATTTTTGGAAAACTGGGAGCATGGGTGATACAGGCTTGTGGGCGGAGCATTGAACAAATCTTACACCCAACCGTAAGGAGAGATTGCTAGATTACTTAAACATACATGGATGACATCTAAAACCTCTTCAGGCATGTTTTGGATGAGGGAACAATGTTATAACATGGCAGAAAATGTAGATTTTGCATAATGCCCCCTCTTTAATTGATTTAAAGGTGTACATTAGTATATATCAATGTCTTGTTTGTTTTGATTGGAGTTATTGCGGTTGGCCCTGTGCACAACTATTGCTTTGGGCCCAGTGCCATGTCAGAGCGTAAACTGATTCTATTCTCTCTGGAATTGAATTTTGTTTCATTCACACATGTTTAACACACAAACCCTGCATATTTAGGCTTTTTCCCCCTCTCTCAAAAAAACAACAACACTCTGTTCCACCTTGTGATGTCATGTGGTAAAACAGGAAGTGCTCCACTGTATTTTTAAACTCCATACAGCCATAACATCCATTCACTAGTATCATTTGGATGATTTCAGCTCTGGAATTCATTACATCACAAAGTGGAACAGAGCATTTGGAGCCTTGGAGATGTAGACAGACATTATAACATGGCTTAAAGCTCACAAGAGTCAGTTGTTCGTAATATAGGAACTTTCACAATATTTTAGAATTGTATAGTTATAGTTATGTTCAAATATAAAAATACATTTACTTTTGCAACTTTATGAGCTTTGTCAAAGACTTTTTTCAGATAGAACTAATGCAACTGACTTCAATATATATTTTATAATAGTTTTATATTTTATGTTAAAAGTTCTGCAATGGAAGTGCTTTCTGTCCAAAGTTATTCCTCACCTCCTAATGGATTCTTAGTGTCTCTGTAATCCTTACAGACATTACTATGCTAATAGCGTACTTCCTGATTCTATCGTAATGACTTGTAATGAGTCATCATGTTATTTAGTTTCTAAGGATTTGACAACATTTGAGTGAGGAAGCTGAAGATTTGGTATATTTTGTATTTTTCTGTGAAAAATCTGATTCAACTCATGATTCACAACTTTAATGGAGGCAAGGGAAGCCAAGTTTATATGTAGAGCACTATTGGTACACAAAGTAATTGAAAGTGCTTTACAGAATAAGAAGGCAATAAAATCGCACTACAAACAAATCAAAACATAAATAATCATAAAACAAGCATCAAAAGAGGAGAGTGCAGAATAAAACCCTTTCTGTCATATGCTCAGCTAAACAGAACCGTTTTGAGCCTGGATTTAAACATTGTCAAAGTAGAGGCCTGTCGCACATCTTCAGGAAGATTGTCCCAGGTTTTAGCTGCAGAAAATTGAAACATTGATTCCCCATGTTTAGTGCTGGTTTAGTCCTGGTTTAGTCCTGGTTTAGTCCTGGTTTAGTCCTGGTCTAGTCCTGAGCACCAGCAGGAGGCTGGTCCCTGAAGTCCTCAGAGTGTGAGATGGTTCATGTGGCACTAACATGTCAGAGATGTACTTTGGTGCTAGACCATGGATAGACTTGTTCACAAGCAGAGCTGCTTTAAAGTGTATTCTCTCAGCTGCAGGAGCCAGTGCAGATACCTGAGCTCAGGACTTATGTGCTCGTACTTCCTGGTTCTAGTCAGGACTAGCAGCAGCGTTTTGCATTTACTGTAGTTGTCTTAAGGCTCATTTGGAGAGACCAGTGAGCAGGCCGTTACAGTAGACTAACCTACTAGAGACAAATTTGACAGTATACCTTTGATTTTTGCAATGATTTTTAAATGATAAAAAGCTGCAGATGTTATTGATTTGATGTGGCTGTTAAAGTTCAAGTCTGAGTTCATTATTGCCCCTAAATTTCTTGCCCCTGCCTTTATATGAATACATTGTTTCATAGTACTTTTTTCTGCATAAATAGTAGTTTTTGTATGAACTCCCCCCTGCATGTGTAGACTTATGAGTGTCAGATATAGAGAGAGATGTAATAATTTTGAGAGCTTTTGCCATGCCCCCTTTTAGTCCACTAATCGATCAGCAGCATGTCTTTAGTCCAACACGAATTTCTTTAGTCAACTACAGTCCTAATGTTTTCTTTTGCAAAATATTCTTTGGGTTCAAAACATACTTTGGTTATATATATGTCAGTTTTCCCAATGGAACAAGACTCCGCGCCCGCTCTTCAGCTCCACTGACTTCTCATGGCCGTGCTCCAAACTCCACTCATGCTCCTCTCCCCTGGTTCTAATCCTGAGAGGCGTGTGCTAATGCTAATGCTATGGGATGACACCCAAGGGAAACCCCACCCTTCCACACATACCCCACCCTCCAAACTGTGCCCCCTCAACTCTCTGATTACCCCGCTTCCAGCCTATCACAGCCCTCCCTCCTCCATTAGTGATCATTTGACTTAGCTTCGGTGCTCGTTTGGTGGGAAGTTAAAAAGGCAATTAGCAGCGAGTGTAGTTTTGACGGGCAGAAGGATTAGCCATTATCGGTCATCGCTGTAATAACCTCATATTTCACATCTGCGTCTGACGAGCTGCGCTTAATTACAGAACAGTGTGTGACGAATTACTGCTCTAATTGGGAAGCACCTCCTGAATGTTGTCATTGGCCCGTGCATGTGCCGAGGTCTGGGTTAAACAGGTTTGTGGGCTAATTCTTGTTGGTACAAATTATATCAGACATTACATTACAGACAAAAAAGGTCTCATCTGATTTCTTCGCTCCTGAACTGTGTATGTGGTGTTTCACAAGCGTTAACTACTGTTCCTAGTCATTTTTTTGCAAATTAAACTAGGAACATTTGCAGCTTTCTGGCAAAAAAAAATTGTGTGTTGAATTCAGTGGCCTCTGCAATTTCCAGCTGTTGGTGACATCATCTCCCTGATTACAGCCGAGCGTTTCTGATTATAAACACCTGGCTGCAGGGGCAGAGTTTGAAGTGTGGATACTGTTAGACCAAATCACACTGTTCCTTATTCCCCGCCCCTCTCTCCCCCCTCACTCTCCTCTTTAGTCCTCTAGACCCCGCCCCTTCTCCCCCATCACTCTCCCCTTTCGTCCTCCAGGTACTGCCCAGTTTAGCAGCTTTATCTGAAATGTGAGTTTAGTTGTTTTAGCCCCACTTTAAAGCTGCGTTGCATAACTTTTCTGGTTGGGTTTGTGTGCCACACGTTTCTTTCCATGGTGATGTCATTACTTTTTTCCACATTATAGCATTATACTTATCCATCTTGCATTTTTTTCCAACCACATTTACCCAATAATTGATTATCCAATCAGAAAGCAGAACGACCCTCACCTGTCCATGTACTGGGAATGAGACACACTTCCCCATGTGTCTCTATCTGCAGGTTAAGGCTCTGGACACAGGCTCAGATGTGATTGTAATAGCATTGTCAAAAGTATATAAAATCAGATACTAATCAGTACTAAAACCAGTATCGATACTGAAAAAAAATCCCATAAACATGAGGAAACATGAGGAAACGAGACCTTTCTTGAACAGTTTTAGAGTAATCTCAAACATCACCAGTGCAGAACCACATGGGACCATAAAGAAAGCACCATTATTTTTGTGTGTGTTTTTTTCCTTCATCGTGGTGTGAAAATTGGTTTCAACTATCAAACCTTTTCCTTAGTATCAAAATCTAAATTGAAGTATGCTGACTACATACACTCCCTTTAAGAATTCCAAGTATTTTTCGTTCTTTTTCGTATGTGTATGAGTCTAATTTGTTTTTCCAGTTATTATTTGTGGAGATATTCAAAGACCAGAAAGTGCCATTACTGTGTTTCCTTTCTTTTCTGTGCTCTTCATCACCGCAGGGAGAGGAAGAGGACGATTACCAGGACCCGTACATGCGTGCTTAATGACTTTAGCACAGTGTTTAGAGGCGGAAAAGCCAATGGGAGTGCTGAGCAGGAGGGAGGGGATCTGCTCTGACTCTTACCCAGGAGAGAAGCATGTCCTCCCCCACAGACAAGCTCACATCCAGCCCCTGGGACTTCCAAAAGTACCGCAAGAAGGCAGGAATATGAAACTGTAAAAATGGCATGATCATTAAAAGTCAGGAAATAAAGTCATGCATTTAGCCACGTCCTAGTTCTTACTTCCTGTCAATGTCTGGTACCTTTGCTCTCAACCAATCGTCTCTCAAGCAGCTATGTAATATAAAAAATTCACCCTCTCTCCCTGCCTTCTTCAGCTTTTTCAACTAAAAAACTCTCCTCCCCCTCTAGTAGTATGTGGTATGTATGGGAGTAGTAGTAAGTCCAGTCAAATACAGTTCAATACAATACTGTTTGTGTTTTGTCTCTGATCTGAGTGGTCACTACGTAAACCCCAGCACCTGCAGCCAATCATGAATCTGTGCTGGTGCAGCCTCTGTGAGTGAAGCATGCTTCTTTTCCTATGAAGAGTTTTATTAGCTGCTTTGTCTTTTCAACACAGCCTAGAAAGTATGACATGAGGCTGGCCTACAACAACCACTTTAATTGTCCTGAAGCTGAAATTTGGATCAAACTGAATGTGGCCCATGTACAATATGCCACTGTCAACGATAGTAATAGTAGTAGCAGTGGTTGTAGAAGTAGTGGTAGTAGTGGCAGCTGCTGTTGTTGTTGTAGTAGCAGTTGTTTACTACAACTTGTAGTAGTAG
Source organism: Periophthalmus modestus (assembly GCA_019594935.1). Classification (NCBI taxonomy): domain Eukaryota; kingdom Metazoa; phylum Chordata; class Actinopteri; order Gobiiformes; family Gobiidae; genus Periophthalmus; species Periophthalmus modestus. The sequence continues at coordinate 9,258,103 of JAIEZT010000016.1, forward strand.
TTGTAGTAGTAGTAGTAGTAGCAGTAGTAGTAACCTATTCACATCCATTAACACAATTGCACATGATGTTTGCTCTGGTCTGTACTCCTCCTCTCTGCTGTGTTGCTTGTGTAAGATTGGTGTTGGTATTGATTTGACAGTTAAACGTGAGCTGAGAGCCTTGTGTGTGAGGATCCATCACACTGACACCTGGATTAAACTGGCCTGTGCTGTGTGCTCTATGCTTTATGAACGCTCTTATGAATGATGATCATGTGACCAGAGAACAGAGGGGGTGAGCCAGGATCAAACCAGGACTGGTCATGCACTGAACCAGGACTGAACCATGACTGGACCAGGACTAGACCAGGAATGGACCAGGATTGGACCAGGACTGAACCAGGACTGAACCATGACTGGACCAGGACTAGACCAGGAATGGACCAGGATTGGACCAGGACTGAACCAGGACTGAACCGTGACTAAACCAGGCCAGATCTACAGAGATGTGAAACAGTTCTATACTGGGCAACATTCCAGGCAAAACAATCTCCATGGAAAGAAGCAGGTGGCAGACCCCTCACCATTAAAGTTACACACTGCACCCTTTAAGTCTACTTTGTACATTTTTGAGTTTCACACTATATCACCATTTAAACCAGGTCTAATCTAGAACTAAACCAGGACTACATTAGGTCTCCACTAGATCTGGCCCAGGTCTTAGCCAGGTCTAAACCATGCCATGGCTGTATAAACTGGACCTGCTAGTGCTATATATTATAATGTATGTATTTAATGAGAAAGTATAGAGTATAAGTAGGTCACAGGACTGTGCCTAATGCCTCATGTACATGTGTGGATGGAGATAAAGTCTGTGCCTGTGTGCTGCTTCATGTGAGGAGGAGGCCCAGCCCAAGGCCCTGCTCGGGGACAGGGGAGAGGGCTGCTCCATGTGAGGAGGAGGCCCAGCCCAAGGCCCTGCTTATGATACAATAGGTTCAGTGCTGTTGGCTGCTGTATCTGCCATTACATTTTGAAAAAAAAAAAAAAAAAAAAAAACACACTATGGGTCAAAAGTTTAGAGCTTTTCATTCAGTGTTTATTTATACTGATTTGTACATTTTATATACATGTGGACATCCTGTATATGGGGAAAATATATATGTGGCAGTGATAAAAGCAAAGGGTAAAGGCAATTTTTCAATATTTAAACTCTGAACCAAGTGTTGAGTTCTTTTGCGTGTATCTTTGCTCACTACATTCCACATGTGTCATTCATAGTTCAGATGCCACAGTGTAAATAATCTTGGAAATAAAGAAGAAACAGAAATGTAAAAGTATGTTCACACGTTGGACTGATTGTGTGTGTAGTGTAGTATGTAGTTACAATGTTATAATAAAGACACGGTTCCTGTACTGTACACTAACAAATTAAAGATGGGATATTACACGTTTATGGGGTATTGACTGCTAACACATCATATATTTTGAGAAACAGGTTACCTTTTGCTCTCTGCAGTAAGTCACTCCCCCTTCAGAGCGCTATCACAACGCAATCAGTGTGCATCCCAATAATGAAACTACTGCACATTGCATCAGGTTTGTGAAGTTGTAGCGTGGAGTTTTGTATCATGTTTTTGTATATTTATAGAGAATTGTAGTGTGGGAGCATAGGTGATGTAGGCTTGTGGGTGGAGTCTTGCACAGAATTTTATTGCTAATCGTAAGGGAGGGTTCGAATATAGACATAACTAAAATACTCACACATGTCTGGATGGCATCTCAAACCTCTTGAGGGATTTTTTGATGAGGGAACGTTATAACTTGGTAGAAAGATCCCTCTCACATATTTCATGGGCTTTTGCAGAGAATCATTCATAAAAATTGTACAGTCCTATATATTTATGGCATTATGCAAACAAATATATTAAAAAAACAACAAAAAATAAAACAATCATGTAATTAGCATTGGTGGTGCAAAATGGACTTCTCAGAGCTTTGTTATAATTGTTTTGTACTGTATTTGGAGTGATGTGTGCATTTTTGAGCAATCTTTAATCACTTATTTTCCGCTCACAGAAAGGACGCAGGTTTTTTATTTTAGTGTGATTTTTTTCCCCCTAATTGTTCCATAGTGTGGCTTAAAATATTTCAGGAGTGAAATGTAGCAGAAAAAAGTCCACTATGAGAAAATTACGAGTCCTTCTCTCTCCTCTTATACCCTGTTCATCCCCATTTGCCGGTACTGCTCTTACAAAACACTCCCACTGGCCCCGCCCCCTCCCTCCACCCTCTCCTTCCCTTTGTGGAACCCGGGACCCCTGCTCCGTGTCCCAGCACATCCATATTTCAGACCCACATCGCAGCTGTCACTTCTTGTTTAGTACATGAAGGCAACGCAGAGAATCCTGCCATCGTCCGGGTTAGCTAGCGCCCCTGACCCACTTTAGCGGCTATCTGCGGACAATACAGAGGTCGTTTATTTCAATTTAAAACCATGTGATGAGAAAATGGCGTGTCAGAGGCATGTGCAAAATAAACGGCGTCCTGTGTAATGCAGCACCTTGAAGTTTTCACAGTAATTATGAATGTGTGTTCTGCTGGCCTCGAGCACAAAAAAACATTCCATCGTATTCTTAAGGTTTATTTATAGAACATAGTGTTTAGTTGTTTTCAGGTATTATTATTCAACTATTTTTTAGCATGTATGAATTTCATATTTTGCAGCTAAACATGTAGCTATAATGAATTGTTTATGAACTGGTAAGAATTCACTTGACTATACAAACAAAAAAAAAATGTCTCAGGCCAATGAGGATCCTGATATACTTTTCAGCACTATAGGTAGTTAGATAGGTAGGTGGAAACATAAATCAATATTTATTCCGTATTTGGGGGTGGTAAGATATACTTCTGTAACCACAGCCGTCCTGGAGCAAACTGACAGAAGTGAGTCTGTCAATCTGTCCTATCGGCTTTTCTCATGCACTACATTCTAGTGTCCTGCTTAGGGACACTGCTCATCCAAGCCACTTCTTTAGTTCTGGTCAGATTGCTGGTCAGTGTCCACCAGCAATCTGACCCACACCAGACCAGACCAGCAGTCTTCACTCCTACAACTATGTGTCCTGTTAACAGATTTATCTTATCTTTACTATGGATCAGACCTGGACCATTGCAGGATTACACAGACAACTTGGGCCAAACTGGAATTGAACTTCGGATAAATGTATGAAACAAAGGTACAAATGTGAACAAATGTATACGCTATATAGAATTGAATTGACTCGATTAAACAAAGAAACTTGCTCAAAATATACAAATTATATATATATATATATATATATATATATATATATATATATATATATATATATATATATATATATATATATATATATATATATATATACACATATATATATATATACATATATATATATATATATATATATATATATATATATATATATATATATATATATATATATATATATATATATATACATATATATATATATATAGATATATATATATATATATATATAGACCTCTACCTGGGAGCTTGTAGGTTTTGCACAGTATCTTTTGCTGCTCCTAGTACAGCACTTTTCTGGACTGAGATGTCTGATGTTTTTCCTGGGATCTGCTGTAGCCACTCCTCCAGTTTGGGGGTCACTGCCCCGAGTGCTCTGATGACCATGGGTGCCACTGATGCCTTCACTTTCCAGGCTTTCTCCAGCTCTTTTTTGACCCCTTCTATTTCTCTAGTTTCTCATGTTTCTTTTTTCCTGATATTTCCATCACTTGGTACGGCAATGCCCACCACAGCGGCTTTGCCCTGTTGTTTATCCACCACCACAGTGTCCGTTGGTTCGCCATCACCATTCTGTCAGTCTGTATCTGGAAGTCCCACAAGATCTTGGCTCAGTCATTCTCCACAACCTTTGGAGGTATTTCCCACCTTGACCTCGGAGTCTCCTATCCGTACTCTGCACAGATGTTTCTGTACACTATGCCCACCACTTGGTTATGCCGCTCCATGTATGCTTTCCCTGCCAGCATCTTACACCCTGCAGTTATGTGCTGGATTGTCTCAGAGGCCTCTTTGCACAGCCTACACCTTGAGTCTTGTCTGGTGTGGTAGATCTGGGCCTCTATCGCTCTTGTGCTCAAGGCCTGCTCCTGTGCGGCCAGGATGAGTGCCTCTGTGCTGTCCTTCAGTCCAGCTTTCTCAAGCCATTGGTAGGATTTCTTGATATCAGCCACTTCAGTTATGGGGGCTTGTCCTTCTTTGATGGTACCTCCAGCTCCTCTTCCTCTGCACTACACTGTCTGAGACACACCCACTGTGACGTACGCACTTCTTTTTCCAGTTTTATTTCCTGAATTGGTGATACTCATAGGATTTGGCAGCATTACATCTTAATTTTGGTACAAATGGAAAAAAAAAAAAATCTCCTGCTGGGTAGTGTGATGTGCAGCTATCCATGGGAGGGGCTGACAGCATGCCCCGCTTTGTTGTGATGATGTTCACGGTGACGTCAGCTCCCATTGGGTTTTCTAATGTGGAAGTCAGCGGACTTGTTTCTTTTATTAAGTCATTTTAGATGAAACTGCAAAATGCCTAAAAATCTGTTACTCTGTGGTCGACAATATGCAATGTTCTATAGGAGTTCAGTATTAGCTACAGGGCTGAAAATGTGCAGCCATAGACAACTTATGATTAAAGAACATAAGTGAGGAGGGAGAGAGGGAGGAGGAGAGAGAGAGAAAGAGGAGGGAGAGGAGAGAGGAGGGAGAAAGGGAGGAGGGAGAGAGAGAGGGACAGGGGGAGTGAAGAGAAAGAGGGGAGAAAAAGGAGAGAGAGGAAAAAGAAATAAAGAGGGGCGTGCGGGTGAAGAGAGGGGGTGAAAGGGAGGGAGAGGGGAGAGAGAGAGAGAGAGAGAGAGAGAGAGAGAGGTGAAAGCATGAAGAATGCATTTCATTTTAAATACAAGGAGTTCAATAATGCAGAGCGGCCTTTGAGAGTTCAGACGAGAGGAGAGAAGGAGGGGTGAGAAGAGAGAGGAGGGGAGCAGTGAGACAGAGGAGAGAGAGGATAAGAAGAGAGGAAAGAGAGAGAAGAGGAGGGGTGAGGAGGGACAGGAGGGGAGGAGTGAGAGAAGAGAGGTAAGAGGAGAAGATCAAAGAGAAGGAGAGGGACAGAAAGGAGAGAAAACAGTGGAGGAGAAAGGTGAGTGGTGAGGAAATGAAGGAAGAGCAGACAGGGGAGGGAGAGAGAGAGGGATAGAGATAGAGAAGAGTAGGAAGATAGAGAGCAAGACAGAAAGGACAGAACGAGAGGTGAGTAAGAGGAAAGGAGAAAGAGGGGAGGGCAAATGGAGAGAGAGAAGTGGATAGAGGAGTGAGAAGCGAAAAGAGATGAGACTTTACTCTTACTTGAGTCATTTCTTGAACCATGACATTGTACTTGAGGAATATTATTATTTGAAGTAATAGTACTCTTACGTTAGAACATTTAGTACCAGGTAGTTTCTGTCCAGCACCATGGACAGCTCCTCGGCCCTGTTTGTTCTAAACAAAGGGCTATTTTTGCTCTGTACCTGCTCATGTCAGATGCCCTGCCTCTGTCTCCTCTTGTTCATTAGTCCTGCTCTCCTGGAGACATGGCGTCCATAATGATCTCAGAGATAATTAGTGATTAACAGGCGCGGGATAATTGTCCTTGATGACGCCAGCGACTCGACCCGCCCAGCTGTCCTCTGCAGTAAACCATTCTTCCAAGAGCGTTCGTGTCTTTATTAGGTGTAGCTACATTCAGCTGTTCACAAGTTTTGTAAATCACTAAATCTATTGACAAAGTGGAGAAAATGAACAAAATTGGTCAGTTTAACGTCCAATAACTTCAGAATCTATGTGGTTAACTCTCAGGCCAAAGGGAGAGCCTAAGTACTTTTCTACAAGATAGATTGATAGATAAATAAATAGATAGATAAATAGATAGATTATGCTGTAGATTGACAGAAGCAAGAGCACCAGTCTCCACCACCAACACACACCACCACATTCATACGAATTAAGATGGGTAAAGTGTCTTGCATAAGGACACAACGATATACCTTGATCAGAGCAAGAATTGAACCTTTGACCTGTGTGTTGTGCTCTAACCACTTAGTCAAACAATTAAATTAAAGCTATAGTATGTACTGTAACTTTCTGACCATGGCACGTCACCTGCATGATTTCATGGAAACAGAAAGTTAAAACCATACTTCAGAACATCTCCTCCATGGAGACAAATACAATTTAACATTATAAACACTTCACTTCTGAAAAGGTCTATTGTACTTGAGTAGTGTTATTGTAAAATACCCTTGCTGAAGTACATTTCTACACTTTTCCTGTCTGTCTGCACCCCAGGGCTCTGTTAGCTTGTTGGCTATTACAACAGTTACACATAAATGCTAATTCTGTCCATTTCTCTTGTGTGGTTCATGTGAATGTGGCGGCCAGATGCTGCACCAGTTGGTCCTCGCACTCCAGACTCTCACAGTGCTTTGTTGTTTTGGAGACAAATGGATTGTGTGGAATCTGTGACAAACTGTAAAGCTGTTATCAGAGAAGAATGCTCTGGACTCGAAGAGACAGCAGGGGACATGAGAGAGGAGGAGACAGGAGAAAGGAGGAGACAGGAAACAGAAGGAGACAAGAGGAGATATAGGAGACAGGAGGGGGACAGGAGATAGGAAAAACAGGAGGAGACAGTAGGGGAAGGGAGGAAACAAGAAGGGACAGGAGGCAGGAGGAGGCATGAGACAGGAGGAGACAGGAAAGGAGGAGAGACGGGAGGGAGGACACAGGAGACAGGAAACAGAAGGACACAGAAGGAAACAGGAGGAGACAGGAGGAGACAGGAAACAGGGAGAAGCCAGGAGGAGACGGGAGGAGACAGGAGGGGACAGGAGGGGACAGGAGGAGACAGGAGGAGACAGGAGGAGACAGGAGGAGACAGGAAACAGGAGAAGCCAGGAGGAGACGAGAGGAGACAGGAGACAGGAGGGGACAGGAGGGGACAGGAGGGGGGACAGGAGGAGACAGGAGGAGACAGGAGGAGACAGGAAACAGGAGAAGCCAGGAGGAGACGAGAGGAGACAGGAGACAGGAGGGGACAGGAGGGGACAGGAGGAGACAGGAGGGAGACAGGAGGAGACGGGAAACAGGAGAAGCCAGGAGGAGATGGGAGGAGACAGGAGGGGACAGGAGGAGACAGCCTGTTAGCCTTTTGTGAAGTTAGTTGGGGACATTATTATATCTATATATGCATAGAAAATTATTTGTTGATGATCAGAAAAATTAACTTGCAGAGTGAAAGTTTATATGACAGACTAAAACTAGAACTCACCACTACTCCCTATATTTCTATACTTGGGTTTGGATTAGGGGTTAGGATTTGAAGGTAGAGTTCTTAGATGTTTGTTGAAAAAAATAAAATAAAAAAGAAGGGAAGATCTTCTTTCCAACTGTTTTCCCCACATTATCATTTGACTGATGTTAAACTATGATAAATATTATTACAGGTACAAGTAGTACTGGTTAAACATCTCTACCTCCACACTCCACGTCCCCTCATCACTCCTTAGACCACTGTTCTTTTTGTAGTGACTCTGGCTAAACATCACAACCTCCTCTCTCCTGACAACTCAATCTGAGCCCTGTTCTGTTTGGAATGACTGGCTGAACATCTCTACTTCACTAACTGTAATGGGCAGGAGCCACACTGTAGGAAAGCTGGAAGAGCCGGTGGTACTGGGTGTGTGGGGGATAGGTTGCCTGTTGGTGACGGGGCTGGTTGTTTTCTCTCCTCACTTTCTGCTCTGCTGCCCACGGTTGTGTTGACCTGGTCCACTGTGTGTCCATAGAGGAGAAGGATCAGAGCGGAGATGACAAGAATGAGACAGTGATCGGGCCAAGGGTGATGAGGGTTTGGAGGGGGAGGAAGTGGTGAGGAAGGAAGGAAGAGGGAGGGGTGAGGGAAGCGGGGGGGGGGGGGGGGGGGGGGGGGGGGGGGGGGTCCTCTGGGGAGAGAGATCATGTTTAGTTTTACATGATGTGAGATTTGTTATCTCTGTAACTTTTCTAGCGAAGGGTCCTCTGATCTCCGTGGAAATGCAGTTGCTTTGCCTGGAATGTTTCTCAGTTTGACATTAAACTCATCTGAGGACATGCTCTGTTTGGATCTGGCTAAACGTCAATACCTCCTTCACACTCGTTGTTTCTGCTGCTGTGTGCTGGTTTTGAGGGGTCGGTGATCGTGGGGTGTGAGGAAGGTTGGTTGCTTGGTGGTGGTGGTACGGCCAGGTGTGTGATGTGCGTTGTGGGCAGTTGTCTGATGGTGATGGAGCAGGTTGTGTGGGGTTGGTTGCCCGGTGTTGGTACAGTCGGGTGTGTGGGGGTGGTTGCGGGTGTGAGAAGTGTCGGTTGCCTGGTGGTGTGTGTGTGTGTGTGTGTGTTGCTGTGGTGGGGGCTGGGTTGTTTTCTCTCCTCACTTTCTGCTCTGCTGCCCACGGCTCTGTTGACCTGGTCCACTGTGTGTCCATAGAGGAGAGGGATCAGAGCGGAGATGACAAGAGTGAAACATGCGCTGAGCTAACTGCAAGGGGGGGGGGAGAGGAGGGTAGGAGGAGAGAGGGGGGAGAGAAAAGGAGGGTAGGACAAGAGAGAGGGAGGGGAGAGGAGGGGAGGAGGGAGGAGAGAGAAGAGTGGGGGGGAGGGAGAGGAGGGTAGGGGGAGAGGGGAAGGGGAGGAGGACAGGAGGAAAGAGGGGGAAGGAGAAGATTGAAGGAGGAGAGAGAGGGGAGGAGGAGGGAGAGAGAGGGAAGGAGAAGATGGGGAGGAGGAGAGGGGGGGGGTAGAGGATGGTAGGAGGGAGAGAGAAAGAAGGAGAGGAGGGTAGGAGGAGAGAGGAAGAGGAAGGTAGGAAGAGAGATGGGGAGAAGAGGAAGTTAGGAAAGAGAGGAGAGGGGAGGAGAGGAGGGTAGGAGGAGAGAGGGGAGTGAGGAGATGAGGGTAGGGGGAGGGTAGCAGAGGAGAGAGAGAGAGAGGGGGAGGAGAGGAGAATAGGAGGAGAGAGGGGGAAGGAGAGAATTGTAGAAAGAGAGAGGGGGAGGAGGAGGGAGAGAAGGAAAGGAGGAGGGAGGAAAGAGGAGCGAGGGCAGGGGGAGGAGGGTAGGAGGAGAGAGAGGGAAGGAGATGAGTAGAAGAAGAGGCAGGAAGGAGAGGAGGAGTAGGATGAGAGAGGGAAGAAGAGAAGAGTGGAAGGAGGAGAGAGGGGGAAGGAGTGGAGGATAGAAGGAGAGAGGGGGAAGGAGAGGAGGGTAGGGGGTAGATGGGGGGAGGAGGAGAGGGGGGTCCTCTCAGGGGAGTGATCTTCTTTAATATGACATGATGTTAGATTTTGCTTCACCTCACATGTTAAAGGGGCACTATGGAACTTTTCTAATGACACGCCACCTGCTTGTCCCCTTAGTCCACGAAAGTTCCATAGTATAGTATTAAACTTCTATCTTGTATGTATTTAATTTAGATACTCTATTGCTAATACAATATCTTGAAAAAAAATACTTAATTACTATAAGTGGGGTCGCCTATCCACAGATCTGAGCTGTAACTTTGCCTTGTGGTACAACCTTGTCTATGGAGAAAAGTTAGTTTAAGCAGAGATAACAGAGGAAAGAACAGAAGATGGACAGAGTTGGAGAGTGAAGGTGGGGGAGAGGAGGAGTTGGGGAGCAGAGGAAGAGGGGGGGAGGAGGCGAAGGGAAAGAGAGAGGGAGAGGTGGAGCAGTGGACGGTAGTGAGTGAGGGAGGTGATTTTGGCTCGTGTGGCTTGTACTCACAACTACAGGGGCGATCAAGTATTTTGTTTGGGCCTGATCAAACACCAGAGTGTGAACAGAGAGAGAGAGAGGCAGAGAGAAAGAGAGAGAAAGAGAGAGAGAGAGAGAGAGAGAGGAGATGAGAGACAGAGACAGAGACAGCTTTGAGAGAGAGAGCCACAGACCGATCGAGAGCTGGCACAGCGAACAGAGATGGAGGAGGCCAAGCCAGAGACAGAGACAGAGAGAGAGGACAGAGAGAAAGGAGGATGTCCCGCCAGAGAGACGAGAGCAGGGACAGAAGAGAGAAGACAGGAGAGGGAGCAGAACAGAGAGAACAGGACAGGAGACAGAGAGAGAGACGAGAGGCTGAGAGGAGACAGAGAGAGAGACAGTTGGACCGAGGCAGAGAGAGAGAAGAGGGACAGAGAGAGAGGGAGAGAGAGAGAGAGAGAAGAGAGAATGAGGAGAAGAGAAGAGAGAGAGAGAGAGAGAAGACAGAAGAGAGAGACGGGGAGAGAGGAGAGAGAGAGAGGAGAGAGAGAAGAGGGGACAGAGAAAGAGAGTGAGAGACAGAGAGGGAGAGAAGAGAGAGAGAAGAGAGAGAAGAGACAGAGGGAGGAGAGAGGACAGACAGAGAGCAGAGAGAGAGAGAGACGAGAGAGACAGAGAGAGAGACAGAGAGAGAAGAGGAGAGAGCGAAAAGAGAGACAAAGATGCAGAGAGAGGAGAGAGAGAGACAGACAGTGAACAGAGAGGAGAGAGGCAGAGAGAGAAAAAGAGAGAGAGAGACAGAGAGAGAGAGGGAGAAGAGAGAGAGAGGGAGAGAGAAAGGAGAGAGACAGAGAGAGAGGAGAGAGAAAGAGAGAGACAGAGAGAGAACGAGAGAGAGAGAGAGAGAGAGAGAGAAAGAGAGGAGAGAGAGAGAGATAGGAGAGAGAGAGAGAGAGAGAGAGAGGCAGAATGAAAGAGAGGAGAGAAAAGAGAGGGAGAGAGAGAAAGAGAGGTGCATCAGGTGTAGATTAAAGCCATACAGGTGCATACAGACACTGTATTTGTCAGGGCTTATTGTTTATATTTAAGTGAGCTAGTCTGCGAAACCACTAGCTAGGAGTTAGCAGATCAAAACAGAACACAGGGTCAGCACGTGTCAGTTCTTTCGGGACGTGTTTAAAATGTGAACTTTGAAGAAAATCTCATTATTAAAAAACAATGCAAATTTATCTTAATTGTAATGCTTGTGAGACAAAATGGCTGTCAGATATTTAATGGGTGAGGCCAGTCACTGGTCAGTCACTGGCCAGTCACCAAAACCCTGCTATGAATGAGAGGCTCTGTGAAAGGAGGGGCTCGTGTTGCACCTTTGATCCTTTGAAAGGATCTGTTTTTTCTTTTAAACTACTACTACTCCTACTACTTTTACTACTACTACTATTAGTACTACTAGTAGTACTACTACTTTTTAGGTCTCATATTGTAAAGGTAGCACTGTGTGACTGAATGACACCTCTGTGTGCTGCTTGGGAGAGGAAGAGAGAGATAGAGAGTGGTAGAGAGAGAGAGAAAGACAGGGAGAGGTAGAAAGAGAGATAGGGAGAGTTAGAGAGAGAGAAAGAGAGGGACAGGGAGAGGTAGAGGAAGAGGTCAAAAGAGTGACAAGGAGAGGTAGAGAGGAAGGAAGAGAGAGAAAAATCACAGAAGAGAGAACAGAGAGAGAGAGAGTGAAGAGAGAGAGAGAGAGAGAGACAGAGAGATGGTTTTGTGGAGAGGCTAGCCCACTCACAGTGAGTGTGCATGTTTATCGATGATGAAATATTAGCAACTATCCCGTCACATTATCATTATCAATATAAAACCCCCAAAAGAATCAGTCTTTTGAATAGTGACTGTAGTACTTGGAGCTGAATGGATGGAGATCAAAGTGATAAATAACATCTCCATGGAGTCAAGCAGCTGCAAACCTCTCACCAGAAATGTTCCATAGTGCTTCTTTATGGGACTTCAGACTATTAGCCCATTATAAATGATGTGCTGATGCGGATTTACACAAGTGCGTTCTTTTAAATGAATACATTCAGCTCTCATTGTAAAAGTAGAGCTGTGTGACAGAATGAGACCTCTGTCTGTATGAAATAATAAAGTATACTTCTAGGCCTATTTTATCTTTCATAAACCAGGAAGTAAGACCCCTGAACAGTGTTCTGATTGGCTGTGCTTGGGCAGTCCACCCCAGTTTCACTTCTCCAACTGAACAGAGCTATTCCAAAGCCATGCACACACCCAAAAATGAATATTAACAATGTGCTAAAGCTTTTGTCAGGTTTAAAGACCTACTTCCCCCTTCTGCAGTGTGAAACTCTTGAACGTGGAATGCCTTTATCTGTCAGTGCTCTCTTTTTGGGTTTTTGGGCTCATTTTGCTTTCTGATTGGATGAACAGCTTGAGGAGCACAACAAGTAAACCTAAATAACTTGTATATCACATAAAGATGTTTGTCCTTTTGAACATAGTTATCAGTAAAAGCGAGGTTAGATTTAAACTACTGTCTACTTCAAGTCTGACTTTTGTGCACCAGAGTAAAGTCTCATGTTCTTTGTTTTCATACAATAAAATCAAATGTCACTGCAACTTCACACCTCCCTTAAAGCCTCCTTTTCCTTTTCTCTCTTTCTCCTTCATCCCTCCATCCTCCTGCCTGGTCTTCCTCTTACGTTTTGGTGCCAGTGTCAAATCTTGCTCCCCCAACTCCACTCCCCACTGTCTCTCCCAATTTCTCTCCCTTCCTCCCTCTCTCCTACTTTCCCTCTCTCCCTCTTTCTCTCCCTCTCTTTCTCCATGCTCTACTGCGCTGTTGTCCGGTGATGACGGCTGATTGGGGATTTACCCTGTCAGGATGTCTTGGGACATGAGAAATCAACCATCCCCACTGACCCACAGTCATTCTCACATGCCCACAGCTGCACCCAAACACCATCCTTCCCCACTTACCCAATCTGCTCGCCCCTCCCCGTCTCTGTTCACGATCCCATTAACACTGCTGTTGAGTTGCTGTCTTGAGCCTCGTTTCCACTGGTTTGCTTTGGGGTGGATCGGTACGGGACCTTCAAATGTCTAAAGTGAACTGTACCGCCCCCCTTAAGAGGTTCAAATCTCTGGAACCTGGAGGGTACTAGTTCCCAGAGGGGGCCAGCATGGTATGGATCGCTTTAGCCAAGGCCTGTCTGCACAACAAATGAGATGATTGGGCAAGGGGGAGAACGCAGACTCAAATGCAACAGCTGTTTCCTGTTTATCAGTGCACTTGTGTATAAAGATCGAAAATGTGATATTTTCAGTACATAATGCATCTAACATAAGCCAAACCCATTGCATTACATAAAGAGAGGTTAAAACATGGCATAGAGTCAGAGAAGCGAAATAAATGTACAAAAATATATATATATATAAACCAGAAGAAGTTTTGTGGTAACGCTTATTTTAGCTTTAGCTTTAGCCACATCTCACAGTATTGCAAACTAAACGGCTTTTTGTGAATTGTTGAAACTGGTCTCATGACTAAAAGTATCATTCAAATATGATTGTGATTATATTCGTTATTTGTAATGTTTGGATGGTCAGTATCTCATGGAGCAGAGGTCTGCTCCTGGACTCAGAGCTGTGCCCGGAGCATAGAAACTCAGCTGCAGGGAGCCACACCAAACAGGCCCCAAGCGAAATCCTGCCAGAAGAAAAGAGGCTATGGCGTGTCGGGATTAGCCCTGGTACTGGTATGTGTGGTGGAGTGGGGTGCGATATATCATGGTTGAAGTATATGGGTGAAAGCGAGGTTGATGAGGGTGTATGGGTGGGAGGAGTTAGTGGGAAGGGTGGTAGTTGGTGTCTGTGCCCATTAAAGTGGACCTATCATGTAACCATGTTAGCGTTGTTTCTTTCTATTCTTGATGCAGATTGATACATTTAATGCCATACTGTGGAACATTTCTGGCAAAGAAAAGTTACATAGTCCACCTTCAACGACATGATTGGTAAAGTTATTCGCTAACACCAAGCATATAGCCCACACTTCTCATGACATCAGACTTTTTAACCCCTCCATGTCTCCTCCTCTGTCCACTCCGAGTTAGAGCAGAACCAGACAACTGACATAAAAATCTATATTTCCAGACTTAAACAATCACCCGTCTACTCACCTGTGTCACTGTCATCATGTGCATGTCTCCTGTCCCTTCATCAGTCTCCCAGCAGCACCTTTGGATGTCATTCTGCTTATCCATCGCTCAGATATCAGCCCTATAGTGATCCCAGAAAAGATGTACAAGTTGAGATGGTATGTTCCCGTATGTCTGGAGGTATTTGGAGAGTCACATTGATTGGACTCACATTGCAACAGAAGGAGGAGATGTGTTTGTTGGTGTTACTGGCATTACTGGCGGGCCCTAAACATTTAAGGAACTGTATGTAGTCTGCATCTTAGTTTAAAAACTAAAAGGTACAATCTCATCTGAACCTGTTTTGCTACTATATCCTAGAGTAAAAACACCTCTCTACTGAAAAGGGGGATAAACACAACTACTGCACACAGTGCCCTGAATACAAGCTAATAGTATTGTTGATACATGCATAGTGTCTTAGACTGCTGACTAGCTGCAGGTGTCAGTAAGGGCACATGTGGCAGAGTGGTTAACAGCGCACTCCCAGTGAACAGTGTTTAACCTCTCTCTTGTGTGGATTTGGAAGAGCGCTCTGGAAAGTCTGGAGAAATTACCGACATAAAAGCACAAAACCTGAAGGCATTTTTCTGATAAAATATTCACATGTTTTTCTCCACTAAACCTCACCCACGGCAGAGAAAGAGAAAGAGAGTGAGAGAGAGGGGGAGAGAGAGGATGGAAAAGAGACGTGGGGTAGAGAGAGAGAGAGAGAGAGAGGGAGATCGGACAGAAGGAGAGAGCGAGAGAAAAGGAGACAGAAAGAAGGAGGGCAGTAGAGGAGGAGAGATTGATAGAGAAGAGTGGGAGAGACAGAGGGCGAGGGGGAGGTAGTGAGAAGGAAAGCAGAGAGAGTGAGAAAGAGAGACAGAGGGGAGAGAGAGAGAGATGGAGAGAAGCGGCTCTTTAGAATCCCAAAAATCCAAAATAAACGTTCCACCTTCCAGCAAGACTTCTTCTCCAAACCTTTTCATACTTCGTCATGGCACTTGTAATCCCACTGTGTGCAAGAAGACATATTGTGCTTTTGTCTGCTATATAGTTACGCTGCATGTGGAGTTTGGATAAACAGCAAATGCAACTTTCCGAGCGGGGGTTCCACATGAACACTGAAGGCGTTTGCCCAAGTTAGAGAAATGGGAATTCTGGAAGCAGCAGAAACGACCTGAGTTGTGATGTCAGGGGTGCTGATTTGTGAAGGTCAAGATATTGTTCACAGCACATAAGATAGATGTAAGCAAATGTGAATGCATATACAGGGTGGCCCAAAAGTCACTGACACTTTTAAATCTTCAGTAGCTCCTATAATTCTTAAGTTATACTCACCAAATTTTAGCAGTAGGTAAACTGAACTTTCAGAGATTTTTGGCAATATATACGGTTATAATTCTTCACTTACACTTGAACTTATCACTAAAACTAGGGAAGTAAAAAAAAAAAAAAAAAAAAAAAAAAAAAAATTAAAAATAATATTTTTTAAGTGTCCACTATTTTCAGTTTTGCATTGAATAGCTCTATCCAACACACTTTGCCGAACATTTGAAAGCATTTCAGGGCTTATGGCTCTTATTTGATCCTCAATATTACGTTTTTAAGTCGTTTATTGTCTGAGGTTTATTGACAAACACTTTTTCTTTAGATAGCCCCATAGGAAGAAATCGGGACTAGTCAGGTCTCAGGAGATCACATACCTTGCCTTGTCTTTGAAACCCACTTATTATTCCTTTAATGGCATTTACGCTTGGGGGATCTCTGGTATTAAAATGTAGACAGTAACACCCCTGGGTTTCTGAATTTGACCCATGTGACTCAAAGTACCACTGTACGATGAGGGGTTCGTTCCTCGGTGATATATTTGCTCATATTAATGTCGGAACGGTAGTTCTAAATGCTCAAAAAAATTTTAAAAAAGAAAAAAAGAAAAGAAAAATATTTAGAAACAAAAGAGTTATGAATTTTTTTCAACTTTCAGTGACTTTTGGGCTTGGGCTTATTTGTACAAATAAGTAAATAAATAATAGAGGCTTTAAAAAGACTATAATTGGAAGTAATGAACAAATCTAGCGATCTCTCCAGGGTGCTATTCAAACCCTCCTTATGTTTAGCTGTAAGATCCTGTACAAGGCTCCGCCCACAAGCCTACGTCACCCATGTTCCCACATGAGAATATACATATATATATATATATACACAAATATACAAAAACATGATTAAAAAACTACACAGGAACTTGATAAACCTGATGTGATGTGCAGTAGTTTCATTAGTGGGATGCATATTGATTCTGTTGTGATAATGCTCTGAAGAGGAAGTGACTTAGAGCCTCAAAAGCTAAACTTATAAAACATGTTAATACTTTGTTTTGGAGAATATAGCATTTTCAAAAACATTAAAAGGTAACATGGTACACCACCCTCACCTCCGTCTAGTCATTTATTTATCCAAAATTGCTGTCGCCTACATCCAAACATCATTTTATATAAATCTTGCTAAGCTGCAAACTGGAGCCTCTGCGTTCAAGTGTGTGGCAGTTGTCATGTGACCAGTATTATGGGATGTGCGGATTTAAAAAGTCTCCCAAACTACTGTGGAATCATCAAGTTTATTTTGCCCGCTCTCTGTAAGCTGCTTATGTCGCGTGCCAGCTTAGCATTGCCATATTAGCATGAGGCGCGGAGACTGCGGTGACAGCCTCCTCCACTCTCCCTGCGTGCTGCTAGCTCTCTGACGGACGTACTGGCATGCTAGCAATCTGCACTTCCACGCTAGATCCAAGCTAATCAGACAACTCTGACTGGGGATTAGCATCGGGATACGACCAAGTGCCATGCGGAGGTTGGGAGATGTAGCTTAAAAAGTTGCTAGGTTTGGTGGTGTCAGTGTAGCAGAGTTTAAGAGGGAAGACATGATGCTAATAGAGTTGTGTGCAAGGTAATTAGCGCATGTAGTTAGCGTTTAAGGAGCTAGCTGCTAGTAAGGTGGAGGTGTATAAAAACAGAGGGTATAATACAAAATCAACCTTTTAGGTTGCTTTTTACCATGTTATAACGTGTTTCCCCCATCAAAAACATGCCTGAAGAAGTTTTAGATGTCATCCCCTGTTTGAGTAATCTAGCAATCTCTCTGGGCCCTATGCAAACCCTCCTTGCGATTAGCCATACACTGTATTAGGCTCCACCCACAAGCACTCCTAAGGGGGGAGTGACTAATCAAAAACGAAAGTCAAACTGATAAAACATGTTAATATGCTGTTTTTGGTGAATATAGCATTTTCAAAACAATAAAAGATAATATAGTGATCTAGACATGTTATGTGTTAGCAATTAATACCCCATAAAGTAAAATACTCTCTCCTTAAATTAACTAGTTTAGTTTTTTCACATTTTTTATGAATCAGATAGCACCTTTAAGTGTTACTATGATTTTTTAAATTGCATAGCTTGTATTAAAACCTGCCAAACCACTTCACAATGGGTTTGTTTTTCTCTGAAACAAAACTGCTATTTTTTTCGAGCTTTTTCTTCCATTGCTCCTCGTGCGTGTTTTATGTTGTCACGGCAATCCTACACTTTGTGTTCTGTACATAGCTCCACCACGCACCACTGCCCCCTGAAATAACATGTTCTCCGCTCTCACTAAAGCCCTTCTGGAGTTTTGATGTTTGGAGAGTGCAGTGTGTACATGTGTACTCATCAGACCCATTAGAACATACGCGTGTCATGTGTCAGATTGTCAGGTGAAAGATGCAGGAGGAGGACAGAACATGGATCAGACCTGAAACAGATTGATCTTGCTCTGAAAAAGTTCAGATGAAGCTGAGGAAAGAGAGATGTGTGGTGAAAGATGCTCCCTTAAAAGATCATAAGCAGTTTTGAGACGTATATTCACTTCATAGCATTTACCTTCAGCAATGCGTAAGCCAATTGTTGGTAAGTTATACTTTTCAGACTTTCGAAAAGGCATATTTAAGCTTTAAAATTCAGTTGCAGGTGGATCTATATAGATACATTTAATGCCATACTGTGGAGCATTCTAGGCAAAGCAATAACGTCAAAAATGTTTATAATCATCTGGACACTGTAGCTGGTTATTAATTATTACTATGTACCTTATTCTGGAAGTTGCCGGAGGTGCGGCCATCATCATTCATCTGCCGGTCTCAACAGCAAATACATTCTACAGGGACTACAGAGGCATTTTAAAGCCTCAGAGAATTGCTTCAGTGTTGACTTGGTGGCCACATGAACATGAGCACAAATCAACCTCTTTAAATCATATTTTAGAGGCAAATCAAATCAAATTGCAAATTCTCCATTGTAATGAAACTCAGCAGGCCACTTAACAAGACGTGACACCACAAAGAAAGTACAGTTTAGGAGCATTTAGTGGCAAAAGGAGCAAAATAAGATCAATAGACATATTTGTTTTGATATGGACAGATCATGCATATCCCTGATAGGCTAATCCACCTGTCAATCACAGCCATCTGAACTCTTGAGAATCCATTTTGTTAAGCTCCAGCTGAAACGTTCACTTATGATGGGGTCCTCCACAAGGCTGAGCAGTCACAGAGCAGCACTGTGCTTTGTGCGGAAGCCAGCGCCAAACAAACATGGAGACGCTGACAAAATACTTCGGGCCTATTTGAAGAGAAAAATGCAGGTTAAAAGGGCGCACTTTGCATTTGTGGACGATAAGACGCTTTTCTCTCAACTGGATTTAACTGAAGTTCGATTTTTCTGCTTATTCTGCCATGAGGCTTCCTCCAATCAGTGTGAAGTATTGTTTGAACACTCTGACCATTGGTTGCGGGCTGCACATAACACTCTGGTGAGAGCGAGGTTAACAAAGTCCCCTTTAATACTCCAGTCTGTCAGTTATAGAAACATTCATATTCCCAATACAATACGTCCTGGTCTAATTTTATCAAACGCCAAACATCTCTAATGTGACTTTTGTGTGAAATCCTCTAATTCTTCTTCTCTCAGACCCAGTTGTGATGAGGCTCAGAGGCGTTGCATTGTTGTTGGAATTGAAGGCGCCTGATCCTCTTACACAGACCGCTCCCGGCCCGTACAAAACAAAGGTGTACTGTTCGTCACCGCGCACACACTTACATCATTCTATTCATGACTTCCATATTTCCAGTGTAGAAATAGTGCCATTATAAAGAGTTATGATCCGAGGCTTTCTTTATGTCTGAAAGCTCTCTCTCTCTCTGCGTTTTTATAATAAAGACACATTTATGGGCACACAACAAACATTTCCACAGCGGCGTTTACTTTATGCTGGTGTAGAATCATATTTTAGCATAAGCCAGAGTTATGGCTCTGTGCACTACTTTTGTTATTGTGTCAGTTATGGAATGGCTAGGCTGTAATTCATAATGGATCTATTATACCCATGTGAAATGATGGGGAAATGAAAGGCTGCAAAATAAAACATGTGGTAACTGTAATGTGCTTTTTAATGGGCTTTTTGATACAGTATGTGCAAATGAATTAACATAATGACAAAAAAAAAAGAAAAAAAAAAGTTTGATACACGTTTATTTGTATTTAGACCATTTTAAATGATACTTTGACATAAATTTTTACTTAACGAGCCCATATTAGGCTGTTTTCTGATCGATCTTTAAGACACAAACCCTGCATATTTAGGCTGCAAGTAAGGACACATTTAAAAAATAAATAAATAAAACAGCCAAAATGAAAAAAAAAAAAAAAAAAAAAAAAAAAAAAAGAGAAAAGAAAAAGTATATTTTTTGGCAAAAATGTTACATACTGTGGCACTGAAATCAAAATCATACAAACTGTCCCTTTAAGGTTCATATTCATATGCCATAGAGGCTTTATATTAGCTTCTATTGTTCTTGCTTCTTTTGTTCCTTTAGCAGTCATCACAGTGTCTCAGTCGCATTTACCACATGCCATATCCCATTCACTATAAATCAGAAAGCACATTCTTGAGCCAAAATGTCCGCCATGTTTAATGCGCCTTCAAAGGAAAGCCATTAGCCGTGATAGCTGATGATAACCATATGCATTCTTTTGTTTATGTTGCGTGTGGCGCTATACTGCCCCCGGAGGCAGTATTAGGCTGAGTGATGGCACGTTTTCCCTCTCGAAAACTCCCAAATCCTGCTTTGACTTATGAAAATTGACAAAAAGATTCATTCCCCCTCAACGCTCCTCTGGGAAAAAAAACAACACAAAAGCAGGAGCAGCAGACAGCCAGACGAACGCGCGCCGACCTTAATGCGATCTGCGCACGAGTAACAGGATGCTGACAGCATATTATGGGCTAATGGCAGTGCTAGCAGAGTTATGGACAGCAAAAGTAGAAATAACATGTTTGTTGTACCAGAAAGGCTAGCAGGTTCAGAGCAGAGATTGACAGTTTTTGTTACAATATCTTAAATCAGACCTATTCTGCAAAATGAACTTTTCAGAGCTCTAACCATGTTATAATTATTTCCTTCTCATTGACCCTCTGAAGTTGTATGTGGAGTGATACTTATTTTCAAGACGCTATTTTGCCGATCAACCCCCCTTTTCACTGCCACCAGTACACACCCACCGTGACGTACTTTCTTCATTCTCTGGTTTGTTTTTGTTTTTTTCTGAGAAAGTGTAGGATTTGGCAGCAAAAAAACAAAAAAAACAAAAAAATACTACTGTGATCTGACTACAGCTATCCATGGAAGGGCCCACAGCATACAACGCTATGGTGTGATGATGTGTATTCATAAAATAGGCTAATAGCTTTTGTGTAAATTAGATGGCAGACAGCATATTATGGGCTGGTTGTGCTAGCAGTGTTACGGCCAGCTAAAGAAGAAATAGCATGTGTGTTGTACCAGAGGCTAGTACAGGGGTGGGCAACCTTTTTGACACATGGGCCACAGTGGGTTCTAAAATTTCATAGAGGGGCCGGGTCAGGATGTATATATTAAATTAGAGATTTGGAGAGTAACATGTAGCAAAGCATGAATATGCAAGGCTCACTGTACAAATTGTTTTCCAAATGCATTCATTAAATTAATAATGAATTTATTAAATTTTAGTAAAATAAACACAGCAGAAAAACTCACATTCAGTTTTATTAAGTGCCAAAAGAGCAACAACTTGTTGAAAAGGTAAACTGAACAAGGTTTACCCTCATCTATTTTAATATAAGCTGGTCACGTTCGGCAGGCCGGGTTAATAAGCCCAAAGGGCCGTATGTGGCCCCAGGGCCATAGTTTTCCCATGTCTGGGCTAGTAGCAGTGTTACGGCCAGCTAAAGGAGAAACAGCATGTGTGTTGCACCAGAGGCTAGTAGTGTTACAAACAGCTAAAGGAGGAATAGCACGTGTGTTGCACCAGAGGCTAGCAGGTTCAGAGCAGTGACTGACAGTTCATTTGTAATCATGGGTTCAAGTGTGTCAGCTGTGTTACATACGGTATTGTGAATAATGGTTCGGGTTATGTCATTCTCTGTAATAATATGAGTTTATACTCATATAAACTCATATACTTCAACGCTGCAGGGGAAACCTGGCAGAAGTGCATATGGACCTGTTTTTGTAATTATTGGAATGTGGTAAAGATTTGTCAGTTTTACATCAGTCAAGAGGCAGTTTGTGAAGGAAAAAATGTATGCTCAGAGCCTCCTGAATTCACTCACTGAGCTGCAGAGGCTGCACTAGTACTGATTCATGATTGGCTGCAGGTGCTGGGGTTTAGGCAGTGACCATTCAGGTCAGAGAGAGTCATTTTAGGTTTAAACCAACTGGATTTCAGCATTGAAACTGGCAACCCTAATGAGTGACACTTGTGAGGCTCATTCTGCTTTCTGATTGGAATATGTTAACACACACATCATGGCCATCATGCAAAATGTTTTTGTAATTAAGAATAAATCAGTATTATAGCTGTTATCAGTAAGAACTGTATTTGACTTGAATTTGTTTACCTTGGCCCTGGAGAGACAGAAGGGTCATATTAAATAAAAATTTTAAACAACTTTCTGGGAGGTGGCAGAACATCTGGATGATTCCTTGGAAATAAAAAATAAATTAACCAATTACCATACATTTTCCTTGGAGATAGATAATATGCCATACTGTGGGATATAATAGCCAAAGGAACAACATTTCCATGGAAACAAGCAGGAGGAGGCCCTCCTTCAGTCCAAATAAGAGTCAGGTTTGAGGAGATGCAAGCCCGCTCAAAAGTAAGGGCGCATGCTTCTCTGTGTCTGTGTAATCCCCCAGTCGTCCAGGTCTGATCCATAGTAAAAGCCAAAGTTAAATCTATTAACTGAACAAAACGTTGTAGGAGTGAAGACGCTTCTCTGCTCCTTCAAGCGGCTTCTTCAGTTCTGGTCAGATTGCTGGTGGGCACTGCCTTATAACTATCTTAACTAAAGTTAAACTGTAAACAGCTATTGTTTACAGTTCATGCTTCTCATTCTTCTCTATGTTTTTAAAGTTATAATAATATAAAAAAAATTAGACAAGCAAAGCATATGTGTTTGTTTTTAAAAGTTACATGATACTGTCCCTTTATCAGTGACGTGCGGTGAGGTTCATGGCTGGTGAGACACTGATGTCGTCACAATCAGATTTACAAACATATAAACCAGGTGTCGGGCCAATTTCTCTCCCAGTGACTTGGGGCCAGAATAAAAAACTATTTTGAAATAAAAGTTCCGAAGTCCGTATGAAATAGCTGTAATAGTATGAAATAAAAAGTAGGCTGGTTTTGTATTGGGTTTTTTTTATCCTTATTCCGGTTTCCCAATTTCCAGTGGATTTAAGTCATTCAATTTCTTAACATTTTGTACGTCTCTGTTTGAAAAGAGCGAGTCTTTTGTCCCGTTGTCTGGAGCAAACCATTGAACTCCTTTAGCGTTGATCTTCCTTTAATTCAATGCTTCTCAAATAGTGGAGCCTGCCCCCCTGGGGGGGCGCGGTGCAAATCTTCCTCCATTTAAAAAGTAAGGCCAGACATGAAGAAAAAAGTGAACAGATTGCTAAAGTTGATTTGCTAACTCTAAATTGTAATTTGCGGCCCCTATTTTGCAGGAGTTGCAAGAATCCCTGGGCTCACGAGTGCCCCCTACCATGAGTAACTACGTGCCTCACCCGGCGCCTTTTCACAGCCGCTTAAAGCAGCAGCTAAGCTACAGCACAGTCAGTCCGTGGTGAGGCACGACCGGCAGGTGCCTCTCCGTGCGTCTCTTCTCAGTATTTCAACGGTAAACGTAAAAATTCAGCGATTTTGAATTTTAAAAAAGATTAAATTGCAAAGTTAAATGTAAAATAACTTTATAGTACAAATCATTGGATAAATATAACCATTTCATTTATTTTTTCTCTGTGATAACAGGTGAGGCCTCACCTGCCTCCACTGCACGTCACTGCCCTTTAACTACATTACCTACCTTCTGACATTGCAGATATACAAAATACTGACTGGCTCCATCAGAGAGGGACACACCACTATCTGCACCTCCCATAGCACAGTTAGCTTGTTCTTTGGCCCGCCGCCTGTGCGCTCCTCACACTTTGAGACGACACACTGTGATTGGTCAGGGGACAGTCACATGACCACACTCCAGAGCCGTGAGCGAGTGTGGCTAACAGGATTAGCGTTTCCGCGCAGATGTGGGTTTGTTTGAAGGCAGAAGTCCATCATGAGATTTTCAAACAGAAAGTGATGGTTTTTCTTCCAAAGCTCTTTCAGATGAGAGCCAGTGAAGTGTGAGGCTGGAGACGAGGGGGTGGTGTTCACAGGGCAGTTAAGTGAAATAGTCCATCAGTCCAAAATATCACATTCACTAAAGACATGTTTTTGTGAAGGGCTGGTTCAGAAATCATATTTTCTATTAACAGGGAAATGGTTCAGACTAAAGTTTCTCCAGTCCAGGAGTGAGCAGTGAAGGGGAGAAAAGTGATATTTTTTAAGTGACTTTTGCGATTCGCTAAGGCCATAAAGAAGTATGTGTGCCAATCACAAAGTTAAATGTACGGTACTGGGGTTTTTTCCCATGCAAACTGTGTCTTGCCCCAGTTATTATACAGTTATTTTCTATAAGCTGTTCTTGAGGTGAAAAAGATGGGAAAAAGAAATAGACAGGAAAAGAGAGAGACAACAAAAACAATCAAAACTTCAAATCAAATATAGTTTTTACTTATAACAATACTAATTTATTCTTAATTTCAAAAACACTGGACATGATGGTCAAGTTGTTTGTTATAATTCAATGTTTAGGTTCAAGACTATTAATCAGAAATCAGAATGAGCCTCACAGAAGTCACATTTAGGTTGCCAGTTCCAGTGCTGAAATCCAGTATTAATAACTTGAGGGAGATTCAAATATTATTTTTAAAAATAGATTCAGCTTTTGAAAAATACTGCTGACACTTATCTGTTTGCAAAATGAAATCAAATAAAACAAAATTTAAAAAAAGAACAAAAACAAACAACCCTGAAAGAGACTGCAGGACATAAGCAGCATTTGTCCACTCTCTTGACCTGACAGTGATGCATCAGCAGGGGGCAGTATGTATGTTCACATCACACAGAGCTGAGCACAGTGACTCAAAGTCCCACTCACCCAAGGCACCTGAACGCCTCATGATTATAAAACGGAAGGCATTTAAAGTGGATGAAAATGTAATGTTGCATGCAGGATCACAAGGAGGGTGTGGAGGTCAGGTTCTGTTGGCTCATTGTGCCCTAATGTTTGCAACCTTATACACACAGATTAGTGGAGTAGATTTAGGGAGATCAGTTAAATTAAAGGTGCTGTACCTGATTTTTACTGGCTTACAAAAAAAAAAAAGTACAGTTTGCAGTAGTCCAAAGTTATTCCACACTTACTTGATGCATTCAGAGCATCCTAATTATTCACTAGGATGAGTTGATGAGTGAGTGCGTTTCACCACTTTCATAAACCAGAGCAGAGTTTGCTGTGATTGTAATTATAATCAGTTACAGACAGCACACAGCAGACTTATTTTGACCTCAAGAGCTGCTTATTCAGTATATATTCTGCTCAAACACATGGAACAAAATCTGGTGCGGCACCTTTGAAATATGGTGAAATTGATTTAATTTTTGATGATACAATTATGGTGAGACAATATGATGATGAGTTGAACAAATAAATAAATAAGACAAGAATTGTTAGAATACCGATAAGAAATTTGTATTGTTAATTTGTTTAAAAATAATCTATATAGTCAAATGTATTTATTTATATGCCATTCTTACAGAGCAGAGTGGAGTTCATTTTGAAATAAAACACGGTTCAAGGTTGAGTTGTGACACCATCTCTGAATCAGTTTAAATTGGTGAGAGCCCGTTGTGTGAAATGAATCAGACTTGATTTGGGACAGTTATAATAGAGATTAGATTATGTTAAATTAAAGTAGAGCTCCAGATGTGACGGAGCAGTCCTGCTCTGACCTCCTGCCTGCGCTTCCATTGGGTGACAGCAGGGTTGCCAGATCCGCAGTTTACCTTTTGTTTGTGATACAGTTTGACTCTATAACACCAGTCCAGCTTTGTTTTATTTAGATTAATTTACTGTGTTCTTTATGTGTAAAAGCCCACATATAAATGCATTGATCTGACAAAAGTAAAGATGAACTGCACCACATTTAGCTACTGCTACTTTGCATCTGCCACCCTCGGACAGGGACACACTAAAAATATACATTAAGTTACAATTACATCACAAGACTAACTTCTTAAATCAGACCTATTCTGCAAAATGGACTTTCAGAGCTTTAACCATGTTATAGACATTTCCTTCTCATTGGCCCCCCTGTTATCACCTCCACAGGTACACACCCCCTGCTTTGTACTCACTTCATTCTCCAGTTTTATTTTCTTAATCAGTGATACTCATAGGATTCTGTAGCGTTGCGTAGTATTTTGGTACAAATGCATTCAAGAACAAAAGTGTCCTGAATGTAGGAGAATAATAATGACGCAATCATGCATGAATCACTCAAAATACGACTTTGAGTGAGGCTAAACCATCTTAAAAGTTGATTTTGCAGAATAGGTCTCAAAAATAAAATGTGTGTGTGACCTTGTCTTCTTCAGGTGGTTCTTCTTGCAGCTCTTGTGGGTTGAAGGCTATGCAGGGCATCTGGTTTTGTCAAACTGTCCTCTCTCTACATCTCTACATCCCTCTGTTTCTCCATCCCTCCAGTCCTCCTTCTGCCCATATCACCAATACTTAATCTCACCATCTCTCCATCCCTTAATCTTCCCATCATCTATCTTCATCCTTCCTTCTCTCGATACTTCCTCTACAGTTCTCCATCTCTCCTTCCCTCCTTCTGTTCATCTCTCCTCTCATATCTCCTCACCCCTTCATATCTCCATCCCTACATCTTCCCATCCCTCGATCTGTCCATTCCTTGATTCCTCCCTCTGTCCACATCTCTCTCTCTCCCTCCATCCCACCATCCCTTTATGTTTCCATGCCTCCTTCTCTCATCAAACCTGCTTTCCATCCCTCCATTTTTCTAGTCCTTCAACCATCCTTTTCTCTATCTGTCCCTCTCTCCATCCCTTCATCTCCCTATCCCTCCACCCATCTATCTCTCTATCCCATCCCTTTCTCCATCCCTCCATCTCTCCCTCTCCATTATTCAGCCCATCTCTGTGACAGGCAGAACAGTAACAGTGTCAGCAGCCATTTTGCGTCTCGTTTGATTGTGCCAGATGCTGTAAGTGCGCTAGCGTCTCCCGTTAGCGCTAGACCTCCTGCACTCGTTTAGCTCATAATGAAAGGACCGCCTCTCTTGTGCATCATTGGCCTGTTCACAAAGCCATACACCATTGTCCAGACTGATCTAGTATACTGTCAACCACACACTGACAGTGACAGTGACAGCAGACAGGGGGCGCTGGAGCGGAGAGAGAAGGGGATAGACTGACAAACATGTAGCAGACGGTAATGTTGTAATTGGGAGAATGAAAATAAGATGTGTTAATGTGATGTAAGGGTAAACGTACTTAAAGTGGATATGACAGGGTAGACTGCTCGTGTCACTGAAAACTATGCTAAATCAGACCTATTCAGCAAATTGGACTTTTCAGCGCTTTAACCCATGTTATATGCATTTCCCCTCACTAGGCCTGTCTCCAGAACTGATTTTGAAGCACAATATAGTGGTACACAGATATAATGCAATAAATGATAATATTGAAACTACTTTAAGACCCTTAATAATAATGCAACAAAACTATCATTAAAAGGCCTGAGCTACTATGGGTAATGAACTAGTAGTGGTCAGTAATATTATATATATATATATATATATATATATATATATATATATATATATATATATATATATATATATATATATATATATATATATATATATATATATATATATATATATATATACAAAATCTCTTCACTTTACAAAATAAAATGTACACATGCCCAAAATATATGGGCCATCTTTCATATATTGAACAAATAAATCTATATATTATAACTATATAATTACTCTATCTTCTACATTATATTAGATTGTTTATTATCATGACAGGCCTACCCTCACCTTTTACTCACACAAGTTGTATTTTGACTGATTCATGCTGAGTAATCTTTAATAACTTATTTTCAAGATGCCATTTTGCCAATCAAGATGCCATTTTGCCTGTGTTCACCTACACCAGTACACACCCACTGTGACATACCATGGCACATACCCTGGCATAGACCCTGGCACATACCCTGGCACATACCCTGGCATAGACCCTGGCACAGACCCTGGCATAGACCCTGGCGCAAACCCTGGCACAGACCATGTCACAGACCCTGGCAAAGAACCTGGCACAGATCCTGGCACAGAACCTGCCACAGACCCTGCAATAGACACGGGCACAGACCATGGCAAAAACCCTAGCACAGACCATGGCACAGCCTCTGGCACAGACCCTGGCACAGACCCTGCCATAGACCCGGGGACAGACCATGGCACAGAACCTGGCATACACCCTGGCACAGACCATGGCACAGACTCTGGCACAGACCATGGCACAGACTCTGGCACAGTCTGTGGCACAGACTTGATACAGACTCTGTCACCACGGCTTCCCTGTGGCACTGGTGTGAGGCTAATCAGACAGCTGTTGGTAAACAAGAGCACGACGAGCCAAAGTAGTGTGTCTGAAAGCACCAGAGCATGTGGCAAACTGCTCTTCGTCTGCCACGGCCTTCAGCGCGGAGAGTAACCATGGCAACTGCCCAAAGTCTTCACCGTGAAGGATCTTTAAACAAGGAGCTCTTTAATTCAGAGGCTGTGTCAGGGAAATCTGCTCCTAATGGCCCTGAGAGCGTATTTAAAAGCATTCACTTAGGAAAATTCTGAGAAATACACATAAGCTTATTAGCTCTTCTGAGGTATAGTTTGTTATGAATGCTAAATGTGTATAAGTGGTGCAGAGACCGGTGTTTTGTCCTTGGGCAAGAAACTTAAAGGCAACCACCTTGACCAGTATATGTGGTGTGTGCATGAGTGTTGGTGGTGGTTGGAAGGGCACTTGGCTCATTCAGTTTTAATTCTATCTAGAGAAGTAGATTAGGATATGGCAAATGGTCTCATTTTTATATAGCACTTTTCCATCTTTACGGCACTCAAAGAACTTTTACATCATTTACACACACATTTACACACACACATTTACACATACATTTAAACACCAGTGTATGCAAACACTAATAAATCTTCCCCTATGGATAGTTGCATATTATCTGATTATTTTTTTCATTTGTACCAACATAATCATGCGATGCTGCCAAATCCTACATGTATCAACATTTCAGAAAAAAAAAAAAAAAAAAAAAAAAAAGATTAAAATGACTCCAAAAACAACTGTGAGAGGTAAATGTAGAGAGAGACAATTCTGAGAGAAACAAAGCTCTGAAAAGTGGATCTTGCAGATGTCTCTATGTCTTCTTTAAAGGTGCCGGTGGCAGAAAGGTTCCTGGAAAGTTACCAGTGATCTTCCTAAGTTGCGAGCCTGGATGCACACATTAGCAAACCATGTATAAAAAAGTTTTTAGATGATCTGAAAACTGAAAGAGCATATCTTCAGGAGCTTGTGATCAGTCCGAGCGTTCATGGTCCTGTTTAGAGTTTGATTTTCAACAAAAAGGTGATTAACTGAAAAACCGTTGGCTGATGCTAGCGAACTTGTAACTGTAATGTTATTTGAGAGGGACTTGTTTAACAGCGCAATTCAGCTCATCCGTTGTAGTTCCAGGTGGTTAATGGTCAAATCGTGTTAAAATAAAGCTCAGATTAAAGTCTAACAAAGCCTCAGACAGATCAGTGCCTGCAGTTAGCATCACTCCCCCAAGGAATGTGGCTGACATTAGCTGCAAATGATCAGTTTTGGCATAGCTCGAGTTATAAACCTGCAGACACATTCTTATGATGAAAACCCTGTCTGTCTCCTGAAGCACTCTTATGAAATATTAACCCTTTGATTCCTGCTGCTAATTCGCCCGAGCAGCTTTAATCACAGCCTTTTGTAATAACCCAAATGTGCAACCTTATCACACCTCCGCGTACGCCGCCCTTCTAATCATCAAATATTAAAAACACTAAAGCCATTACGGAGAGATTATACAGTTCAATAATGTGCAGGAATGATACTGTGGTTCTAGAGGAGGAGGGGGGTGTGTGGCTGCAGGGCACGGGCCTCAGCTCAGGACAGAAGCGGAGGTGACCTTTGAAGAAAAGAAATGATGTATTTATATGTTATTAAGAAATGGGTGGGGGAGGGGTGTGCCATTTAAGCGTACAGATGAATGTGGATTTTCTATGTATAGTTATGTGTGATTTTTTCTTTTTCAAATGTAGGTTAAACATTCAAAAAAACAAAGGTGTAGAAGGAGGCGGGGGGTTGAAAAGAGAGGAAAGGACTGAAAGACAGAAGAGAAGAGGGGTACGAGAGACAGAGAGTTGGTGCTAAGAGCTTTTTTGAGGAAAGAGAGAGTGGGAGACAGAAAAGAAGAAGGGTAGAGAGAGAGAAAGAAAGTAGCGGTATAAGAGAAAGACAGGGAGACAGCAAAAGACAGAAGAATAAAAGTTAGAGAGGGTGTTAAGAATTTTTGGAGAAGGAGGAAAGATGGAGGGAGAGAGATGGGGAAAAGTAGAGACAGAGAAAGAAAGAGTGAAAGGAGGAGCAAGAGCGACAAGCGGGTGGCTGTGACACTAAGATTTTCTGGAGAAAGATTGGAAGAGACAGTGAGAAAGAGGGAAGGAAGGAGAGAGAAAAGGAGAAAAAGCGGGAGAGAGTATGGAAACTAGAACTAAGATTTTGGAGATGAGAGAGATAGGGGAGTGGTGGAAGGAGCGAAGGTGCAAGCAAGAGATAGAGAGAGAGAGAAAGAGAGACTCCTTAGTGCTTACGTTTCTATATCCATCCATCATAGTCCAGGTATGTTTGTACAAAGTGGGGCGGAGTGCTAAAAACAACATTGCAGCTGTGTAGTGGAGCTAATTTGTCTGGCTCACTTTTGGAAAAAAAAAAAAAAAAAGAAAGAATTAAAAAGCAAAGAACAGAAACACTTTTAGTAACAATTCTTTGGTGAAGTTCAACTTTATGATGGGCGTGAATGACAGTAGAGATAGGCCGATATATGTCAGTTGGCCCGTTATATCAGAGTGATATTTGCACTTTCTTGGCCTAAAATCTCCTGCACAGGCTGAAATTACACACTAAGCTTTATTTGAACTTTTAACAGCTCTGTGGGTGAGTCTGTTGTAAAGAATCCAAATCAGTCCTCTGAATCGGCCCAAAAATATCGGCAGAGCTTAATTCTAAACAATCAGTATCAACAGTGGACATGAAAAAAGCCATATGAGCTGATCTCTAATTGACTTATCAGAGAAACACAAGCTTCGGTTGTGTCATCAGCCTCCTCAGCCTCTCCATCTCCTCCTCTTCACCACCTCCACCACGTGATAGGCCTTACGTGGCTGTTTCACCATTTCATTTTAATCCACAAACTGCTAACTATGTAATACTGTTCTTTAACCCTAATCTGGCACACAATTCTTTTGCACACTGTTGTTTTCTTCCCTGAACATTTTCTGACAGTTGTTAAGTGTCTCTTTTAAACAAACACCATTTATACTTTATGAAATGAACATTAGCAGCAGAGTAAATATTTCTCTCAGTAATGACCAGATAAAAGGTGGATTAGTGAGCTAAGACTGGGCTCACATAGCTGCTTAACAATGCGTGCTGGATTAGCCGCTAACAGCACAGAGCGCGGGATTAGTGGTGTTAGCAAAACATAAATAAACACCTGCGCTCTGATTGTTCTTCTGTGATTGGTATTTGGGTTGTAAAGTGCAGCAGTTTTTAGGCAGAAAAATAAGGCAAATAGATCTAATTATCATAATATGGCGTTTGGCTTTCCATCAAGTTTGCATTCATAAAATGAACATAACATTTTGATTACATTAAAGTCTGAATAATGAAGCATATTCTTATGACTCCATAGGCCTGCTACTCCTAAATATAACAACATTCTAAAACATCCTATTGTCATTGG
The DNA here is from genome assembly GCA_019594935.1 of Periophthalmus modestus. Lineage (NCBI taxonomy): Eukaryota > Metazoa > Chordata > Actinopteri > Gobiiformes > Gobiidae > Periophthalmus > Periophthalmus modestus. Next base: position 9,289,763 of record JAIEZT010000016.1, read on the forward strand.
GGTTGTATTGTTTTGCATGGGGCTGCCGATTTTCACAGCAAATGCGTTCTATACGAAATACAAAGCTGTTCTATAGATCCTACATTGTACACTTTGTGAGGTTTTAAACCATGTTGGAACGTTGTGACCTCCTCAAAAACATACCTGGAGTTGTGTTTTGTTTCATTCACACATGTTTGAGTAGCTCTTTATTATTACTCTGTCTGCATCTCCAAAGCTCAAAATACTCTGTTCCACTTTGTGATGTCAGAAAGTGGTAGTTTTCAAGGTAATAGCTACCTTTTACCTCAATAGAAACTGTCAATTCCAAATGATTTTAGTGAAGGTGTATGGAGTTGAAAAACACAGTGGAGCACTTCCTGTATTACTACATTACATTACAAGGTGGAACAGTCTGTTTTCTGTTTAAGAGAAGAACTCAGGCTAAATATGCAGGGTTTGTGTGTTAAACATTTGTGAATGAAACAAAACACAACTCCAGGTCTGTTTGAGATGAAGAAACAACATTATAACATAGCTCAGAGGATAGTGTGTGGGCCCTTTAAAGCCCCTAGAGAATTGGTGCAGGGTTGACTTGTTGGCCACATAAACAGTGGACATTTCACACAAATCAGCATAACACAATATCATATTTTAGAGGGGAACCTTTTCACAAATACCATTAGAGGGCAAAATGGGCCGGGCACAATAATGTCTTTATCCAAGAGGCAATGGAAGGGCATGGCATGTTTACAATGATGTACATTTTGTTACAATTTTTACTCCATTTGGCCTCAGAGGATATATTTATCCTCTATTTAATTTATATATATTTTAGATCTAACAGAGAAAAACATGATTCATATCTTGTCCAGTGAGGTTTATCTGGTATTCACTTCATTAATTTCAATAAATTCGTTTTCCAGATCAAGGTGTGGTTTATTTTCTGTCTGTTGTGTTTTTTTTTTTTTACTCTCACACATTTCGGATACTGTCCTGAAGAAGTCAGACTGTTGTCCTGCCTCCACCAGTAGGAAGACAGCACCAAAACCTCTTTAAATCAGCTGACCGGACATATCACAGCAACATCACGTGACACGCTGAGGCGCTAGTGAGCAGTCCAGACTGTCAAGAATGAAAAACAAAACTAAACCTTAGTCTGGAAAAAGAGTATCTTCAAATAAATGTTATTTTTTTGTATAAGTAGTTTAATCCTTTTGCTGATCAAGTTCCATCCCAATTTTTATGTGTGAGGAATATTACACATTTAAAAGGTAAAGGTAAAAGGTTGTCTAACTTTTAAAAATATATATATTATTATTACTGCATATAAAAAAAATATATAAAAATGTGTAAGTATCACACAAAATCTTTAATTAGTATAAATAATAGAATAAAAAATAAATAAAAATCACATTCCTTAAAAAAAAAAAAAAAAGAGTCATTATTTTTATTTAACTACATGAGGAAAAGTGAGGATGAGTGTGAGAGGGTGATGTGTAGGGGTGGAGGGGTGGGAGGGGTTGAGGGTGAGAGTGTGAGTGAAGTGAGTGTGGGTGGGGTGATGTCTGGAGAGGTGAGGTGAGTGTGGGAGGGTTGGTTGTGTGAGGGTTGGTTGTCTCCTGGAGAGTTGGTTAATAATCCTCTCTGGGATTATTGTCACAGAGCGCTGTCACGGCTGTTTTTCACCTGCTCAGATTACACAACAAGAGAAAGTCAAACTGTGAAAGACCGGAATGACGCAAACCTCTGTTGGATGGAACGTTCCACTCGTTTTTTAGTCAAAATCACACACACAAAATGACAGAGGAAGAGGAAGCCCACACCCCAGTATCATCTCTACTCTGCTGTTATGGGCGAATAATGACACATGTATTTGGTAATCCCAGTTCTGCGTACTCTGCCCCTTACTTGTGTGAATAGAGTGAGGATTGTCGAAACCTCTCTCACAAGTGTCCAGCTACCTGTTAAAGTCATACTGTGGAACATTGTAGAAAAAAAACAAAAAAACAAAACATTGCAATTTAGATAAGAATGTGGAATTTTTACATTTTCAGTATAAAAAAAATAGATAAATAAAGTTGACTTATTCGCGTATATATTTTCCCCATGTTATTCTTGCAATCCTGCAGCTGGTTAGCACTTTCAAAATACAACTTAAGCTTCCCTGCTTCACACAAAAGTCAACAAAACAAGATACACAGAAAATATGACACATAAGCACATAACAATAATACAATAAAACACCAAGATACCTGTCTAGCTAGTATTAAATGCCAGGGAGAAGAGATGGGTTTTCATTCTAGCCTTAAACTGTGTTAAAGCCTGGGAGGATCTTGCAACTTTAGTGTAAACTAGGTTAATATGCAGCTTTCTGTTTAAAAAAATTTTTTTTTTTAAATGTCTAAAACCTTCTGGGCTTCTGACCTCTGCAATTTCAAGTACTTGGTGACATCACAAAAAACTGCCCTGATTACTGCCCCCCCCCCCCCCCCCCCCATCCCCCCCCCCCCCCCCCCCCCCCCCCCCCACCCCCCCCCCCCCCCCCCCCCCCCCCCCCCCCCCCCCCCCTTTCCTTCCTTCCTCCAGACCCCGCCCTTCCTCCTGCCTCAATCTAACCTTAAGTTCTCCAGGTACTGCCCAATTTAGCAGCTCTATTTATAGGTGTAGTTTTTCACTTTGTACACATTTTGTTCATAGTCCATTTTGTGTGACAGCATTTTGTTTTTTTTTACCAGCAGCCAGTAAATTAATCAATTCACAGTCGACCAAGATTGTCTTACACAAACAAAGGCTTACACAGATATCATGAGATCTGAGGCAATAACTTGGCCTTAGCTTACCTTTTCTTTGGGCCAGAAATCAAAGGTCACCCAACACAACCTTAAGTTCTGTCCTGCCCTTTACTACAGTGTCTACAGGGAGATCAGCAGGGGTTCAGGGGCCACAGGGAGATCAGGCACACAGCTGCGCTCCTCCTTAGGGCCGAGTATTGACGGTATTGCTCCACTCACTATTGTGTTGTGGACGGCTGATACATGAGGTGGTCGGGAGGAGGAGGGGTTATGAAATCTGGGGTTGGTCTTATGTCTGACCTGTCTGTGCAGAAAATCCATATCAGTGTGGACATTTTAATTAAGCCATGGTTTTAAATCATATAGTATGTAGTTTGTTGACTGCGTGATGAAAATCAATATTTAACTGGGATTCTTATGATTTTTATTCAAATATTCTATTGATTTTATTATGATCATTATTTATAATCAGAGCAAATCATACAGTGAATTAACCCTGGTCCTCTTAAAAGGCCTGCACCTGATTTCAGACCGTGACTCAGGAACATGTTTTAGTTTGAACTTTTAGCCCCGCCCATTTAGTAACTTCTGCCGCTGTGATTTTGCACCATGGCACAGAAGCTACTGTCTGGGATAGTGTCAGGCAGTTTGTTTTACTGATAATTCCTCAAAATGCAGCATGGATCTTACAAAAAATGTGCCCATTTGGATGAAAAAAATGTGACTCTGTAAAATGAATAGATTATATTGTGCAGTCTCCCTCTTATTTTGCAGCTTTTACTGTACAATGCCTAATGTGAAGAACATTTATCTTGACAAGAAGCAATTTTAATCAGGTACAGGTCCTTTCATTTTAATGTTTGATGAAGATGACTACAAAAAAACAAAACTCTTATCACAAAACTAACATTTGGGAAATGGTTGATTTGATAATAGATTTAAAATATATATATACTATTTTATTTCATAACAGAGCACTTAAACTAAAATCTAAAAAAGTCTAGATACATTTTCCCAGAGTCACTTTCCCTCCTGGTTCATCTCCACAGGACAAGTGGCACATATTGATCTGGTCTTGTCTGTAGATGGACATGGACAATAAGGTCTTGTTAGCTTCATACCCTCACAATACCTTGCTCATGAGGTTGATCAGAGGCATTCTTTCTGTGAGTGTTCTCTCCTTCCCACAGATCTGACTTCTAGCTTGGCCAGTTGGCTTGTCTCCCATATGAAGAAAGTGCAACTCCAAAGTGTGGAACGTTCCAGGCAAAGTAATAATAATTGCTTGGTTTGTTGGGATAGTACCTGTACAAAATATTTACTATAGTTTTACATCAGTCAAGTAGCAGTTTGCGCATGGAAAAAAGCTGAATACAAAAGTACAAAAATACAGGAAGTAGCTGAGTGTTCCTCTACTGCTACTTATGTCATCAGTAAACTCCATCCAATTTATGCACAACACACATTTTTCTGTCAGTTTAAACCTTCATTTAATTAAATAATGACCTTATCATAACTATTGAATAATTCAGTCAAGTTTTGGCGACTGTTAACATTACTGTTGCTAGGTAACAGTGATGCAATTACCTCTGTGTATGTCATATCTTATGCATACATCCAGAAAGTAAATTTTTTTTGTAAAAATCTTAAAGGTCCTATATTACACAAATAGTTAATAGCTATGTTTTACCTTTAGTTCATTAGAGATGATTGGATTGGATGATTTCAGCGCTGGAATAACCAAAGATTCTAGAGACTGTGTATGGAGTTTAAAAACAGTCGGCACTTCCTATATTACCACATGACATCATAAGGTGGAATAGAGCGTTTTCTGTGTGTGTGTGATCTGTGGGTGTGTGAGTGAAACAAAATTCCAGGTATGTTTTGGGTGAGGAAACATTATAACATAGATCAGAAAACACAAGGGCTTTAAATACAATGATGCTAACTATGTTTGAGTGAAATTAGTAGTTTAACCTGTCCTATGCACTTTCTTTTTAGCAGTGTGTATGTAGCTTAAATAAAATATTAAACTACTATAGGGTTATCAGGTGAGCCCTCATCCCTCCATTGTGTGTCATTATAACTGCTGTGCTGACAGTTCACATCTCTCTGTGTCAGTTACACACAGCCATTGTCCTGCCTCCTCTCACCACTCCGAGCCATCCATCGTATCCAATATACCCCAGCTATTGAACTCTTTATGAAATCCCTTTCCCTCTAGATCAATGCTCCCTAATGTCATCCGTCTCAGCCGTGTCTAACTGCCCGGGACTATATTAATAATTGCACCCGAGCTATTGATTCCTATTGACGTGTGTAGGCGCGGTGTAGAGCCCAGGCATTTCAACCCTAAATCAAGAAACATCTCATTAGAACGGACAGCTGGCCCTAAAAAACGTCTTTTCCGGCGATGAAAATGGAAATCTAAAATGGACACGGACATAAAAATGGATTCGTTCTTTGTGTAATGTCGCACAATAAATTATTCAAGATGGCGGCTTTCAAATTGACAAGACGACAGCACTTTTGATCAATTTGCCTGCATATAGTATATAGTAGGTTTGGTATTGCACAGACTTATACGACAAGGCAAGTGGATTGGAGATTTTGATTTGAGCAAGTGCTAGGTTCACATGGTGCTAAGTTTCACATGGTGCTAAGGTTCACGTGGATGTTGTTGATATTGGATTTTTGCTATTTCATATTTTCATGCAATTTATTTTCGTTCTCCTCTGAGGGCTTGCCACGTTATTACAGATATCAATTTATTTACTGAAGGCGCAAAGATGTATTGATTTGTCAGCTGAGTAATACTAGGGTTCACTCAACAACTGTCCAGAGCCGCTGTTTACTGCAAATAGCAGTGCAACTTACCGGGTTAGACTGGAAGTGTATGCATTTATACTGACAGCCAAAGTATGTCAAGGAAAAATCTGTTAATTATATAGAAAGAAATTTACTTTTTGATGTCTTTTTTTGCTTTTTTAGTTGAAAAAAAGTGGTGCCCCCAGTACAGAGCCCTGAGGAACACCTATAAATGTAATAAAACTTGAAAATTGCATTTCTAAATACATTTTTAAAATAAATAGTCCAAAAACAATTCACAGTATTATACTACAAAAATGTTATATACAATAAATGGTAGAAAAGGTTTTAAAGATAGTCAGTAGTAGTTTTTGAATTGTTGCAGGAAAAAATAAGAAGTGGTCCCCCTCTGTAGAGCCCTGAGGAGCATAACTATGATAAAAACTAAAACTGAACAAATCAACAAATGAATGTGATCCAAAATCAACAAAATCAATTCCAAAGATCTATGATCTTGCAAAAGTGATGCTAGTTTGTTGGGAATGCCATGATGTTTATGTTGGAAAATATTACAATATAAAATCAGACTGTGGCAAGACGAAGTTCAAATCTGTCAACTGGACAAATCGTTGTAGGAGTGAAGACGTTTCGCTGCTCATCCAAGCCGCTTCTTCAGTTCTGATCAGATTGCTGGTGAACACTGCTTTTTATATCTATCTCAAGGGGGCTAACTCTTTCTGTAGGGAGGGGCTAACTGCACTGAAACTGTAAACACCTATTGTCTCCAGTTTCAGCTGAAACTACCCTATTCAGCCCTTAACGACCCTGCTATTGTTCCCATTGTTCTGGGTCTAAGAATGGAGTTGTAGATGGGGGAGAGATTATGTCTCAAGCCTCCATTCCTGTTTAAAGAAGGATTCTCTTTCCTAAACAAAAATAGCTTCTTTAACTCCCCTCTCAAACCATTTCTTTTCTCTGGCTAAGATCTGAACTTCACTATCTTCAAAGGAGTGGTTAGTGGCTTTCAGATGTAGATGCACGGCGGACTGTGGGTCCAGAGGAACTCTCACGCCGATGTTGGTACATCCTCTTGTGGAGTAGCTGTTTTAGTTTTCTCCAATGTAACGCTCACTGCACTCTTCACTACACTGAATAGAATAGACTACATTACTTTGTTTGTGGCTCGGGATCTTGTCCTTAGGGTGAACCAGTTTTTGTCTTAATGTGTTTGTAGCTTTGAAAAAGACAGGAATCTCATGTTGTCTGAAGATCCTCTGAAGTTTTTCAGACACACCTGATGTGTAAGGAATGGTAACCCCCTCCTTCTAGGTTCAGATTCCCTGTTGTCTTGTTTTTTAGCTCTCTTAGATCTATTGAAGGCCCATTTTGGATATCCACAAGCAGAGAGGGCTTTCTCCACGTGTTGCTCCTCCTTCACTTTTCCCTCTGAGTTTGTGGGCACAACTTGGGCTCTGTGCTGTAAAGTACGGATAACTCCAAGTTTGTGCTGCAGTGGATGGTGTGAATCGAACAGCAGGTATTGGTCTGTGTGAGTGGGCTTCCTGAAAACTTCTACCTGGAGACGTCGGTCCTCTCCTATTGTTACTGCACAGTCTAAGAATGCCTGAGAACTGGCCTTCTTAGACTGTGCAGGATCTTCAGACAACATGAGATTCCTGTCTTTTTCAAGCTACAAACACATTAAGACAAAAACTGGTTCACCCTAAGGACAAGATCCCGAGCCACAAACAAAGTAATGTAGTCTATTCTATTCAGTGTAGTGAAGAGTGCAGTGAGCGTTACATTGGAGAAACTAAACAGCTACTCCACAAGAGGATGTACCAACATCGGCGTGAGAGTTCCTCTGGACCCCAGTCCGCCGTGCATCTACATCTGAAAGCCACTAACCACTCCTTTGAAGATAGTGAAGTTCAGATCTTAGCCAGAGAAAAGAAATGGTTTGAGAGGGGAGTTAAAGAAGCTATTTTTGTTAGGAAAGAGAATCCTTCTTTAAACAGGAATGGAGGCTTGAGACATAATCTCTCCCCCATCTACAACTCCATTCTTAGACCCAGAACAATGGGAACAATAGCAGGGTCGTTAAGGGCTGAATAGGGTAGTTTCAGCTGAAACTGGAGACAATAGGTGTTTACAGTTTCAGTGCAGTTAGCCCCTCCCTACAGAAAGAGTTAGCCCCCTTGAGATAGATATAAAGCAGTGTTCACCAGCAATCTGATCAGAACTGAAGAAGCGGCTTGGATGAGCAGCGAAACGTCTTCACTCCTACAACGATTTGTCCAGTTGACAGATTTGAACTTCGTCTTGCCATGGATCAGACCTGGACGACTGAGGGTTTACACAGATAAAATCAGACTCTAAATATAAATGTTATTGACTGACCATTAACAAACCTCTCTTCTCTCCCCTCTGTCTCCACATGCCTCGCTCGTCCTCTTGTGTATATCAGGGTAAGTTTGCTGGACCCTGGCTGCATGTTTGTCCACTCTCCAGTTAATATTGTTGTGTAAATATTAAATGTGACATCAGGACTCTGTTCTCAACTCATTATATTGACTATTGAGCTATATATATATATATATATATATATATATATATATATATATATATATATATATATATATATATATATATATATATATATATATATATATATAATCATTCAGTATGTGAAAACTGTAGTTTTTGTGTGTTCAATATTTATGATGTGTACATTTTCTTTGCACAACTTGGATGTTTGTTTTTTTGTCACTTCTTGGCTATATGATAAGATTTAAGTTGTAAATGATTGGATTAATAACTTTTATGACTCTTTACAGATGTCAACTAAGTACTAAAGAGTTCCATTCTGCTTTTTATTTATTTCAGCTCTTTTTTTTTTTTTTTTTTTTTACAATATTGTAGATTTGGAATAATGTTTGTGGTTTAAATCTGCTCTTGGGTTTTGTGTCAGTGGCATAAATTTGTTTCAATATTATCATTTATTTTCTATATTTACTTCAGCGATATAACACACTTCAAAATGTGTTATAATGACAGGCCTAGCTAGAACTACAAATGCTGAATGACAATGATTTTTTGTACATATATAGTGTGTTGATAACTAGGGCAAAAATCTTTTCATCATACTGTATCAATATCAACACCATGAAAATGAATTCACTTTTGGTCCTGGCAGATTGACTTGTGCATCTTTTTTTTCTATTTTTGCAGATGTTCATTGTTTTGCCTGGGTTATATTTTTAACCCACCATTTCATTTGAAAATAGCTGGCTCTACAGAGAAATGACAGCAAGTTATTGTGCTTAGTTTGTTGAAAACTAGGGCGTTTTAACAGTAGCTGTTAGAGTCTTGTTTGTAACACTTGGTCACATGATCATGTGCACACATATAGTTACATGCTTTGGTTGTTTTAGTGCAATGGTCAAGGTCAACTTTATTTATAGAGTACAATACAACTGTACAACTAATTTGCCCTGTGCAAACAGCCAATACTGGTTTAAGTCTTTAAGCGTCCCTTCCAAAGTACCAAAGAGTCCAGCAATTAGTAGCTAAAATTATGTTTTAGCCAGAATACCACAGTGGACCATTTATAGACATGGTCAAAAATCATATTCCTTTGCACCTTCTAACACCTGGTGGCATTATCCTGCCCCCTTTACACCTGGGGCCCCATAGGGGCTGGAGGTGCACAAATGAAATGCAGTCAAAATGGCTCCTACAACAATAGAAAAACTATAATCAATATAAAAGACACAAAATAGCAATACTACATGTCAACGAATAAAAATAGAAATAGAATAAAACAATAAAAAATAGCTCAACTTGTGTTAAAAGCCAATGCATAAAGGTAAGATTTAAGTGTGGACTTAAAACAATTTATAGTTTTGGCCAATCTAATGCTGAAGAGCAGACTATTCCAAAGTTGTGAGGCAGCAAAAGCCCTATCTCCTCTGGTTTTCAGGTACATTCAATTCAATTCAATTCAATTCATTTTTGTAAAGCCCAACATCACGGCAGCAGTCGCCTCTTAGGGCTGAACATGAGAGTTGATTAACCAACAGAATTAGAAAATCAACAATGAAACAGAAACAGACAAGCAAATTAATCAACAGAAAACAAGCAATGAATAACTGCAGTACATCCAAGAGGAGCAGGTCTGTAGAGCGAAGCATCCTGGGTGGGACCTGAACAGACAGCAGCTTTTATAGCTAAAGAGGAGCCAGTCCATTCAGACATTTAAAACAATCACAACAATCTTAAAATCATGATGTATGGTGGTTTGCAGTTAAATTCCTGTTTGAAAACATAATTTCCTATTTGTTTCTATCAACGGTTGAGTCCTTTTTTGGTCCTTAAATTGGCACAGATTAGCTAGAAATGTATTCAGTTCTGCTGGGACACTTTTCAGGAGTAGTGGGCAGCTGCAGTTCCACTGATCCTTCTCTAGAGCTTGGGTCAAGAGGGAGTACCTAACAACTGAGCATGCAGTTTGAGTTTTTATGGCTTATAAGAACTGTTCATTTCTAGTGTAAGCATCAAAGAGGATAAAGAGACTGAAACAGAGTCAGAAAGGTTTAATGAGTTCCACACAGGTAAAGTGAACAATGAAGCAACAGACTCTCAGGAAAGGATAGGAAGAGAGTCCTGAGATGTGCCTGTTGACAGCTTTTATAGGGTCTCCCAATGTATGTGTGTGTGTGAGGCGGGTTTAATTCTGGTCAGCATGGTGTTCCTCATTAAGAAACTTTAGGCAACGTCGAACAAAGTGAGTGTTTTATGACCCTCTCACAGTGGGGGTCACACGTTCCTGAGATGTGGCTTTAACCAAAAGGACCAGAAGATAGCTGCTATCTTATTGTCCTCAGTCCTTGTAATCTCCCACGCTGGTACTGTTGGGCACGTGTTATTTACCTTAGCATGAGTAAATCAAGAAACCGGTTTAGAGTAGTGCTGCACTGCTAGAAAATACCTTACAGGCTCATCTTTAGGCCTGATTCAGGCCTTGTGGAAGACCAAAAAATATGAAAGACTTGTACTCGTTTACAGCCTTAAACATGAAAAACTTTCCTTTGGGTATCATCTTCTACAATATGGCATTGAAGAAGGCCTATTTTACGTCTATGGTGTTACCATGTTACCTTTCATTGTTTTGAAAATGCTATATTTGCCTACTAACATGTTTTAAAAGTTTCACTTTCATTTTTAATCCTCTGAGTCTCCCCTCTTTATGTTAAGTCACACAATCAGCCTGCACACATGTCACATCAGGTTTATCTAGTTGCTGTGTGCAATTTTGTATCATATTTTTTGTATTTTTATGAAAAACTGTCATGTGGGAGCATGGTGACGTAGGCTTGAGGATGGAGCATTGCACAGAATCTTATAGCTAATCATACCGAGGGTTCGAATAGTGAGAGATTGATAAAATAAGCAAACATGATTGGATGACATTAAGACCTCTTCAGGCATGTTTTAAATGAAGGAACAACATAGCATGGTAGAAAATTTTTTTATTGAGTAATACTCCCTCTTTAAAAGGAAAAAAATCTGTTCTGAAGTACGGTTTTAACTTTCCATTTATGTGCTACCTCCAGAGAGTTACATATTGTACCTTTTAAATACATATATAAGGTGAAGTTACTGTGTGTGCAAACAGAAGAGGCACAGTTACATTTCGTTACATCTACAAACACTTTTTTGCATGTCAAATTTCACCTCCCCATTTCCATAAAAGCCACATTTGCTCTCATTTCTCTCATTTCCCCATAAACCCACAAAACACCGCCCAACCAAACAAACGAATATTAAAAAAATAAACCCAATTTGTGCGACCGGTGTTTGAACGCGGGTCAGCGAGGGACATTTGATGGCTCTAAATGAACGCGTTACGATTCGGCGCGGCTCTCCCCCCCCCGGCCCGGCTCAGGTCCATAATGAGGAAGTAATGACATTTAGGAAGGTGGGGGGAAAGGGAGGGGGGGTGGTGGAGGGGTGAGGGGGGGTGGAGCTAATGCGGCTAAGCAATGCGTTGGGGGTCTGCCATTTTGCTCACTTTACTGGCACACCCGCACCCCTCCCTCCAGGTTTAATATCAGGGACATTGTGGGGGGCTAACACAGGATTATTGCTGCATGATATTAGTGACCACACCAAGGCCAAGTTATCTGGTTTCCACATACAGAATATCTCATAGCTAATATAATAAATAGCTGTTAAAGAAATCTATAGGTATTGAATGAGACTGGTGATTGTATGGGGTGTATGTGATTTGACATGGACAGCGGTATGAATTCTGAAAAGTCATTTGGAGATTTAACAAACCAGCTTTGTGTTTCTTCTCACTGCTGTATGCACATTTAAAGCGGCCCTATTCTACTAAATCAACTTTTTTAGAGCTTTTAACCATGTTATAGCTGTTTCCTTCTCATTGACCCCCTAAAGTTGTATTTAGCGTGATGTGTGAGTAATGTTTATACTCCTATATATACTCCATATACTGACAGGCGTGTCAAACACATCAGCAAAATGGCTGCTCTCAAAGGGCCAGATGTAAAATAAATCAAACTGCTTTTTTAACCTGTTAATTCACTGTTTCTGTATTTATTTCTTATTCAAGTTACAAATATTGCATATGCATTTGCCTAGTTGTAAAAATATGGCTTTGTAACTGCATATTCTCCTGATAAAATGTCATTTTAAGACCATCATAACTTTTAATTTACCCCATCGAAGGCCACATAAAATCACATGGAGAGCCAAATTCGGCCCGCAGGCCTTGACTTTGACACATGTGTCCTAAGACGTTGCTCCGGTCAGGCCCCGTTTTCACCGCCGCCGGTACAAGCCTTCTGCCAACAGCTGCACGGCTCAGTTTTTTCAATGCGGAGGCAACAGGTAAAGGCCACGTAAGAGTCAGGCTTGTGGAAATGCAAGCCCACTCACAGGAAAGAGAGATTTTGGCAAAAAAAAAGCTCTAAATTATGGCTATGAGGGTGCACCATGTAACTTTTCTAGTGGAGAGTTGGCTACATGCTTGTCTCCGTGGATATGTTATTTCTTTGCCAGGAATTCTTCAAAGTCTGGCATTTAACTTCTCATGTCTCCATGGACACAAGCGATTCACACCACAGGGCCAAGTTACAAGTCAGACCTGTGGATAACCTAGTAGTAGGAGCATTCACCCTCCAACCCAAAGATCTGTAGTTCAATGCCAGCTCTGACCGGGGCATGCTGTTGTTGCATGATTGAGCAAGAACCTTCACCCTGCTTATCTATGTATGAATGTGGTGTGCAACCAAACGATTGATGGTGATTGGAGCGACTGATGGCGCAGACTGGCAGCCACACTACACAAAAGCAGCTGTGGCTACGCAGAAGTAGAAGTGAGAAGTCAAGTGAATAAACGTTACAATGAAATGTTTTTATTACTCATCTTAAATCAGCCCTATTGTGCTTGTGTGTGCTCTATAGTTATAATCTATGACACCCGTGGATCATTATGTTAAAATTTGCACATTTTATTTCTTTTATTTCACAATATTAATCTAAAATGACTTAGTAAAAGAAACAAGTCCACTGACCATAGGGGGCAACGGCATGCAGTCGTTGCCCTCTATGGATAGCTGCACATCACACTAGTAAGCAGCCAATTTTTTTCATTTGTACCAAACTTACTACATGATGCTGCTAAATCCTACGAGTATCACTGATTTAAAAAAAATAAAAATATATTGGATAAAGTGTGTACGTTACAGTGGGCGTGTACCGGTGAGAGTGAAAACAGGGTTTGATTGGCAAAATGGCATCTTGAAAATAAGTGATTACAGATTACTCAAACATGAATCCCTCCAAATACAACTTCCGAGGGTCAATGAGAAGGAAAAAAAAAAGCTAGAACATGGTTATAAGCTCTGAAAATCCACTTTGCAGAGTAGGTTTAATGACAGTATCTGCTCATACGTCCTTTGCTTTGTGGCGTCATCTTGTTGGAAAATTGAAAGAAAAGTAGTGAGCAAAGTAGTGAGAACTGAGTTGTATGTGCAGCACTGTGTCCTGGTTAATCTATGTTCACTGTTCTGGAGACTAAAGCCAGTCCACCTAATCCACCATGACTTTCACCTGCTCCTCCCCCTCCTTCTCAAGCTCTCCCCATTTTGTGCTCATCCTCCTCTTGTCTCCCCTGTTGCTCTCTCCTTCCTTCTCTTCTTCCTCCCCTCCTCCTCCCTCTACTCCTTCCCTCTCTTATCTCACTTCTCCTCTTTCTTCCCTCCTTGTTTCTCCTCCTTCTCTTCTATCCCTCCTGGAGCTTTGTCACTCTCTTGTGCCTCCCTCACTCCTTGGTCTCCCCTGTTCTCTTGCTCTCTCCTCTTTTCTCCTTCCTGCTCTTTCTCTCCCCCCTCTTCCTCTCTCCTCTTTCTCTCCTCCTCTTCTCCCCTTGCTCTTCTCCTTCCCCTCCTCTCCTTCCCTTGCTTCCCACCCCACCTCTCCTCTCCTCCCCAAGCCCTCTCCCCCGCTCCCCTGGTGTACCACAGCAGAGGAACAGTGTAGCCTGGCTGTGTAATGAGGAGCAAGGAGAGCGGGATGAAAGACCAGAGAGTGGAGGACGGGATCGGGATCAGAGCCGCTCTCACCCTGGGGTCCCTGGGGTCCTGCAGGTCTGGTACAGCTCAAACAGTACAAGCGCTCTGAGAAAAGAAGGGAGCGCTGTGAGAGGGGAGACTGCACTAGACTCACACCACTCATCTACTCTCTACATTTGAGGTTATGTAAAGACGGGGTATTGAGCGAAATCGACTTTTTTGGGGGAGTTTTCTCCCATGTTATAACATTGTTACCTCATCAAAAACATGCCTGAAGAGGTTTTATATATCATTCATGCATGTTTGAGTAATCTAGCAATCTCTCCTGGGTCCTATTCGATCCTTTTAGCTGTAAGATTCTGGTGCAATGCCCCGCCCACAAGCCTACATCACCCATGCTCTCACCAACAGTTCTCCATAAATATACAACATGATACAAAACAATACACTACAACTTCACAAACCTGATGCGCTGTGCTGTAGCTGATTGTGATGTTAGTGCCATATGAGCCATCCCGCACTCTGAGGACTTCAGGGACCGGCCTCCTGCTGGTGCCCAGAGTCAGGACTAAACATGGGAAATCAGTGCTTCTGTTCTGTTCTGCCCCTAAAACCTGGGACAGTCTTCCTGAAGATGTGAGACAGGAATATACTTTGACAGTGTTTAAATCCAGGCTCCAAACAGTTCAGTTTAGCTGTGCATATGACTGAAAGGTTTTTATTCTGCACTCTTCTCTTTTAATGTTCATTTTATGATGCTTATTTATGTTTTGATTTTGTTTGAATTGTGATTTTAATGCCTTTATTATGCTGTAAAGCACTTTTAATTACTTTGTGGATGAATTGTGCTATACAATAAACTGGCACTTTGAAGGGGGGTGTGACTTAGTGAAGGAAGAAAAGAGAGGGGAGACTCAGAGTGCTAAAAATGAAAGTGTGGGGTATTATAAGAACATTAACAGACATTTATGGTTTTGTAACCTTTGTACTTGTAACCATGTAGACGTGTTTAAATGCTCAGATGGGAATGTTGCCCTATGCGCAGGTGTATTTGCCCAGGAATATGTTGAACACCCATAGATGCATAAATGTATATTATTGTCTGTTTGTGCTCTGCGTAGATAGATGGCCTGAGCATTAAAGACACTGTACTTGATTTTTACTGTCTTAAAAAAACGTGAAAAACAGAAATAGTTTATTTTAAACAGTTTGCAGTGGCCCAAAGTTATTCCACACTTACCATATGCATTCTGAGCTTCCTAATTATTCACTGCAATGAGTTTATAAGCTTTTCACGTTTTTTTTTTTTCTTTTTTTTTTCTGCAATGTCAGAGCTCACAACATTTCCTGATCATCGCAAATGACGCTTTATATTTAGATTCGGACACTAGCACAATTATTTTCACCTAAGACAGTAGATTTTTTCTGGGGCAAGTCACATTTTGCTTATATACATGGGGGAAAAAATGGGTACAATAAAGAATGAAAGAACGACTGCTGTCTCCATAGCCCAGTCCTCGATAAACAGAAGATAATGGATGGATGGAAGATTTGAGCATCTTGCCCACTGGCACAACAGTGGTTTTTACAGACACACTGCTGCCCAATGAGCTCTCAACAAAACATAAAATAGACCCTTGTAACCACACTCTAATATGAATGCATCTTCTTCAGCCCCAATTCACTCACAATGGGGCAGATTCCCACCATTTCCTCTCTCAGCTCTGCATTCATCTTATTGTGTCTCCTCGATGACAAGCTCTCCTGGAGTGTGAAAACACATAAATGCGCGCCGGTAAACAAACAAATGATCACACTCTGAGCCACAGAGCGCGGATAATGGCGGCCATCTTGTGTCCCCCACTGGCTTCGACAATCCCCCCCCGCCCTTCACCAGAGAGCGCCTGGACTGTGCCACAAAAGGCATTACACTTACCATAACAGCCTGCATTTCCCCCTGCATGCTATCATTCTACCAGAGTACAATCACATCCATGTAGCCCAGCACGGCACAGTCTGATACATGGGCCAGAAATGTGGAGTACGCACATACATTTACTAGCTTCTATGTTACACAAACTGGATTCATGTGAGCTTTAAGCCATGTTGTCCTCAAAAACCTACCTGGAGTTGTGTTTTGTTTCATTCACGCATGTTTGAGTAACACTTTATTATTATTCTGTCAACATCTCCAAAGCTCAAAATGCCCTGTTCCACCTTATGATGTCATGAAGTGGTAGTTTTCAGGTTAACAGCTTCTTTTTGCCTTTACTTCAGTAGAAATTGTCAATTCCAGAGCTGAAATCATTCAAATGATTCTAGTGAAGGTGTATGCAGTTTAAAAAGAGTGGAGCACTTCCTGTATTACTACATGACATCACAAGGTGAAACAGAGTGTTTTTTTCAGTTTAATAGAAGAACTAAATATGCAAGGTTTGTGTGTTAAATGTGTGTAACTGGAACAAAACACAACTCCAAGGATGTTTGTGATGAGGAAACCACATTATAACATAGATCAGAAAATTGAGTGATATGGGCTCTTTAATGAGAAATACTATATATTGTACATGATGATTAAGTAGTAGCACTTGAGGAAGCAAGTACTAAAAATAAAATCAGTAATCCGTACTTTACTTTGGCCATCAGTCTGACTTATGGAGGCTTGTGGTGTTAATGCAAGTTCAGTTCAAGACTACAAAACGAATAAGTACTGAATTCGGTTGTGTACAGCTTATGGACAAGAATATTACTCTACATGTCAAAAAGTTGCTATCAAACACATTTTCATCTTTCATACTTAGCCGTCCTAGGTCACTAATGCTATTCCCCCCATTGAAAATACATGAAGTCTTTGTATACTTTAGTAGCAGTGTTCAGCACGCCACATCTCCGTACCCACACACATTACAACAGCACATACTCACTTCCCTGCCCTCTTCCCATAGGAGCTCCAGATGTGACAGAACACATTTCAAACCCCCAGACCCCATTTAGCGAGGTTAATTACTTGGTCTAGTGCCAAACGACTCCAATGAAAGCCGTTTAATACCAACTTTAAGCGACTAGAACTAATGCCTGATAAATATTTATACACGTCTCTGTAGTGGGAAACAGGCAGGGCAGAGGTGGGCTGTCCGAGGCTATCGGAGCAGCTAGCAAGCAGGGGGCACACGCGGTTAAACAAGCCCAGGCTGTGATGTCCAAATTGGGGTGGTCTGCTCCATGACCCGGGCCTGGGCACTGGATGAATGTGTTGGTAAATAAAAGAGCGTTAGCAGTAATGACAGGGTGGAGGGGAGGATCACAGCAGAACAAGGTTAGCTGGATCTGATAGAGTTTGCATCTCTGTGGTCTAAACGTGTGGTGAGAATGGTCTAGTTAGAGAAATTCAGTTTCTCAGTGGCATTTAATACTAGCTAGACATGATAGCTTGGTGTTTTATTGTTCTTTTCCTGTGTATCGTGTTATCTGTATATGTGCTTTTGTTTTACTTTTATGCAAAGCACTTTGGTCAGCTGAAGTTGCTTAAATAGAAATAAACTTAAATTGAACTGTATCTAAGGCACTTACTGCCAGCTCAGTCCGTGTTGTCTTGGAGGTATAATACTCCCTACAACAGAAGCATAGCCAGACTGGACAACACTATCACAGTGTGTTGAGGGCTCATGTTTCTAGGTGCTGGGTCCTCTACTGATGTAAATCACCTTCTCTCTTGCGTCAGAACTGCAGCCTCATGCTTCTTCTCTTCTACTACAATATATTCTACAACAGTCTGATCTTGTCCTGTTTTATCAAGTTTTCTGAAGATGCAATGAGAAATAGTCTGGGTGAAGATGTGAGATGCTTTGGCTGCATCTGCAGATGTGAACTGACTTGTGTCTAGAGACACGTGATGTTCTGAAGTGACTATATCGATGGATGATGAGTTTAAGCTGCTGAGAGAGCTGAATGTGAGATGACACAGAACTTTTATGATGGCCTGGTCATTGTAAAGACATTTTCTTTGTATTATTGATTTTATGAACTGTAACATCAGCCTGTCCTGGGAGGTCAAGTAGAAATTAGCACTAGTTCTACAATCTGGTGCAATGCAGCTCTCCTGTTAAGGTTCATATATACTGCGCAGTGCCTCGGTGTCAAATAAATAAACTAAACTAAATGTAATGGTACTTTAGAGCTAAGCAGCAAGCCTTTGATTATTAGCAACAGAAGAGTGGTTATTTGGAGGAGCCCGAGGTGTGAATAAGGCATGTGTGTATTGTAGTTATAGTGGGCATTGAAATGAAAGGGCAAAAGAAATTGTGCACTGGTATGGGTTTAGGAAATGAAACCAAAAAAAAAAGGGTCAAATTCCAGGTCTCGGAAATGAGTTCTTAGTCCTTGTAACAAATCAATACAAGAGTTTAAGGTTTTTCCTCACGACTTTAGAATGTATATGAATCCAATGAGAGTGGATTTCATCCATTAAAACAATAAATACATTTTTTAAAAAGACATAAAAGGCACCAAAACACAAATAAATATTTCATTCAAAATAAGTAACCTTGTTACTATTATAATGAAACTGAATGTGAATATATATTTTGGGCGACAGTAGCTCAGTAGGTTGAGTGTTTGTCCACTGATCCGAAGGTTGGTGGTTCAAATCCCGCTCTCTACATAAACATCATTGGTTGAGTTGTTAGATCCACTGACTTGAAGGTTGGCAGTGCAATTCCAGCCCTCACAGATGAATGCTGTTGTTGTGTCCTTGGGCAAGACACTTAACCCACCTACCCCAGCCCTTGGGACAACGGGTGGAAATTAGCCTCTGGCTATAATCCGGCGTGTTTACGTTTATGTCTGTCATGTCATGTCTGTTCATCAACATGCACTGTCCCAACCAAATAAAATAATAAATTAAATCTATACAATACAATACCATATACTCTGAACAATTAATATTATTATTCATCCTAATAGTAACCCAAAAGTTCAGTTGAATTGAGTAGAATAAATCATGAGTTATCAAATAAAATAAGTTGATGGTATCTTAGTCAACCAAAATGTGCGTTAGTCGACTAATCATTGTATTTCGGTTGAAGGACTGAGTGCAGTTTGAGAGCAGATACACAGAGACACATAATTGTTTTGAGAGCTTTTGCCACACACCTCTTTTAGTCCACCAAAGTAGGTACATTTGCAGCATTGTGTTAAAAAATGGTCAAGAACTGATTCTGTCCTGCCTCCACTGGCGTATGCAATTTCAAGTACTACATAACATCACACAGAACTACCTTGATTACAAACAGATGTTTCTGATTATAAAACCCTGGCTGCAGGGGCGGAGTTTAAAGTGTTAGGGTTAGGGTTAGACCTGTTAGACCAATCACACTGTTTCTCATATGTCCGCCCGATGCCCCAGAGGCTCTACTGACCGGTAGAGGAGCAGGGTCACTTTTTCTATCACTACGTTTACATGCACACCAGAAAAAATGGATAAGTGACCTGGTCCAAATGAAACTGATTTATCAAAATGAAACATGCAACAGAGCAGTCTGATTTACATTAGGCACAGACTTGGAGAGGTGTTCAACTGCACAAGGTAAGAAACAGCCAGGCAAAGTTTAGACAATTGTTTTCAGCAGCAATGACAAACTACTTGCCTAATCAGCTAGTCCCTCCTGCATTCTGTTCAAATTGAGAAATGTCTGGAACCAGTCGCATAAGGAACCAAACCATAAGGACGATAAGGGCTTCAAGCCTCTGTCCTAACATGGGACGGTCCAGCCACATATGTCATATGTCTCTCAAATGCGACCTGGATCTCTATCAAAAATGTTCAAATCATTGAGAATAAAAGGTAGAATTTCTTTTTCCTGAGATAAGCCAGTGTCACCAAGTGTGCTTATATGTATTATAGTAATTTTTATCAGCAACAGGCTCAGTGCACAATAGAATACAAGCTAGCTAACTGTGTCTCAAACGTAACAGTCACTTACATTAAATACAGAAAACATAAAATAACCAACCTATTCAAATTCATATGAATTAAAATAAAGCTCAGTTATTTTTAAATGTAGAATACTTCAGTTTGTGACATTGTTTTAATATTTATTATGGCTCAAAATTAGCATTAGCATTAGCATTGAGAGACAAAAAAAAATATGTCTCTTTCTAAACACAGAAGTGTTTCTGGTGAAGTATTCTTTTTATTGGTGTAGTCTATGACATGTTGTCAGTGGCATCCACCCACAGCTCCATGTCCACTGCCTCATCTTTAAATATTTATTCATTTTAGTGTGACTCTGCAAAAACCTCATAGAGATAAAACACTGGACCCATATCATGATTATCAGGGGCCACACGATCCAGGGGCCCGCTGTGATCCAGAGGTCCCTCTGCTCAGGTGGGGTTATCTGAAGTAGAACACATTTCACTGAGGTTTCATCTGTATGGGGTTCTCCTGCTGATGAGAAGCTTTGTGGGCTTACCCTGAGCTTACCCCGACCCCCTCCTCCTCCTCCTCCTCCTCCTCCTCCTCTTGCATCTACATGGCGCTAGCACATGGTAGCACACTGCTAGCACCCCCACACACCTGCACTGCAAAATCATAAACACCCATGAGAAAGACTAAAAATTACACCTAGATTACATTGTATTAGATTTTTTTCAGTTTATTTATTAATTTAGTTATGTTTGAATATTATATAAAATATTATATAAACAATAATAATAATAATAATAATAATAATAATAATAATAATAATAATAATAATAATAATAATAATAATAATAATAGCAAAAGCCAAAGTTAAATCTGTCAACTGGACAAATCACGTTTCGCTGCTCATCCAAGCCGCTTCTTCAGTTCTGGTCAGATTGCTGGTGGACACTGCCTTATATCTATCTGAAAGGAGGGGCTAATTACACCGAAACTATAAACAGTTACTGTTTACAGTTTCAGCCTAATGGGCCTACATTCAGCTTTTATGGGCCTATTGGCTAGCTCTGTTGTTCCCTTTGTTTGCTTTGGGTCTGAGGATAGAGTTATGTATGAGGGACAGGTGATGTCTAAGGCCCCCCATTCCTGTTCAAGGAAGGATTGTCTTTCCAAACTAAAATTGCTTCTTTAACTCCCCTCTCAAACCATTTCTTTTCTCTGGCTAGGATCTGAGCCTCACTATCTTCAGAGGAGTGGTTAGTGTCTTTGAGATGGAGATGTTTGGCGGACTGGGGTCCAGAGGAGCTCTCGCAGTGGTGTTTGTACATTCTCTTTCTCCAGTGTCCCGCTCACTGCACTCTTAGCTACAGTGAATGGCATAGACCACATTACTTTGTTTATGGCTCAGGGTTTTGACTTTTGGGTTTGTCTGAACTAGTTTCTGTCTTAAAGTGTTTGTAGGTTTGAAATAGATCGGAATTTCAAATTGTCTGATAATGCTCTGATCATGTGAGTGTGTGTATATATATTATATATATTATATATATAAATATGAGATAAAAATACACTTGTGTACGTGTGTACGTTAGTGTGTGTGTGTGTGTATATATATATATATATATATATATATATATATATATATATATATATATATATATATATATATATATATATACACACACACACACACACACACACACACACACACACACACACACACACACACACACACACACACACACAAGTGTATTTTTTATCTCATATAAGGGTATATGTTCTCTGGCCCTACAGACACTCTCCTTCTCCACTCTGCCCTGTATTTACCCAGCTCTGTCAGTTATTAAAGTTTAATCCATGTAAGAAGCAGCATATTCTGTCTATCCATTATAGATGAGTGCTGTTAGTGTGAGAATGACCTCCACTCAGAGCAGAGCGGGGGGCTTCAGCAGAGAGATGGGGGAAGTAGGGTCTCTCATCAACAGACAGAACATAGCACGGTGGTCTCACTGCCTGGGATGGGAGAATGCAGGTTTCAGATGGAGGGCAGGGTTAATGTTAATGTATGGGGGAAAAGTATTACTTTTGAAAAGAATCTCCAAATAGAAAATCCTAAAATGTTGTGCTGTATTGATTTTTCGTCCACAAATACACTGTATTTATGTGGATGGTTATTGGCGTTGCACCTGATTTTTACTAGGCATGAACCAATCCAGCCTTTTCAGTTCTGTCACTGACATTGTTACTTTTACTTTAAGTATCTGCCAATATTAACTGACACCAGTGTAAGGATGTGTTGTACATCGGTTATTTATCTTTCAAAACACTACTTAACAACTTTATATGATTTAAGAGCTCAATCATTATGAGATGTTCTCGGCCAAAAGCCAATCTTATTACATTCAATTAAAGAACTAACCAGGATATTGACAGAAGCAATATCATGGAACCACTATCCGATCCAGCAATTTATTTTTGTAACTGTTATGTTGTGGGACTGCCACCTGCTTGAAATTATTGCTTAAATTGCATTAAATGTTGCTATTTACCTTGTTGCGAGTGGTTTCTTTTTGTATTTTTTTGCTCAAAAATGTCTCAAAAGATATACATGTTACAGTGACCAGCGTCACCCCTCAACAGATCTCATTTGTAACTCGACCTGATTAAGCATCACCTGCTTGTCTCCATGGAGATATAAGTTTACTTCCATACTGTGTAACATGTCAGGCAAAGTAATAACATGGATACACAGTGCAACTTTAAAGTGGGACCAGGGTGGAGGGGTGGGACCTGGAGCACTAAATGGGAGAGTGAGGGGGGGCAGGCTCTGAACATATAAGAAACTGTGTAATTGGTCTAGCAGGTATCCACACTTTACACCCTGCCCCTGTAACTAGGTGTTTGGTTTGTAATCAGATACACCTGGTTGAAGTCAGGGCAAACCATTGTGATGTCACATAGTACTTGAAATTTCACATTTTCTGACTGTTTTTAAACACACAGCTGCAAATGTACCTAGTTAGACTAATTGCCCAAAAGGACTTGGAACAGTCGACAGTGCTATGAAAAGATTTTGTGTTTAGTTCCACTTTAAGTTATCACGCCATTCTCTTCAGACAATGGAAGCTGGTTTGTGTGGGGTCATGCAGGTGTGAAACCATACGTAAATATTGTGCTGGGTTATTATTAAGTGGGCGGGATTATAGCGGTCACATGGGGCAGCCGGGTGCATTTGATTTGTTTAGCCCTGGGGGAGCGGGAGTGAATTGCCAGTTGCCCATCTGGTGAGAGCGCCTAAATGAGCCCGAGCAGTCAGCGGAGACCAGTTGTCCTTCGCTAAAATGATATTAGACCCCCCCAGAGATGGACAATTTTCTGTGCACTAGCAAACGCCATATGAGCGATAGAGGAATAAAAGAGTGAGGAATTGAATTGTTTTAAATTATAGCCAGAATGACGTGATGAAAATAGTCCCAAAATGTCTTTTTTTATGGGGACGTGCTGTGGAGCGTTGCAGATGAGATGAACAGTTGAAGAACATAAGCACAAGAGACAGACATAGAAATGCATACAGGGTAAAATAGCATAAACAGCTGGAGGTTGTGAGGAAGCTGATGATGTCAAGCTTCATCTCCCAATGTTACACAGGCCCAGGGGTGGTATGGGGGTGAATGGAGGGCTGATTCACTGAGATTCAGAGACTTCCTAACTGCTGGACCTCAGGGAGTGCACATGAATGGCTCTGTGTATGAGAAGGTCATTCAAAATACAGGAGAACCACAGGGATGTGTATTATCGCTTTTCCTGTTCTCTCTGTCTATTTATGTTCTGCAAATCATGGACAGTAATGTTCATATGTGGATGATATGACCATAGTGGTCTGTTTGAAAAGAATGTGAACTGTAACTATGTGACTGAGGCCAAAATAGTTGAACAATGGTGTTGACAGTGTTCCCTTATCATCAGTGTAGACAAGATCAAAGAACTTGTCCTGAACAGTCCTGTCCCTGTTCAGTTCCTTTCCATCTCTGATTATGTACACTGATGACAAGCCAAACTTATCTAGATCTATAACTATATCTATAAAAAAAACAACCAGAGACTTTATGTGTTTAAGCTCAGGAGCTTTAGTGTGAGCTCACAGATTTTGGAGGGTCTCTGTGAGCCTGATCCAAAGTGTCTTGTCTTTAACATCTCTGACAGTGGCTGACATGAACAAAGTAAACAGAATAATAAAGAACTCAGGGAAGATTATTGGCAAAGAGCAGAAAAAGTCATATGCACAGCAAACAGAACTGTTTTGAGCGTGGATTTAAACATTGTCAACATTGTCAGGAAGACTGTTCTAGGTTTTAGCTGCATAAAACTGAAAAGCTGATTCTCCATGTTTAGTCCTGGAGGCCAGTCTCTGAGGTCCTCAGAGTGTGAGATGGTTCATATGGCACTAACATGTCAGAGATGTACTTTGGACCTAGGCCATGGAGAGACTTGTACACAAGCAGGGCTGCTTTAAAATCTATTCTTTGAGCTAAAGGAAGTCAGTGCAGAGACCTGAGCACAGGATTTATGTGCTCGTAGTTCCTGGTTCTGGTCAGGACCCGAGCAGCAGCGTTCTGGATGTACTGCAGCTGTCTTAAGGCTCGTTTGGAGAGGCCAATGAGCAGGCCGTTACAGTAGTCTAACCTACTGGAGACAAATGCATAGATAAGACTCTAAGTCAGACTTTGACAGTGTACCTTTGATTTTTGCAGTGTTTTTAGATGGTAAAAGCTGCAGATGTTATTGATTTGATGTGGGTGTTAAAGTTCAAGTCTGAGTCCGTTATTACCCCTAAATTTCTAGCGTGATTTGAAGGTTTTAAAGAGAGAGACTAGAGGTGACTCCATACATCCACACATCTTGCTTCATTTGATATGTCTTCTGTATGTATCTAAAATGTAGAAAGTGCATTATGCAAAGTACAAACACCGACTGTGAAGTACTTCGGCTGCATGATTAGAACATTTGAGTGTTCATATCTCCCAAGGTTACCTATCAGCCCTCAGGACCCTCCCCCACATATGTGGTAGAAGACCTAAACATTGATGGTAGATGAGCTTTATCCAGTATACAGCAGCTCTTCTGAAAGTCACAAAGCATCAGAGAACCAAAACACTCCAGACCAGCGGCGTCAGGTGATTTCGAGGGCAAAACTGTGCTCAGTCTGAACGTATTTGATCTCACAGAGAAGACAGTTTGTGCTACACCATAAAATGTTGATACTGAGCTGATGATTTCTTAAATTGGGCTCAAGGTTGGACCAATCACAGCGCAGTATTGTGTTTGGGGCTTAGGGATGCACCGATCCAGGGTTTTCAGCTCCAATTTTGATACTATGGCTTTAAGAGTCAGTCGATACCCAATATCAACAATGTCAGTGCAGAGACTTAAAATGGCATTTATTTCTTAAAAAATAAAATTAAATAAGACAAAACTGATCCACATAATCCAATAATGTAGCTGTTATTTTTCCCAGAAGCAGTTGCTGAACAACTTTGTGTAAATAAACACTGAAATGTCCAGAGACTTTCTGGGCCGACTATGGCCAGTAAATAGTCTTATTATATCAGTGTTCATGTCTAACCAGGATATTGACTGAACTGATATTTGAAATCCAATATCCGATACAGCAAATCTGTATCGGTGCCAATGTCCAATACCAGTATTGGATCGGCGCATCCCTATTTGGATTTAAGCAAAAGTGACTGAGGCACATACTGTGGCCTGTTTGATCATAAATACAGGCTCACATGGAGAG
Organism: Periophthalmus modestus; assembly: GCA_019594935.1. Lineage (NCBI taxonomy): Eukaryota > Metazoa > Chordata > Actinopteri > Gobiiformes > Gobiidae > Periophthalmus > Periophthalmus modestus. The sequence continues at coordinate 9,315,662 of JAIEZT010000016.1, forward strand.
GGAAGCATTTTGTACTTTTGTGGAGGAAAGATGTCTGTGATTTTCTAGAATAAGAATTTGATCAGCTGACTCCACTTACTGCACTATATGATTCTGAAGTATCTCCACACACTGATAATGTGTACAACTTCTCCCTTTGTTCTTCTCCCTGTTTGAGCTCTCTGAGGCCTTGGGTGGGTGACGTGTCTTGCCCAGGAACACGAGGACAGTTGAAGTTTGAACCCGCTAGCTTGTGGTTGGTGGGCAAACACTTGACACACTGACCCACTTCTCTGCTTTCACCACTCCTGAGTTCTTAATGGCCTAATTGCTTTAAATCTGACTCTTGTTGTAAAATGAATCCCCTTCTAAGACCCTCCAGCCGCACGCCCCTTCACTCTGGAGTAGAACCCTCAACCTCTCCGCCTCTCCCGGTCTCTGAGGAGGCCTGGGAGCACCATTATCCCTGATGGCACGTCAGGATGGCTCTTCTCAGGCAGTCTTCCTCTTGTGACGCCTTCGGAGCAGGTAATGTGCCTTTGGAGAGGACTGGAAGCAAGCGGAACAGCTCCTCTCTGGGGAACGGGCCCCAGACAGAGAGGGGGGGGCTGTGTATGTTTGGAAAAGTGAATGTATTCGGAAAAGTGAATATATTCAGGATATAATAGTATTATATAATGTAAAAGTAATGGAAAAACACTCATTTACTGGCTCATACATGGAATAGACCTAGTTAACTTCTGGTTTAGAACTTTGTTTAGACCAGTTTAGACCTAGTTTAGACCTGGTTTAGGCCTGGTTTAGACTGACTTTATCCCTTTTCAGTCATCCTAGTAAAGACATGTTTTTATATATGTTGTACACTATCAGTAAAAAGGTTTGAACATACTGTCTCATTAGATACACACATAAGACAGCAAATGTATAATGCAAATGTATAAGAAAAAAATGAAATAACTCAACAACGACTAACTTTTTTTTAAATGTTATAATATATATATATAATAAAAAAGTGATAATAACTACACACAACAACGACTAATATATATTTTTTATATTATTAATATATATATATATATATATATATATATATATATATATATATATATATATATATAAAATTCAATTCCTCAGTGTCTCCACCCTTTGCTTTGTGGACAGCTGCAAACCCTTGTCCTTCCCTCAATGAGCTTCATGATGAAGTCTCCTGAAATGATTTTCACTTCACAGCTGTGCCACCTCAAGGTCAAAAAATGCTCTAATGTGTTATGAAGGCCTGTATGTTTTCACAGATATGCATTTATACTTTCACAGATATACATTTAGACCTATCCAGATGTGGGTGTTATGTATTCATGATTGACTTTTGTCACTGTGTAATTATAAGCATGCCTTTAGACCTCATCAGTGCTGTGTTTGTGTCAGTCCTGTGTATTGTTTGTTCAGATCCATGTGAAGAATAGAAGTAGGAGGAGTCTCACTGCTCCATTGTCTTCTATTGACTATTTATGTTTTTGTAATCAAAATGAAACGCAGGATACAATATGACAAAAGCACCCAATTGATCACATTGTGTAGAGAGCTGTACATTACATGAACAGTCCAGTAGGGGGCACTTTACATCAACTCCTCTTCTCTGCTCATTCACTGAGGAGAGCTGTCTGGTGTTTTTTTTTGTTTGTTTTTTTTATCCTACACAATTGGAAATAATGAACTGCAAAAATAAATCATAAGTTGGTAGTAAAATATAACAAAGATGTGTGCAAATGAGCTTAAAGGGTCCATATTAGGGATTTTTCTGATCTACGTTCTAATGTTGTTTCCTCACCACAAACATACCTGGAGATGTGTTTTGCTTCATTCACATGTTTAAAACACAAACCTGCATATTTAGGCTGAGTTCTTCTAAAAACACTCTGTTCCACCTTGTGATGTCATGTGGTAATACAGGGAGTCCTCCACTGTGTTTTTAAACTCCATACACCTTCACTAGAATTATATGGTTGATTTCAGTCCTTGAGTTGCCACTCTTTACTGAACAAAAGGTAAAAGGTGCTACCACTTCATGACATCACAAAGTAAAACAGAGCATTTTGAGCTTTGGAGATGTAGACAGACTAATAATAAAGGGTTACTCAAACATGCGTGAATGAAACAAAACACAGCTCCAGGTATGTGTTTGAGGAAGTAATAGTATTATAACATGGCTTAAAGTTCACTAAAGTACATTTTGTGTAATATAGGAGCTTTATGTGGATTTTCACCTCTTAAAGGGATTTACTGTATTAGTTCTTGTTTCCTACAGCTCCAAGTGCATATTGTCATTGTGTCTTTAGGCAAGGCACTTTTGATTTAAGTTCCAGCTGAGTGTGACTGAGGAGAGAGTTATTGAACCAAAGTGTTTGTGAGTATCTAACTTAGTAGTAATATAGTTATCTACAAAGTTGACAATTGGAATGATATGATAAATGTACCAGTATTTTTGAAACATAAATACAGAATAATCAAATGGTGACTTTAATAGAAGTAAACTACCCCCTCTTTAATACCCCATAGAAGTAAAATACCGACTATTTAATACCCCATAGAAGTAAAATACCCCCTCTTTAATACACTAGAGAAGTAACATACTCTTTCTTTGACAGAAGTTGAAATGACGACGTTGTTGCTCTGACAGCTCCATGAATTCTGTATAATACTTTTCTTTGACATGTATCTTGACATAAATATAGTGACTCCGAACTGCACCTCCATGTTCACACAGTGTCCACACCACTGCCTCTTATCCTGGCACTGGAGACCCCCATTACCCCGCGGGCAGTTCCACAAGCGCTCTGACAGAGGCCGGAGCAGGGGGCACATGTGTCACCTCCTTCCCCACACACAGAGCTCTGTTCTGGGCTAAACATGTGTGCTCCCTGTGCCTCTAGCCGCTCACACCACCCTGCTTTTCAGTGTGCTGCCCTGTGCTGTCACTCAGGGGAGAGCCATGGAGACTAGGCTCCATTCGACTCATATGTACAGGGCTCTCTGAAGAAGGGAAGAGGAGGCAGAGGAGGAAAAGGAAGAGGAGATAGAGGAAGAGGCAGAGGTGGCAGAGGAAGAAGAGGAGTCATAGGAGGAAAAGGAAAAGGAGGCAAAAGAAGAGGAGGCAGAGGAGAGAGAGGAAGAAGAGAAGGAGGCGAAAGAGGAGACAAAGGAGGTCAGAGGTGACAGAAGAGGCTTGTACAGAGACAATCTGCAAAGACATTCATAAACACATGTTTCATTTAAAATGAATGAGATGAGTTTACCTCTGACAGTCTGTGTCAAACTGAATCAAAGTGTTTCCAAATCACAGCCCCCTTCACAGCCTAAATAAAAAGCCTGAAGGGGAGACACTACAGGAAAAACTCTTTGTCAAAACATATTTATTAGAGTTCCATCCATCCACTTCCCCCCCCTTATCTGGTGCTGGGAAGCGGGGGCAGCACTCTAAGCAGGGACTCCCAGACTTCCTTCACCCCAGACACATCCTCCAGCTCCTCCGGTGGGACCCCAAGGCATTCCCAGGCCAGCCGAGAGACATAGTCCCTCCAGTGTGTCCTGGGTCTTCCCAGGGGCCATCCGGTGGGACATGCCCGGAACACCACCCCAGGGAGGCGTCCAGGAGGCATCCTGAGCAGATGCCCGAGCCACCTCAGCTGGCTCCTCTCGACGTGTAGGAGCAGCGGCTCTACTCCGAGCTCCTCCCGTGTGACTGAGCTCCTCACCCTATCCTGTTAGAGATAGGGTGAGGAGCTTAGTCACACAGAGTTATTAAACTTATTTGCTACATAAACCCGTATATCTTGCTTCATATATTTAATGTCTTCTCTATATATCTAAAATGTGGAAAGAAATAAAGAAAAGAAAAACACTGAATGAGTGGGTGTGTCCAAACTTTTGACTGGTAATGTAGATATTGGAAAAAAAAAAAAAAAAGCATTTTGCCTGTAGTGTCTCCTCTTAACTCATGTTACCAGTCTGAGCTGCCCTGGGGCTGACTGACAGAGAGGGACTTCCAGTATGCGCCAGCAGCATCTCCCACCTCCACTACCACACGCAGTCACATACACATATACTATGGCCAAGATGGAAAGTCATGTAGATGGTCTTAGATAAGAGACTAAGCACTGAGGAGCCATGTTGGTGATTTCTAGTTTCTTCAGTTACAGAGAAGCAAACATGTCCATTATTGTGTCTGCATTTCATCACTCTGCACACATCTACGGTTAGCTCCAGACAACAGTAAACCTAGATTAACTCTATTAAGTCTGAACAATCCCTTTATCCACCCCTGATCTGGTGTCCCTGCTCCCCCGAGCACGGCTCTTATGTCAGGGACAGAGAGCACCCGGGCCCCTGATTACCTCCTCTGGACATGCCCAGGACTGACCACTCTGCTGGGGCTAATAAGAGAGAGATTAGGTATTGATCAGGAGGTAGGAGCAGAGAGCCGGGGTCATCGCAAGGCTGTGGTGAGCCGACAGAAGACCAAAGGTGGGCCAAGCGTGCATGGTTTCACTCCTGAGCTGGCTGGGCATTTCTGTGAGTTTACACAGTTTTTTGCCATGCCTTTGTGGGACACTCCTCTGGTGTCCTGACTGAGCCTATCTAAAGATTTGTAGATGGGCCACTGGGTGCCGCAGCTGCTCACAGCTTCTTGGTTTAACCCAGAGCCACTGAGGATGGATCAAATGCAGAGACCTTCTCTGTATTTGTATAGTATACCTTATCCTTATGCTACTGTTGTGGCAAGTCTGTGCAGTATTAGTACAGATTTGCTCCGCTTTCAATCATCAACCCAAAACATGCACAATAAGTAAAATCTCGCCCAAATGTAAAACATATTCCCCAGCAACAATGAGAGGTGGGTCAAATGCACAACAACACACATACACACACAAACAAACGTGCATGACTCCAGATCTGATCTGACATTCCTTTGAACAATTCTTTAACATGAATGATTCAAACCGGATTACACTGACTTAATCAAATATAAAGCCCTGTGTCCATTGCACAATGTTCTCCATCTATGACCAAAGGGCTCTGTGGGAAAAATTATGGTGGTCATAGCACAAAATGGTAGAGTCCTAGATCTCAGAGTAAGACCAGGACCAAAATCAAACTTAGAACCATTGTACAACTAAAGACTGGTATCTGCAGTGTCTGATATTCTGGAGTATTGGTGCAGAGAGAGTACTCCTCTCTCTGTGTCTGCCATCAATCTTTGTCAAACATGTGAGCATCAGTAAACACAAATGCTCCTCAGTAAAAGCAGAAGAGCTCTGCCGTGAACTGATGCTACGGAGCCTGGAACCTGATATTCACTCCCACAAACTTTCATTGTAGCAAAGCCTGACCCATCCCACACACAAAAATCTTATGAGACGAAATACATTGTGCAGTGGACATCGCAATGAAACACCACATTGTGTTTTTGTCATATAAATAAAAATAAAAAAAGAAACAGGTTTTTGAGCAGCTCTTTGAAATGAATAGACCCAAAAGATTCTGATCCTATGTAAGAGCCGAAAGTCCCATCATAGATCATTAGACTGCTAATGATATTTTTGCACTTATATTGTTTATACATCTTCAAGTTTAAATTTAGAAGTTGGTGTAGTTCTACTGGTGTAGGATCTTGGCCCTAGATCTACCACACCATACAACTCCATATTGGATAATCACAATATTTCCAGCTGTCTTTCCAATTCCATCATCAATCCATTTATCCATCTGCAAACTCCACATTCCTCCACCCAAATCATGCACCATCCCTGGATCTATACGCACATAATCAGGTTCATTCCAAGCACTGCAGAGAAGGCTGGAGACGCTGTGGAAAAATCATCTCCTTCATTTAAAATGGAGGAATTGGAAATGGATTTTTGATGTGTTGTGCGTGGGATTAGCTGGGGTATGGTGGGTGGTATGGGAGTGTACTGGGATGGTGAGACTGTGTAATGGTTCCCAGCGGGAGCTCACACAGACAGGGAGATGAAGAGCAGGTCTTTATAATATGGATGGGAAAAAGAGAAAATACCATGAAACACAAGTGTCAATGTTAATCTGAGGAATGGACTGAATCTAAACAGAAGCCTGTCAGAAGCCAGAGATATGGGTCAGTTTGTCAGGTTTTACTTCTTTTGTATGTAAATTGTTCTGAGGGTTGGGAATTATAACAGACATTGTGCCAAATTTAGTTAATATCAAATAAAAGAGGAATAAACTTGTACTGGGTTAAAAAACAAAGATTGCATGTTTGTCTTGGCTTATTCATGTACACCATGAATGACCCAAATGAACAGATTGCTGTTTACTTTAGTTTCACATACACCACACATCATGCACACCCAAACATTATGAGTTACTTGAGCCAAAGAACTTATTTCCATGACAACAATTTCAAGCGAACAGAGCCCCGTGAATGCACAAGCGCATGCCTGCTTCACTGGTGCTATCCGCCTTATATGTGACCTGTGGCTGAATACACCCTGAGGACTTTACACACTGGTGACAGGAGAGAAAAAGGCTCACCTGCGCAGACAGACCGAGGCTCACCTGCGCAGACAGGCCCAGACTCACCTGCGCAGACAGACCCAGACTCACTTGCGCAGACAGACCCAGACTCACCTGCGCAGACAGACCCAGACTCACCTACGCAGACAGACCCAGACTCAACTGCGCAGACAGACCCAGACTCACCTGCGCAGACAGACCCAGACTCAACTGCGCAGACAGACCCAGACTCACCTACGCAGACAGACCCAGACTCACCTACGCAGACAGACCCAGACTCACCTACGCAGACAGACCCAGACTCAACTGCAGACAGACAGACCCAGACGCAACTGCGCAGACAGACCCAGACTCACCTACGCAGCAGACCCAGACTCAACCAGCCCCAGACTCAACTACGCGCAGACAGACCCAGACTCACCTACGCAGATCCAGATTCACCTGCGCAGACAGACCCAGACTCACCTACGCACAGACCCTCACCGGCGCAGACAGACCCAGACTCACCTACGCAGACAGACCCAGACTCACCTACGCAGACAGACCCAGACTCACCTGCGCAGACAGACCCAGACTCACCTGCGCAGACAGACCCAGACTCACCTGCGCAGACAGACCCAGACTCACCTACACAGACAGACCCAGACTCTCCTGACAGAGGCAGGAGACGTGTTACTGATATTAAGCGTGATATTACACCAAATTACTTCATCGGACAAGTACCTTTCCTTTGGTAATTCATGTTTTGGAACGTAAAATAATGGATATCAATGCCAATGGTCGCCGTGTTTCTACAGATGAGCTGGGGTTAGGATGTCATCGCCTCACATCTTTAATAAGCTAGCCACGGCAAGGGTTTACAACTTTCTCGTTAATTGTGTGCAGTTATAATGAATGCGAGGTTATGACAGAAATGCTTAGATTTTGATGTATGGATTTAAAAACAGCACAGGAGACCTCTTGACCTTTACGTATGATGTCACAAAACTGAGAAATTCAAAAAATTCAAAATTGTTTGTGTTTTTTTTTGGCACATTTATTTATACTATTTGTATAACACTGTGTATGGAATAAATTTGGAAAATATTAAGACTAATGGTTATTATTAATTAATTTTGACTAATGTCTCAAAGAAATGGTCCCACAGAGCTGCCGTATTTAATGACTTAATGGGTATAAGCCTGGACCTTGACTGGTTTTGGCTCCATCAGTTTTTAAGGAGGAATTATTTTTTGGTAAACATAAACCATAATCCTCTGTGCATTTGTCTCCTCTGTATCAGCCTGAAATACCTCCTCCTAATCTGTGGTGCGGCTGTTATTCTGATAAAATTCCCAGAACGCAATGGTAGACCCTCTGCAGCCGCATCGATCGCATCTTTTGGAGATGAATGGATTAATTACACGAGCAGAGGCGGGTGTGCGAAGCCGGGGGGTGTGAGGGGGTTAAGGGGGGAGGGAGCCATTAGGGGCTGATGGAGGGCATTATAATGGCCCTTGTACTGCCAGAGGGCTCCAGCCACAGCCCCCTCCCCCTCTTCCTCCTCCTCCCCTCTGCTCTGATCCACAGGCGGGAGAAGGTTTGAACACTGAGGAGGTGTGACGGAATGCACCTTTCATTCATTAAAGGGGATAATGAAAAAAAGTGCTATTAGTATTGATTTGTTACTTGTCCTATAGTGCAGTTATTTTGTATCACATAAAGTTCATATCATATTTTTTCAACTTGAAGGTGTTACACCTGATTTTGTCTCATGTATTTGAGGAAAACGCGTCTAGCCCCAGTACAGATATATAGTATAAGCATCTCTTGAGGTCAAAATAAGTCTGCTGATCTAATCATAAATCGTTTTATCATGTAAGAATCAGGAAGTGCACAGCATACTGTAAAGTGTTGTTAACTTTACTGTCTCAACAAAACTCCGCTCTGCTGATAAACTCATTGTGTTTTTCATGTTTTTAAGACATTAAAAATCAGGTACAGCACTTTTAAACCTGTTCATTTTGTCTTCCATATAGGTCATTATTCATAAAGATGCGCTGTGTAACTTTTCTGGTGAATGGTCTCTTTCGCTGGAATGTTCTGCAGTGTGCCATTAAGTCTTTTTGTCTGAGTTACCTTAAAAATGATTTTGCTTGGTGGCATCACCTTCTTGTCTCCCTGGATATAGATAACTTTAATGCCATACAAGCAAAGAAATGGACACAAGCAGAAGGCAAACGCAGTCTGCCTCGTGCCTGTTTTCAGTCTGTTTACTATAGATGCTGTTTTGCCTGTTGTAATGTGGCTTGGAGTTTGAATTTTTTGTGCAGTTGATAGATCTCTGAGGCAGATGCTGTTTTCAGGGAACATAAATACACATTGTGATGCGGAGGACAAAGCAGTGGACAGCTGTCACAATGCTATCAGCCAATAGCACATCTGGAAATATTCTCGTGCTGACTCAAACCCCGCCCTCCTGTTCTTCAACTTTTACCTTTTTACTCTACTGTAGATTTATTTTGAAAGCTCTACACTGTACCATCTTTCACAGCCAACCAGTGTCCACAAAAGAAGGAAACCAGCAGAATAAATGTTTGTATGTGGATGGATGTTGTAATAGCATCATTTCAGGGGCTCTGTCATTATTCTATAAACATAGAGCCGTGTGGTGGTGTTACAAAGGCAAAAGATTACAGCTCTGATGTGTGCAAATGTGCTGCTCCTTCTAACACACACATATTATTCTTATATGAAGCCTCCAGACGCTGTTCTGTTCTGTGTTGTGAGTGAACAGCTCTGATTGGTTCACTGTCAAAATTTCGCTATTGGTTGAAAAATTAAGCAGATGAAAGTGTGAATTCTGTGAAAATGTGAAGAATCTCAAGTGAGGACAAATTGACTCTGAGTCAAACATATTTTAATGTGTTGAAATCTTTGTCCTCTCTTGATGGAGACCTATGTTTTCACCAAAGAAAGCAGATAGACGCTCTCAGCCCACCACCTGAATAAGGGGTACATGAAAACTGAAACTTTCTGAGCACTCATGGGAATACTGTTATAACATGGTTAAAGTCTCCTAAAAGTCACAGTCAAGTCCCTTTATAAAGACTGTGCAATGAGGCCAAACGGCTAATCACTTTACCATATTGCCCTAATATCTCAACATTTTGCATATATTTGTACATAATTTTCTTTTCCATGGGTTGATCTAATTCTGAGTGTGCTCCACTCCACACAGCCTCCTCATAACTAATACATGGCATGAGGGGTAAATCTGTGGGAAATATTGCACTTCATAAGCAGAATACTGTGCAAATACTATGTTCAAACAGCATGAATCATTGAGTGCATGTGTGACCGCGAGCCAAAACCCACACACAAAGAGACACAGGGAGAGGCGGCCCTGTTTATCCAATCAGCTCCCATCAAATATGAATGATCGGTTATTGTGTTTAGAGCTATCAGCATAGCAACCAGAGCCAGACTTCGAGAGTCTGTTCAAGCTCATCAATAAGACAATAAACATTAAAGGCACTGTACCTGCTAGCCTTAAAAACATGACGAACAAAACGAGTTCATTGTAAATGGTTTGCAGTGGTCTAAAGTTATTCCTCATTTATCTCATTCATTCTGAGCATTCTAATTAATCACCACGATGAGTTTACAAGCACTTTTCACAACTTTCACATGCCTGATTGGAACTTTGCCATGGCGATAACAACTAGCAGGTTAACACTTCCTGATTTTTCCACAATAAATGGCTTTACAATTAGACGCAGACAGCATACAGTGGACTTATTTTGACCTGAACTACAGCTTATACAATATATCTGTACTGGGAGAAGACACGCGGACAAACATTAATTAATCACTCTAAATACAACTAAAAGGAAACTACAATAATATGCTATAATAAAAACTTTGAAAAGTCAATTTTGCAGAATAGATCTGATTTAAAGGTTAGCTATGTGACTTTTGCAAGCAGGATGTAAGGGCAAGTTTTTGCAATCATGGATAGGTTCTTGGGATCCAGAATACAAGTTTCAGGTCAGATGGAGAAATGGGTATTCTGTTGATTGGGGATCCACCTGCCAATCACGCAGTTGGATCCAATAATCCACCTGCGTGATTGGCAGGTGGATTAGCCAATCAGGGACACAGCACGTTTCTTTTCCCTTCCCTCTGTCTTCCCCCTCTTTCTTCTTCCTCACAAATCTCTCTTTCCATTCAACCTTTCCTATCCTTCTGGACTTTCTATCTCTCCCTCTCTTTTGCTCTCCTTGTCTCCTTTCTATCATTGCCCCTCTCCTCGTATGTGTCTCTCTCTCTCTGCTCTCCCTCTCCACCCCATCTCTCTTTCCCTCTTAACATTCTCATTCTCTCAGCCCCTCCCTTTTCTCTACCCCCTTCTCTCTATTCACTCTCTTTCATCTCGTAATCTCCCTTTCTACAACTGTCACTCCATCTCTCTCTCCCCTTTGACTTTCTCTCCCTTCCTCCATCTCTCCACCCTTTTCTTTTCTCCTCCACTTCTCTTTCCTCTCTCTATATCTCTGATATATGTCTCTCTCCCTTCTTCACTCTCTATCTGTTTCATTCCCTCACTCTCTCTAACCTGTTCACCCCACACCTCTCTATTTCCCCATCCTTTTTCTCTCCTCTCCCTCTCTATGTGTACTCTGTTCTTTACTCTTTCACCCTTTCCTTCTCTCTTCCATATCCTTTTCATCCCACATCCCTGGCTTTCTCTCCTCTTTCTCTCCTCTGACCTCATGACCGTGCACTATTTATTCGTACAGTCCCTATAAACATTGGTCTGTATTGCCATGGAAACGTGTGGTCCCTGGTTCATGTAGCATTTAGTTGTAGTGCTGATGGTTTCTTCAGAAGGCTCCTCAGATATGACCTTTGACCCCTGACTGTGTTTGGATGTTGTGATGCTATGTTAGTGTCCATGCTAACTTTAGACTTTTCCGACCCAGAGATGCTGAGTGTTAATAGCTTTGAGAAGAAGAGTAGTACTTTGAACCACAGCTGAAGGTTTTGAAGAGAAGGCTGAACAAATACCGATGTAGAGGTAAATGTGGCTAACAAACATCAGGTTTGATATTTGAAAATACTTTATTAGTTTAGAATAAAGATGAAGAGCTTTCAGCAGTTAAATTGAAACAGATGTCCAATCTGGTCTGATCTTAGAAGCTAAGCAGAGCGGGCGTGGTTAGTACTGTGATGGAGACAGTGGGTGTGGGCAGCAGCTCTAGTGCAGGGGTATAAAAAATTGCTTTCACTGGAGGGACACATTGGGATATCACCATGTTTTGGACCTGTTTTCAAAATACAGTTTTATTTAAGTTTAAAACAGTCTAAACTAGACAAATTTGTAAATCTATGTGTCCTCAATGTGGTTCCATCCCCAGTCTCCCCATCCCCAGTCTTTGAAAACCTGTTTAATGCTGTTTTTGGAGTTACGATGTTTCAGCTCCACCAGAAGCCTTTTCCCATGTGATGCAACTGTCTTAAGACACTAGGTTGTATCTTACTCTGAGGAATCACACTGTCTCAGACTGTTGCTGTGTCCTAGACACTTCACACACCTTGAGTGTCGGTGGGGGTTAGAAGGGCCAATGGCACAGATTGGCAGCCTTGCTCAGTCCCCAGGGCATCTGTGGATACAATAGCAGCTTAACATCAGGTGTTTGCCAACTGAGGTCAGTGGGCTCATCTCTCCAGCACCTGCGTGTCTCCAGCACCCGTAGGTCTCCAGGGCCTGTACATTTCCAGGACTCAGGGGTGATCAGGCCAGATCACAGCTGGACATGACCTCCCCACACAAGAACTACCAGTCTTCTCAACATCACCATCTTTGGGTTTGAAAAATCTAAAGTTAGCATGGATCCTAATGTAGCATCACAACATTCATAAATGCTCAGGGGTCAAGGGTCAGATGTTAGGAGTCTTCTGAAGAATCCATCAGCACTAAAGCCAAAAGTTAGGAAACATTCTTGCCCCTTTTTCATGTTTATCAAAAATTTCATTTCTATTGTCATGTTTTCAAACTGTCTCACTTTGAGTGTATTTTGATGTTTTTGAGCCCGTTTTGGGGGGTCACACAGAGTTCTCCTCCTCCTTCCCCTCCTCCCTTTCCTCCACCTCCTCCTCTCTTCTGAATTGATTGTAATTGCTCGCTCAGAGAAGGGCCAGTGTGCTTGGGCAGACATTTTGCTCGGGTTAGGTCGGAGCGGTAATAACGCGGGGTTGGTTTTCCTGATGGATGCGGGTGCGATCAGGGTCTAAGATCTGAGCCGAGAGTCCATTGTGGAGCCGGAAAAGAGTCCGTGTTGATGGGAATAAATGGTGGTGGAGATTGAGGCTGAGGAGGCCGGTAAACTTAGCGCCGCCGACTCGAAATGGCTCAATTTGGGGTTTGGAGGGCAGACGAATCAATAGTGGTTTTAGAACAAGACCTTTATTAAAAGAGGAAGTGTTTAAATGGACTGGCTCTCAGAAGTCATTTGGGACGCTGGAAGCTGGCTGTTGTTTAATTCGTTATTTACACAACTGAAACTTTGTGTGAATTACTGTACACATTTATTAAGGTGTACTGCATAACTGTTTTGGAAGAGGGTAGTCTGTAATGTTCCACAGTATAGCATTAAAGAGGGGTATTAGCTTTTTGGAGCTGTCTGTCATACTATAATGTTCACTCATCAAAACATGCCTGAAAGGGTTTATATGTCATACATGCATGTTTGAGTAATATAGCGATCTCTCCCGGGCCCTAAACAGATCCTCCGTACATTTTGCCGTAAGATTCTGTGTGATGCTCAGTCTATGTCAACCATGCTCCCACACAAAAATTCTCCATAAATATACAAAAACATGATGCAAAATTGTACACAGCAACTTGACAAACCTGAGTGTGACTGTTTTGATTGTGTTGCGCTAGCGCTCTGAGAGAGGAGTGACTTAGCGTTGGGAGCAAAGGAAGGAGAGACTCAGGGAGTGAGAGCAAGAGAGGAGTGAACAATTGTTGTGAGTGACAGTGGGACACAGAGGAACAGAGGGACACAGATAGACAGAGGGACACAGAGGGACAGTGGGACACATAGGGCAGTGAGACACAATGGAGGTGGACACAGAGGTACACAGATGGACAGTGGGACAGAGATGTACAGTGGGACACAGAAGGACAGTGGGATACAGTGAAGGTGGACACAGAGGGAGAGATGGACTGATACAGGCCATGAGCAGAAGATATCAGAAGAAGAACAAAGAAAAGACAATAGGCAGCACTATACAATATGCAGTATCATTAAAACCTTATTTGAACTTGCTGATTGGTCTTATTTTCCATGCTGTTGTTTGTATTAATGAAATATTGCAAACATATATTTTAAATACAACCAGGATTGAGTTGAAATAGCCTCTTGTTACAGTGGTCTGATGTAGAGGCTGTGAAATGCTTCTGAAAACACAAAAGCTCTTAACAGCCTGTATGACCTGTTAGCTCCATCTCCAACAGGGCGCCTAAAACGTTTCTCAAAATCAGTGTGCAGAAGTGAGTTGAGGGTCAAACAATTTTGACCCTCAACTAGACCCCATGGAGGGTTTGGCCAGGGGGTCCCACTCTGGGATCTCTGATCTGCTCCTTACAACCACATAATAGAAATTCATTTGACTGCTTCAGGGGAGGTGGATGCATACACTGAAGCGACGGTAGCTCAGTTGGTATTTGTCCACTGATCTGAAGGTCCGCAGGTCGACATAAACATCATTGGTTGAACAGTCAAATCCACTGACCCACAGGTTTGTGGTGTGATTCCAGCTCCTACAAATGAATACTGTTGTCGTGTCCTTGGGCAAGACACTTAACCCATCTGTATGAATGTGTGTTTGTGAATAGGTGAGTGGTTCCTTGACGTAAAACACTTTGAGTTCCTTGAAGGTGAAAAAGTGCTTTATAAAAATGTGTCAATTTACCATCAGATAAGACACTAATGCTCAGTGTTACAAAGCCATCACCAGCTCCTAATGGCCCATAGACAATCCGAAGACCAGCACATGGAGACATGTGTAACAGGACAAAGCGTGTACACAAAGGCTCTTAAAGGGGATATCAGAAAAGTCATGAGATTATTTTGGGCTGTTATTGAGTTTGTTCATATCTCATGGAGTATGTGTGATTGGTGACCTTTCGTGTTGTTTTGTTTGAAAAACTTGCGATACATTAAGGAGATCAACATTTGCCAACCCAAATTCTGCCTGGGGTGGTTGAAGTTACAAAGCACAGTAACACACCTGCTTCTCAATAATACAAAACAGACACTATTTATCGGTCCAGCCCAAACTGCAGGGGAGTTAGCATCTCCATGCACATCTTCACATGAATAAATAAAGGAGCAACATCAGAGCTCAATATGAAATTTAATACAACTCAGATATAATTATGGATGTAAATAAAGGCAAAATATGAACAAAAGGACACTTAAATCATGGGATTACAGCAGATGGCTCACCTGTTACAAGGGAAGAGGAGGCAGCACACATTTACAAGAGCATGACAGGGGGCACAGGAAGAAGAACAACAGTGGCTGGAAGACCAAAGCTTCGCAATCAATCTAGTGCTAAACGCAAGGTATAAAAAAGTTAATTTTTGCATATTAATATAATAAGTATACTGAGTCATTTGTAAAAACCTTGTTTCTGACCCCAGCCATGTTCTAAACACAGAATATGTGCTGCAACAATCCAGGAGTAGGTACTGTTTGCAATAGGGTCAGGCTCACACAGTCCTTCGTCAGTCTATCGTGAAGCTGGGTCCATGCCTTAACAGGATCAGGCTCAGACAGTCCTTCATCAGCCTGTCCTGAGGCTGAGTCTATGCTTTAACAGGGTCAGGCTCACACAGTCCTTCACACATCAGTCTGTCCTGAAGCTGAATGAGGAGCTTCATCTATAAGGTCAGTGATGACAGAAGAAGTTTTTGTTGACTTGTGTGTTTATGCCTGTGTATAATGTCCTTGTGTTGTGTCTATGACCTAGTTACCTAGCTATTGGGAAACAAATTTTGAATCTATGATCTGACAATAAAGTATTAATAAAGGCCAAATAAGACCTCAACCATCCACTTTACATTGTTACTATTTACCCAAACAAAACACACATCTAACTCAGGTGTGCTCTCAAACTCAAATGCTTAGAAACCTTCATTCTGTCAGCTCTACCACAGCTATTCTGGGTAGCTCCATAGAGAGCCTGTTCTTCGGAAGCGTCCAACAATGAGCAAAGAAAGGCGCCATTATCCACATTTTAAAGGCATTAAACGCTTTCGAGGGCGGCTCTCTCCCTCTGCCTGTAGTTAAACCTCACTGCTGTGCACACTAAACAAGAATACGGTTTGATTTATGGCGTTCTAAGCAGGTCTCATAAGCCCTCCATTCTCTGGCCCCATTCTTTCAGTTGGTATAGAGCTCCGCCGTACTTAATGAAGACGGCGCAGGTTTATAATGGTGTTCCGCTGTTATGGGAGAGTGAGTAATGCACCGTGCCGAGGGATTTTGTAGGTCTAATTATAGAAGATTGTTGAGTTTTGGAAGTCGGAAAAACAAAATGTAGATTGGAAATTGGGAATGAATGAAACAAGAGGTGAAATGGTACATGTGGATGTATATACGGATGTGGGGATTTAGTGGTTTAATTCGATTAATCGGTGGAAGGTATCTTGGTCAGCCAAAATCTCTATTTTTTATTTAGTATATAAGGATTTATATGGGACAAAAGCAGGCAGATTAAACTCAATCTGTTTATATATAAATACTTTGTTTCCTAGTACTTTTTTCTGCATAAATAGTTGTTTTTGCAGTCAGTCAGTGCTGTGAGGGACCTTCTATTCTGAACCCTTATTTGCAGATGCTGTTCTCTTGTCCCCATTATTCCAAACAAAAAAATGTACAGACATTATCATAGGCTGAGGTTGCAACCAGGGACGGTAGCTGTCAATCAAACCTGTTGCCAGTGTCAGCTGGAGCCAAAAAGAAGGTACCTGATTGGTCCGTTATGTTTTTGATTTTACATTTTAAGGCCAGAAAGACAAGCCTTACACAGCAGTGGAGAGAAAGTGAAGCCATGTGCGATGGATCCAATGCGCCCGTGCTCACTTCCTGTTTGGAGCGGGGCAGCTAGCGGGCTAGCTATGTCCACTTATATACAGTCTCTTGTGTGTACACAGTGTGAGCTGATATGGGTTACTATCCCCTCCTCCTCTCCTCTTCCCCATCCCCTCATCTATGCTCGGGACAGTAATAGCTCTACTGGGGCCCACAGACTCCTTCTTTGGAGTCATTAAAGGGACAAATTGAACAGGTCGGACTTGGCTTCATAACGAGTACCCGCACCTCCCTGACCTCAGCCACCCCCCCTCCTCCCTGACGTGTCTCCTCCCTCCGTGTCCTGGGACCTCTCTTCAGATCACAGCCACCTGACAGTAATGGCTCCACTTCTGGCCCTGTTTTGGTAGTGAATGTGTAACAGAGGGCTGCCCTTTCATCTTCATATAGAAGAATTGAGGGATGTCATACAGTTTGGCTCTGACCTATCAAGCTCAACACTGACCCCTCATTTCCGGATCCGGAAGTTCTCATCTCAGGGCTAATCACCTAATGACCACAGAGCTAAAAATCTATTTCTGAAAACGTTACATTATTCCAACATTTCACAGAATCTTGTGTTTTAAAGCTGCTGCATATGAGGTGACATTTGAATGGTATGTGGCTCTTCCCAGGTGCACATAAAAAAAGAGAGAATGGCATCATCAATGTGTCAATATTACACTAAAATAAATGGGTTTGTCATCATAAGGCTGCATGAGTGACAAGGCAGTGACCAGGGCAGGGTTGTCAGCTCACCCATCCACACACCAGTTTACACACTGGTGTGTAAACTGAAGGTGAGGCAGGTTAAAAGCCTTGCCCAAGGATTTAACAACAGAACCTGGAATTGCACTGCTAACTTGATCACAACTACTAATGATGTTTTTTTGGGGTTTTTTGGTTTTTTTTTTTTGTTTGTTTGTTGTTTTTTATGTCAGGAGTGGCATCCTATTATTAACTCTGATTAAATACAAGCACTCTATGGGTCCTCTTTATTTGAAGGAGTTACCGCAGCCCTATATTCTACCCACAGCTCTGAGGTCAGCTGACCAGCTCTTGCTTGCTGTGCCCAAAGCCAGGCTCAAGACCAGAGATGACAGAGCCCTTTCTGTGGCAACGCCCAGACTATGGAACAGTGCCCTCTGCCTGTCAGATCCTCTGAGTCTTTAACCCAGTTTAAGATTAGACTGAAAACCCCCCTCTTCTTCCTGGCATTTAATGCTAGACAGGATATCTTGCTGTTTTATTGTTCTTTTCCTATGTATCGTGTTATTTTTTTTTTTTGTTGACTTGTATGTGAAGCACTTTGGTAAGCTTGTTCTAATGTGCTATAGAAATAAATATACATGCTTTGTGGCATTTTACGTAGCCTCCTAGGACCTGGCATCCACATATATGGACAACACATTTTGGGTTGTCTAGGCCACAATGCAATTTTTTAGAGAACACTCATGTGCTTCCTGTTCCTGTCAGCAGCACTTCACATGAGCCACATTGTTCCAAGAGCCACAACTGTTGTTTCTCATTTTGTTTTTACAGTCAGGTAAATGCTGCTGTATTCAGGGTCTTAATAAATAGTTTTTGCAAATCATTTTTCTAATGTTTTATCAAAATGATTAAAATGTCCACATATGAGGACATTCGTTTTACATCATTTTTCTCAGAAACTACATAATGTAAAAAGATAATTCTTTGTATTTACACTCATCAGGTCTCAATCTGCCCAAATAATAAAGATAAATTAATAAAGCATGTCACACAAGAGCTCGGGTCTTAGGAGGTTAAAGGTATATAAAGTAACTTCTCTGGTGGAAGCCTGCAGCCTGCATGCTCTGTGGAACATTCTAGGTTCAGCAACTACAATCCCATGGAGACAAGAAGGTGGCAGACCTGTTACTGTTTTACCTTGAATGTTGTGCAGTGTAGCAATGAACTAACCTAGCTTGCATTTGTTCATTTACATGTGTTTTATTGTTTGCAGAAGTTCTTTGAAAACCTGGATTCTTACTGTGAGGGGCCTCGCCTGTCCTTGCCTGTCCTGATCTGACGTGTAACTTGCTTTGATGCAAAATTAAGAAACAGCCTTTATTACACTCTGTTACACTGTCCCCAACAGTTTTGTCACCAGTTGTCCTGTGCATTCCATCAGCTGTCTGTTCTGTCTGTGCCCTGCTGTCGGAGCGCAGTGAGGGGTGACATAGGGACATTTACAGGGTCCTGGGGGTCTGTCCGGATACGCACCCCCCACCCCCATCCCTCACCCGGGTCACCCCTCCCCGCCCTGGGTCACACCGTCCTGGGCCCTAATGTGTCGTATAGGGGATCGACCGGCACCCGGGGCCCTAAATCACTCTCCATTTGGGGGGGGGGCAATTAAGTTTGGTGCAGGGGGATATGGGCCAGTTTGGATGGTGCGGTCAATAGCACTCAGCGACCAGGGGGGCTGGGATGGGGGGTCAAAGGAGGGGCCAGGGGGGGCTCATCTAATTGAGAGCAAATGCACTTATCCAGAATGTGTGTGTTGGGGTGATGAATGAGAACAACATGTAAACAATGGGCCGCAGACAGTCATAAAAACGGCATTTCTCGTGACAAATGGGTGTGTTAGTAGGGTGAAGTCTGGAGCTAGCATGAATGTGTTGCGATTCAAACAGGAAATGAGACAGTGTTGACAGAAATGGTTTTGTGGGAGTTTTGAACATTTTAATCCAGCCATGAGACGTGTTATTTGAAATTTTCAACTGAATGTTTGAATTTGAATCTTTCAGTACAGTCATTTGAATATAGTCGTCGTAAGAAGGGAAACTAGTAAATGTGTTGATCGGGACATATTATGCAAAATCAGCTTTTCAGTTTTTGTCCATGTTATAGTCATTTCCTTCTCATTGACCCTCTGAAGCTGTATTTGGAGTGATTCATGAATTTGAGTGATCTTTCTTCTTCTGTATTAAAGACACCATTACTCTTACCCGACCCACTGCTCTGTACTTAATTTGTTTGCTTATTTGTGTTTTTTTTTTTTACATGGTGAGCATTTGCAGTGTCTCCATTGTTCGTAGTGTCAGACAGCTTGTTCCACAGAGCAGTACTTTGTTGTTGTGACGTTTACGGCGACGTAATGGGGCAGGTGGGAATCAGCGTTACACTTTTGAATTTAGTAGTCAGTGGACTTCTTTCTTTTACATCAATATTGTGATTTAAAATGTCCAAAGTATAACATAATAAGCGACTAATGTAATTATCTGTATTATCTATAGAACAGACACAAACACGTCTTCTTTAAGTAGTTACAGCCTATGGAGCTTTCATTCATTTTTATTTATTTAATTTCAGAAAGTCTACGAAAAAAAAAAAAATGCATGTGAAATTTATTACTAGAACCAGGGGTTGAGTGGTCACTGTTGAGCTCCACTGGGTTTCATTCCAGTTTCCCCCATCAACCCAAAACGTGCACAATAGCTCAAATCCTCCAGCTACAATAGTCTTGACCAATTTTGGCTCAAGATATGGAGATGGGTCCCACTGCTCCTGACAAATTGCTCCAGTAGCACTGAAGGGTGGGTCAAGATGCAGATGACATATTGATCTACGAGGATAATAAAGTGTATCTTAAGGACCCATATTACGCTATTTTCTGATATATGTTATAATGTTGTATCCTCATCGCCTGGAGTTGTGTTTTGTTTCATTCACACGTTTAACACACAAACCCTGCATATTTAGGTCAAACAGGAAACACTGTTCAACCTTGTGATGTAATGTGGTCATACAGGAGGTGATCCACTGTGTCCCATACATCTTCACCAGAATCATTTGGATCAGTACAGCCCTGGAATTGCCTATCTCTACTGAACTAAAGGTAAAAGGAGCTGTTAACTTGAAAACTACCACTTCATGACATCACAAGGTGGAAAAGAGCATTTTGAGCAAAAGGTTTACTCAAACATGTGTGAATGAAACAAAACACAACTCCAGGTATGTTTTTGAGTAGGTTATAAAGCCAAGAGTACATTGGGTCAATATAGTACCTTTAAGGTTTACATAACTTTAGTTTTCAAACCTGTAACTTGCATGTCTATGTCTGTGTCTAGCAAGGAGAGTCCAGCGTAACAGATGTCCCATCAAAACCAGGTCCAAAGAGTAGAGCCAGAGGCTAAGTGAGCAGATATTGAGATGAATGTACCCATCATGCACCTGTCAGAGGGACCCCCAGTGGGCCTGTAGGGGGCAGCACAGAGGGTAAAGGGTCAGACCATGCCCCAGCAGCAGTGAAGGGAGAGTGGGTAAAGAGAGCGCGGTGTGACCCTGGTCTGGGCTTAGCTCCAGCAGTCTGAGGTTTGACTTTGAGCCCATCCATAGCTGTTTACTACTGTTACACTGAGAAAAAACAATCTGACCTTCTCCTGTTCTCCTCCTGTCCTCAGTAGTGTACTATTGTCACGGGAATATTCATTTCCACTGTTCTATGTTCACTCCCAGTCTTTTACATTTCTGTTTCTTTTTTATTCCCATGATTATTTACACTGTAGATTCTCACTGAAGCATCAAAAGTATAAATGACGCATGTGGAATGTAGTGAACCAAAAATAAACTTTGCGCTACTGCCTAGCGTAGCTCAGATATGTGTATATAAATGTAGAAAGTAGCAAAAAAAACAAAAAAAACATTGAATGAGAGGATGTCCAAACTTTTGACTTGTAGTTTACTTACAAATAGAGATCGATATGGGTTTGGTTATGGCCGATATAGATTCATTTAGAACACTCTCTCTCTGTCTGTGTTGTGTTTGCACCAGGTGAATTCATAAAATATCCATGATTTGCAATAACTCCAAAATCAGCATTATATCTTCATGGATCTCCCTCTCGTGTTCTCATGATCTGTCAGTGCATCTCTTTACCCCTCCCTCTCATCTTAAACACATTTTAAAGCCTCATGGTCATGTGATCTGTCAGTGAATAAAACACATACACACACATTTACATACCACATGATTTTTTATGATTCTAATGAAGAGACAATGTGTGAACGTGTGACCAGACCAAAACATATGGAGCGGTGTGCGGTTATGGACTGATAATGCAGCCAGAGCATTCATGAAAACAGATCTGAGAGAGGGAGGGAGAGAGAGGGATGAAGGGATGGAGGGAGGGAGAGAAAGGGAGGGGGGGGGAGAGAAAAGAGGGAGAGAGGGAGCGTGGGGCGGATGGAAGGAGGGAGGGGGAGAGAGAGAGGGAGGGAGAAAAGAGGGGGGTGAGGGAGAGGGAGAGGAGGGAGGGGGAGAGAGGGAGAAAGAGGGAGGGAGAAAAGAGGGAGAGAGGGAGGGAGGGACGGCGGGAGGGAGGGAGAGAGCGAGAGGAGCGAGAGGAAGAAGAGAAAAAAGAGGGAGAGGGAGGGAGGGAGGGAGAAGTAGTAGTATTTGTCGTGCTGTGGTAGTATAGTAGTAGTGGTAGAAGTAGTTTTTCTCACTCCTTGAGTAACCAGTTATATTATCATTAGTATTTTTTGTAGTAGTACAAGTGCAGTAGCAGTCCTAGTAGCAGAAGCATATCAGGGGCATTTGACAACCAGTTACATTAGCAGTAGTAGAAGTAGTAGCAGTAGCAGTAGCAGTAGTAGTAGTAGTAGTAGTAGTAGTAGTAGTAGTAGTAGTAGTAGTAGTAGTAGTAGTAGTAGTGCATGCATGAAAAACACTACTCGCAGTCAGTGTATAGGTTAATATTAGCTTTTACAGTATATCCTCTATTTCTTAAAGCTTTAACATGGAACATTTTGTGGTATATGAGATAAATCCAGTGCAAGAGGTGAGGAGGGGTCGAGATCTACGAGCTCTGAGGCAAACAATCTGCCAAAGTCGCTAAGCTAAGCCATAACTTACCCTATACCTGCCCCCCTCCCCCCCCCTCTCTCTCCCAGGTATATGTATATGACTTATGTGCTATTGTAAACAGAGATGTGTGTCAGGGGGAGGAAGCACGACTTAATATCTCTGTCTGACACACACACGGGTGTATCTGTAAGACCCAGATGCCCCACCACTGACAGAACCGCTGACAGAGGAGGATCATGGGAAAGAATCATGGCCCCGCAGAGGAAGCTCCACTATCAGGTGCACTACAAAATACTACGTCAGTTTAGCGGCCTAGCTTATCTCTTGAGCTTGGTCAGGACTACATTTGCTGGAGGATTTGACATATGGTGCATGTTTTGGTTGTATGGCAGAAACCAGAGTGTACCGAGAAAACCCACCCAGACACTGAGAGAACTGACAGAGGCAAACATGGCCCCCGCCACATAGACACAGGGAGACATTTGCTGGCAGGTGCAATACCGAGAAAACCCACCCCACACATGCGAGGCACAGGGCGCAATCCCCACACCCGAGGAGGGCGACCCGGGGATCAAACCTCAAACCTTCTTGCTATGAAGCATGAGTGCTAGCCACTGAGCCACCGTGCCAGTATCGGTAGTATCAGATCTATGCACTCAAAGTACATATAAATATACCCATTCACTCACTATACAACACATTTTTACAGTGTACAGCCCTGTTGCCTCCCCAGGTGCCATCATTGATCCTGTGCTGGGACGATTTCATCTGACGCCTGTATTCATCACCCCAGTACCTGCTACCCCTCCACCTCCCACCCTCCCACAACGCAACCCCCATAAGCCCCCCATCCTCCTGGCTAAGCGCTCCCCTGTGGCCCCTCCTCCTGCGGGTGAGTGATGCTGGTGCCTGCCCCAGTGACCCGGGACACCATTAAAAGCACTTTAGCGGGTCCTGACGACGCAGTGTATTGCGCTAGCATGTACGTGCGTTCTATCTCCGTCAGGCTGTGATGCATGGAGCTCCTCTTTGTGTAATTAACATGCAGGGTGGGAGGGGCAGGGGCAGTGTGGGCTGGTCTCACGATGGGGACAGAACAGTAAAGGAGTATTGATCCCGTAGCACATGTGCAAAATGTGACTGAAATACACATTCTTTGGGGTTCATTGTGTGATTAAGAAGATGAAAAATATGAGCTTTCAGTGGAGGACAGACCATGTTTGGGGTTATATTTGCAGTGTGGTTGCTCTGCCCTGGAACCAGTGGCTTTGGAGTTTGATCCTGTATGAGTGACAGGAGAGCAACACCAGTAGCAGCAGTTGTTTTGCTGTGTTGTAGACAAGCGTATAAAACCACAGTAACAACTAAAGGGATCCATTTAAAGGGACTAAATGTAACCTGCGCTCTTACTGTTTTTAAGAAGTACTACAAACACATCTGAGCCTGTGTGTCCAGAGCCTTAACCTGCAGTGTGTCTCTCATACAAGTGTCTCTCATTCTGTGTATATGGACAGGCCTCATGTGAAAGAACATCCAGAATTCATTCACTGAGCTGCAGAGGCTGCACTAGCACTGATTCATGATTGCCTACAGGTACTTGGGTTTAGGTAATGACCATTCAGATCAGAGTGAGGCATTTTATGTTTAAAACAACTGGAATTCAGCATTGGAACTGGCAACCCAAATGAGAGACTCATATGGGAGTCATTCTGTTTTCTGATTGGATAATCGTCTTGAGAAAAAAACACGTATTGAAGTATTGACTTCATATCTTGGGGCGGAGGTAAAGGATAAATCAAAGTCATGCTGTTCCTTTAAACCACTAAACAAAATAACTCTGACAGATTTCACACACAGCAGCTGAGGACAGCATGGCTACATCACCATGGTATCAGTGAGCTTTCCTCTTCCTGTTCTGCTTCAGTTTTGTATTTGGAAATGTTCTCTTAATCTCAGAAAAGTTCCACAGGTCACCTTAAAGGGTATTTTAAGGATTGTGCATGTTGTTGATGATCTGTTCTGTATTGCTCTGGGCTTAGACACGGTGTAATAGTAACTTCACACTAAAACCATTCAGGGACTGTGCTCTGTGCAAATGAAATGAAATACTTTAGTTTGGTCTTCAGTGTGAATAGATCAATAAATAGATTGATTGATTTATTGATATAGATATGTTAGGAGGAGCTCCAACATAAATCTGATCACTTGGAAATAGGCTCAAATGTTTTAAAATAATACTTCATACATACACAATATAAAGAATTGGATTAAGTGAGTGTGACATCACCCACAGCGCTCGGCTCCAGTTAAATGAAGCTCATTGAGTCTAAAAGTTATAGGGGTGAATTAGGAACCAACCCATATTATGAAATCCAACTGGGAGTATCATAGCAACCAAAGAGCTAATTAGGAGCAAGGCTGTTGAAGGTACCTACCACTGGTTTAGCAGGGGCAGGCACTTAGCAATGTTCTCAACCAAACCTATTGCTAATCAGGGAAAGATTTGTCTGTTATTAATCTTCATATCTTGATTTATGGAAAAACAGCTAAATAAAAACCTCAAGATCATGTAGAGTGGGTTAATATGAACGTTTTAAGACCTAAATGACCAGTCTGACAGCAGCAGTTACAGAAAAAGGGGGCACAGTATTTCAATAGAAAGTGTATTGGAACCAGTCGATGGAGCCAAAGCCATATTTTATTGAAGTTTGCCTAGCTAAAAGTTAGCTAAAAGTTTTCCATCTTCAAGTTGCACAACTGTAACTAAAAAAAAAAAAAAAAAATATCACAGTTCTGGAGGTGGCACATAACCTGGATGATTCCATGGAAACAGAAAGTTAAAGCCATACTGTGAAACATACCCCAATGGATACATACTGTAGAATATTGTTGCAAAATAAATGACATTTCCATGGAAACAAGCAGGGGCCTTCCTCCAGTGCACATTAAACATAACCAAAATGAAAGAGAAGTGTTTTTATTTTATTTTTATTTAGTAACATACTGTAGCTTTAAGTTTAATACCATACCCGGTTTTCCAGGACATGTGCTCCTTTTGGGACCCAAAAAAATTAGGAATTCCTAAATTATCCCAAAATGTCCAGGATTTTAACGCTCCGCACTCCCTGTACTTTTCTTAGTTCTGGCAAAAACCTAGGCCTACCTGATCAGATAAAACCAACAACACCTCTCAACAGTGTGTGCCTAAACTCTGCCCCCTCCTCGTTCCCGTTCCTTCCTCGCTCACACCTCAGGCTCCATTTGTTCAGAAAATCCACTTATATCTATTAAGCGTGTACTGAAGTCATGTACGCTATTGTGAAGAGGTTGGATGTACACCATTTTTTACATTTGCAGAGGTACGTTCAAAAACCCCCAGCTAAAAAAGTTTTAGGGCACACTCACACTAGTCCTTTTGAATCTGCATGACTCTGTAGGGTTCTATGGCCCAAACCCACACCTACAACCGAACCACAACCCGGCAAAGTCATCACACGGCGCTGTTTGCTTACATGTGGAGCAGCAGCATGAAATCTCTCTTAAACAGTGAGTCAGATACGAGTCCTGCTGTGATACTCCTCTGTGAGTTTAAGGATTAAACAACAGTGTGGAGGAGAGGACAACAGGAGACAAGGTTTCAAAACTTCTGTTTGTCAGATCCTTGACTGAAGGTGAGAGCGGATTCACCGTGAGTTGCTTATGTGCGTGTACATGATCAACTGTGCCATGCTTTGACCCACCTCCTCCAACCGTGCCAAAGTGCCAACTCACACTGGACAAACATACTATTCTTAGGGCCTATCCATGGATCATACACTCTCGGCAGTATCATAAATAGGAGATCAAATATACTTTATGTCCTGATTAAGGCTTAAAGACTCTAGGGTTTATGCTGCTCTGTCTGAAACAAAGACAGTGCGGATTAGAATCTTGAGTCTAGGATACATTATAGTATTCAGCTGTGGTTTTACAGACCTCTAAAATGTTTGTTCTGTCACACACTCCCTATAAACACATTAAACTGACATAGAAATCACAGCTTACAAACTTCAGACATAGGCCATTTTTTTTTTTTTTTTTTCTACACTGAAGCTGGAATCCTTATTTTTGATAGCCCTAATCTGGTCAGCATAAAATACTGAGAAACATTCAAGGAGACAGGCAAGAGCAGACACAACACCAGAAAAGTTACATAATGTGCCTTTAACTTATAACTAGTACATAAATAAAGTTGTCAAAAGTACTTCACACAGCATGTATTGTGTGTCTGTCTATTACAGCAGTGTGTACTTGTACAGTGTGAATCTAGGCCAGTGGAGCGGAGCACACATTTACATGCAGACCGCAAAAACAGGGAGATATGAAGACAAATGTTAGCATGGGCCTAGCTGACAGGAGAGGGAGAGGGGGAGGGAGGGAGAGAGGGAAAAAGAGATGGATATGGATAGGGAGAGAGGGAGAGATAGAGGGGAAGCGAGAGAAAAAGAGAGAGAGGGAGAGTAGAGAGGGAATGAGAGGGGGGAGAGACAGAGAAGGGAGAGCGAAAGAAGGACAGAAAGAAAGCATGTGAGTGAGGCAGGGGGTGAGAGAGAGAGAGAGCTTGAGCCAGAGAGAAGAGAGAGGGTTGTGAAGGAGGGAGGGATACAGAGAGAGACACAGGGAAAAAGATGAGAGAGAAAGACAGAGAGGCAAGGAGTGTGGTTGCAGTGAGAAGGAGGGAGGGATACAGACAGAAAGACAGGAATACAGAGTGAGAGAGAGACAGAGAGACAAAGGGAGAGAGACAGGGAGAGAGATATAGAGGCCAGTTTAGAGTTGCGTTTTTGTACAGAGGCAGGTGTAGACATGTCTCCTGACCAAACACAGAGAATAACAGTTTGAAGAGCACAGAGAGCATAGAGAGAGCACAGAGAGAGAGAGCACGGAGAGCATACAGAGAGAGCAAAGAGAGCAATGAGAGCAATGATAGAGAGAGCACAGAGAGAGCACAGAGAATGAGCACAAAGAGAGAGCACATATAGAGAGAGCACAGAGAGAGTAGAGAGCACAGAGAGAGCAGAGAGCACAGAGAGAGAGAGAGAGAGAGAGAGAGAGAGAGAGAGAGAGAGAGAGAGAGAGAGAGAGAGAGAGAGAGCACAGATAGAGCAGAGAGCGCAGAGAGACAACACAGAGATAGCAGAGAGAACAGAGAGACCAGGGAGCTCAGAGAGAGAGCACAGAGAGAGATAGCAGAGAGCACAGAGAGAACACAGAGAGAGAAAACAGAGAGAAAGCACACTGACAGAGAGCACAGAGATAGCAGAGAGCACTGAGAGAGACCACAGAGAGAGACCACAGAGATCGTAGAGAAAGGGTACAGAGTGAGAGAGAGAGCATAGAGAGAACAGAGAGCACAGAGAGAGAGAGAGCAGCAAGAACATAGAGAGATAGACTTGGTTAGGTCATAAGACATGCACATATAGAACTATATATTTGTGCCTAAACTGGGACTAAACCAGGAACTAAACCTAAACTAGACCAGGTCAAAACCAGAACTAGAGAACATCACTAAACTAAAAAGTTTACATTTAAAATAAATTCACACTAAAACCAGCAACAAATCTTTGCAAATATGAACACACCATTAGTCCAGGTTTAGTCCTGGTTTAGTTCTCGATTTCATGTCAGTTTAGCCCTAAAATGTAGAATTTGGAAAGAGAAAAAGTCCAAACCACTGCTTATACTTAAAGCAGTATTTATTATTCAGGGCCATGGATCCTCATTTAGATCAAGTTCTAAATTATACTTGCTTTAGTTCTTGTTTTTACCTGATTTAGTCAATGCCTGGACCTGCAGGCCAAGTTTGCAATTGGTTTACTTCTACACACATGAAATACAGTATTCCATTCAACTCAATGTATTTTTTCAAAGCCCAAAATCACAGCAGTAGTCACCTCCCGGCGTTGAACAAGGTCTTTGATTTAACCCACAGAAAGTTAGAAATCCAGTAGTGAAATAGACACTGATCAATAACAGGCAGATTTAACAACATTCATAGAAAACAAGCAAATAGAAAACGATCCCAGAGCGCCCACTGTCCTTAGACCCTCCTCCAGCAAGAACAACTCACAAAAACTCTAAACTCAAGGAGAACCACAGTGAAGGAGAGATCCACTCCCATGGACCAGGACTAAATGAGGACTAATCCAGGACTGAACCAGGGCTAAAACAGGACTGAACCAGGACTGAACCAGGACTGAACCCAGACTGAACCAGGATTAAACCAGGACTAATCCAGGACTGAACCAGGGCTAAAACAGGACTGAACCAGGACTGAACCGGGACTGAACCAGGACTGAACCAGGACTAAACCAGGACTAATCCAGGACTAATCCAGGACTAATCCAGGACTGAACCAGGGCTAAAACAGGACTGAACTAGGACTGAACAAGGACTAAACCAGGACTGAACCAGGACTGAACCAGGACTGAACCAGGACTAAACCCAGACTGAACCAGAACTGAACCACGACTGAACTGGGACTGACCTAGGACAGAACCAGGACTGGACTAGAACTGAACCAGCACAGAACCAGGACAGAACCAGGACTTAACCATGACTGAACCAGGATTAAACCAGGACTGAACCAGGACTGAACCAGGGTCTGAACCAGGACTTAACCATGACTGAACCAGGATTAAACCAGGACGGGCAGCTTACAGATGTGTCTAGGACTAATGCACATCCATTTGCAGATAATGTTCAAGTCTGTAGGGTCAGAGCCCAGTCAATACTCAGGAACAGAGGGGGTTGTCCAGCCAGGTGAGGGAAGGGGACCAGCCGATGGTTTGGACACACTGTTTCATTTCTGTTTCTTCATGATTATTTACACTGTAGATTCTCACTGAAGCATCAGAATAATGGATGACACGTGAATGAAGTCAACAAAATATACACTCAAAAAATACTCCAAGCTTGTTTTACTTTTTCTTTTTTTTAATCCAGGCTTTTCTTTGAACTCTAGTTTGCACCTGACACAGCTGTGAAGTGAAAACCATTTCAGGAGACTTCACCATGGAACTCACTGAGAGAAGGCCAAGGGTTTGCAGTTATTTTTTTTTCTTTTACAACTTTATTCCAAACTCCTTACTGTCTTCTGTGTGTATCTAAAATGTAGAAAGGAATAAAAAAAAAAAAACAATAAAACACTGAATGAATGAGAAGGTGTGTCCAAACTTTTGGCTGGTCGTGGGGTTCTAGTATAGACCGGGTCTGATAGCCTTGGCTAGTTATTGTTTAGACCTGGTTTAGTCCAGGTTAAGATTCTGTTTAGTCCTGGTTTAGATCTGGTTTAGATCTGGTTTAGTCCTGACTGGAATTGCTCACGTTAATGAGAATGTGAAAATTAATTCTTTTGAAGTGCACAAATCTGTTTTCTCTCACTACATCCTGTGAAACTTTTTGTCTTTTAAAAAAAAAAAAAAAATCAATCCATGAAAATAGACTTTAAAATTGAATCACAAAGGCAATTGATAAGATATATTAATTAGATTTGCTCTATTGTGTTAGTGGTTGTAAAAGTGTTTGATAACATTGCATTTTTTTTTCTTTGGCTCCTCCTCAAGAGAAGGATTTCTTTATATGATATCATGTATGGAACAAAGATACGAGACATTACTGAACTAAAGCAAAACATAACAGATGTGACTGAACCATTGATGAGGTTATGCTACAGCAAACATGGCAAGAGATCCAGTCCCGTCTTGATGTGCTTCGTGTTACTAATGGTGCCCATAGTGAGGTGTATTAAACGAAAACAAAAACTTTGGAAACCACTGAGTACAATAGAACAAGTCTGAAGATATTTTATCAACTATCAACTGCCTTTGTAATACATTTTTTTAAATTGTAAAGGAACTTTATGGACACCCTGTACATTGCTGAATTTAAAACCTTCATTTTAAAACCTTAAATAAACCCAAGGTCGACAATAAAGCCAGAATAACTAATCGAGGCTTAAACCATGATTAACCAGCTCTCCCTGTATCACTTCCATATTTCTGTTGCATTTTTTACATATTCAACAACTCTCTCACAACCTGTCATTTACACGACCAGTCTAACATAGTCCAACATTTGGACATACATTTACATTTCTGTTTTTCTCTGTATTTCCATGGTTATTTACACTGTAGATTCTCACTGAAGCATCAAAACTATGAATGACACATGTGGAATGTAGTGAACAAACATACATTCAAAAGAACTCAACACTTGTTTTGGATTTTGAAAAATAACCTTTACCCTTTGCTTTTATCACTGCTTTTGACAGTTGGCATCCCTTGACCCTGACATGGCACAGCTTGAATTGAAAACCATTATAAAAGACTTTATTGCAAGGGTTTGCTGCGCCATCAACAAAGCAAAGGGTGGATACTATGAGGATTTTAATATCAAATATAAAAACATATGTTGTTATTTTTTAACTTATTTTCTTTTACTACATAATTCCATATATGTTGCATCATACATGTGATTCCTCCTCTGTGTATGCAAAATGTAGAAAGTAGTAAAGAAAAACTACACTGAATTAGAGGGTTTGTCCAAACTTTTGACTGGTAGTGTGTAGAAGCAACAGTATATCCAAGCTGCAGTTTCACTACACACCAGTAGGGGGAGCTCACAGCTTACTCTCTGACTCGAGCTATGTTGCTAGGCAGTGCAGGAAGCCACAACATCTCTACACACACACACACACACACACACACACACACACACACACACACACACACACACACACACACACACACACACACACACACACACACACACACACACACACACACACTATTTTTCCAAAATCATAATCAGAGGAGATATGGCTAATATGTATTGCATTCTCATACTTCAAAAAGCATAGGTCAGGCTGTGTATTATGGGTTGTCCACACACACACACACACACACACACACAAACACACACTCACACACAAATCCCGGTCATTATCGATCTGTGACCAGGATCATATTGACAATTCCGCATCCATATCCCAGCACATTAATATCCCATGCAACGTGGGAATCGGATTTCTCTCCATATGCGATAAACAGGGTCCATATGCATGCATAGGTGTGGTTATTGATGGAAAGCACGCAAAGTGGGAATAATCATCTTCAAAAAAAGAAAACAATAAATTAATGCAATTATGAATATATAAAGAAATAAATCAAATCTACATCTTGCATCCCTGTATATAATGGCTGAACAGGGTATTCAAATCCTTATAACAATATTTGTTTAATGATCTGTCAAGATTTCAAATGAGTTGAGCTAAATGTATTAAAGCACATAGAATGTAACAAGTTAATTAAAGCAACAGTGACTGTAACTTTTAAGCAAAAAAACAAAAATAGACTAATCTAAAAGCATTGTTATTTATTTTGCGCTGAAACACATGCATCCTTACTGACCGAGCTTGCATCTCCACAAACCTAACTTGTAAATGGTCTCCTGGAAATGCAGTTCCTTTGGCTATAATTTTCCATAACACATCTCTATCTCCATGGATAATGTTCCGAAGTATGGTTTTAACTTTCTGTTTCCATCATGACATGGCGATGTACCCCCACCAGAAAGTTACACACTGTAGCTTTAAGTAGGAAAAGTAAGAAAAGGCTAATTTTGGTTTCAATACATTTCACTAACAAAGGTCAATGAAAATATGTTTGAAAAGTAAACATAGTAAAGACATATACTAGACGATTCATAAAGTGAAAGAGCATAATTAAAAAGCACAGATTTGCTTCTAATTATTAGGCTCATACTACACAAAATGGTAAAGGTCAAAAGGTCTTGTCATAGGACGTGAACCCCTCAGAGCTTGAGAAAATGGTTTCAACAGATTTTGCATAAGAAATGTTTCTTTCATCCCTTGCTGAGTGTCAAAAATATATGGCAGTGTTCTACTGTCTGCTCCATACAGATGAGAGCAGACAGAGCCATTGTATCTGCAGCTGAAGGTTAGTATGAATTTGTACGACTCATTATAGACACAAACTAACTACTTAACTTTGACTGCTACTACTGTGAGTACTGCTGCAAAAACTATTGTCTAGGGCTACCAAAAATGTTGTCTTTTCTTTTTTGAGAATGCCTCCAATAAGGTTCACCTAATAATTTCCCCCCGCCTAATTCAGATTCAAAACGAGTAGAAATTGGACATCGTCGGTCACTTTTTCAAATGCAAATATAAACCAAAACATTCATAATCGCTCCATAAGTTAAACAGATCCCCCGCGTAAAAGGCCACTGTACCGGTGCGTAATTGCGCATTGTGCCCTCCTTGGTTCGGAGCTACTGTTTTTCCCCCTACCGCTTGTCCTTTCGCCTCTCCCTGCTCTCCCGCTTCCCCTCCCCGCTCCTCTGCCACTGCTCCCCGCGGCGCACAAGTGTCTCCCGTGCGTGTGCGTGTGGAGCGTGCGCCGTGACTCCCAACAGCGGCAGCGATAGCACTTCCTTCGAGCCACCCAGCCAACCAACCAACCAACCAACCGACTCACCAGCCTCCCCGGTCCTCCCTCACCAAATCTCGCAGCAGTGGAGGATGTTGACTCGACTTGTAACTTGACTTCGCTCCGTGTCACGCTTTTACGCATGGAGGACTTAAACAATCCCATTTAAGAAACGACAACTTTTGGATACGGGCTAGAGATGCGAGTTTGGAGAGTGAGCGATTGAGTTGAATGAAGCGCGGAGAAGCAGCGGAGATTGAAGAGGTGTCAGCGCCAGCGAGAGTGGAGGAGCGCGGGGAGGAAGAAGAAGAAGAAGAAGCAGCCAGGAGCGCCCGGGGGAGGTTCACTGGTGGTGTACCGATGCGGAGCTGCTGCGAAGTACCCGGGGTTGTGACACTGGAGCCGGCGTTGTTGTTGCTGTCGTTGTAGGTGATCCCGGTGATCTGCGGATGAACTCCCGGAGCGAGCCGAGGTCAGAGCCGACGGGCGAGCTCTGAGGTCGGGGTAGGCAGGCACAGCTCCGGGGCGCGCCGCTGCTCCATGGATCTTAACACTTTTTGGGAATTCTGAAACTGGATTTGGGAAGTGACTTGGACCTACCTGCTCCTTTCGCGGAACCGAACAGCGAACTGATTTCTGGGATTTTTTTTTTTAGCGCATAACTTGTGGATTTTACGGTTTTACGCACGGTGGATGTTTAATATGCGAGGATGAGTCCGCTGGCGTTCGTGCTCGTTACGGGATTACTGAGTTTACGAGTGGATGGTAAGTCCTCTGTTTTCCATAGCTTTGGATAACTTTTGAAACAGTTTTAAGCGTTCCATGTGCGGTGTATTGCGCCTTGTTAGTTTGGCGCACCCACAATTTGGATAGCTGGATACACTGTGACAGATTAATACGGGCTATAGGTATAAATGCAGTGAATTCATAAACGTCTCAAAGCATTACGCGGTTAATGTTAAGCTCAAATGATCAAAATGAGTGGTTATTGTTTTGGAAGCAGTTCTTTGCATATTTCAAAACTCATCTTCGCTTCGTAATTGGTTTCAACAGATTGGCTCTCATTAAGACTGGACTGCGCACAGGCTCAGAGACTATGAAGGGATCCAAAGAATATGTTTTAATGAAATAATTAGAATTTTGGAGATCTTGTCATTTAAATTCTGGAAATTTTCTTTGCAAATTCAGATTCTGGCTGCATGAAACGATGACACGTGCTTGATTGCGCCTTCGTTTCACATAATGGAACTCACGCCCTTAAACTTGAATAGCAAACTGATAGATTTTGGAGACATTTTGGAATGAGGTTTGCTATTTTTTGAGTGAATTCTGTTAATTTTGAATTGATTTTAATTTTCCAGTTTTATAATTTTGACTTTATTGTGTGATTGCTCATACTTATACCATGAATGGTGAATGAAGATTTCTGAACAATGGTGGCTATAGGCTGTACTGTGAACAGTACTGCACTTCTGGATAGGCTTATTATCATATTGTGTACTACTACTACTACTAGTACAGTATTACAAATATGTGCTGATACTTCCATAATTTGAATGAATATTTGTGAACTATGATGACATATATTGTAAAAGGTACTGCTTATTTTGGTACTGTGTGGTACTATTATACTACTACTACTACTGCTACTACTACTACTACTACTACTACTACTACTACTACTACTGCCACTGCTGTCTGTTGCTTTTTCTACTATGACATTACAGTATTACAAATATATGCTGATACTTCCATATATTTTGATGGGGTATTTCTGAACAATATTAGCTAAACGCTGTAGTACTGCGCTCTTGGATTGACTTATTGTGATATTGTAGTGATACTACTACTATTGCTACTTCTACTACTACTCCTACTTCTACTACTACTACTACTGGTACTTCTACTACATTACAGTATTACAAATATGTGCTGATACTTCCATATTTTGAAGGAATATTTGTGAACAATACTTGCTATACACTGTAGTACTGCACTTTTGGTTATGCTTATTGTAGTACTGTGTTAACCCTTTGTGCTCATGTGGCCTTGGGGAGGACTTATATCCATATATACATATATATATATATATATATATATATATATATATATATATATATATATATATATATATATATATATATATATATATATATATATATATATATATATATATATATATATAAATATATGTATATAATTTTAAAAAAAAAAAAGAATACATCTATCAGATGTGCATTGAAGAAGCTAAATACCGGTGTATGTTTCTCTTATGTGTGTGAGAGATTATCATTAGCATCATCAGCAGGTTTAACTCTGTGCTCACAGACAGAGCTCTGCATCCACCTCCCTCTATATGAGCAGCAGGTTTAACCCTGTGCTCTTGGACAGAGCCCTGCTTCCACCTCACATTCTCCTTATGCATTTTTCATCATCATAATCATCTCAGCGGCAGAGTGGTTAGTCATTTCTTTACCTACCCCTCCTCCTCCTTTCTCTCTCTCCTCTTCTCTCTCTTATTCGTCTTTCCTTTCTCTCTGTCTCTTTATTCTCTCTCTCTTCATCTGCCTCATCTCTTCCTTTTTGTCTTTCTCTCTCCTTTTCTCTTTCTTTCTGTACCTCCTCTCTTTCTTTCTCTTGTCTTCTCTCTCTCCCATTCTCTCTCACTCTTTCCCTACCTCCTTTCTCTTGCTTTCTCTCACCCTCTCTTCTCTCTCTCTTGCTCTGTGTCCTCTTCTCCCTTTTTACACCTCCTCTCTCTCTTCCCCTTCTCTCTTTTTCTCCCTTCTCTTAACATCCCCTCTCTGTTTCTCTCTCCCCTTTTGTCTCTCTCTTTCCCTCCTCTTCCCTTTTTTCTCCTCTTCTTTCTTTCTCCACTTCCTCTCTTTCGTTCTCCCTCTCTCTCTTCACTCTATTTCTCTACCGCAGAGTCAGCAGCTATGTGTGATTTTTACTGGTGACCCATTGACATATAGGCAAAGTGTTGGTAATGGTGGAATTAAAGTGGAGAGGGAGGGAGGGAAGGGGGGCATGGGTGATGAATGGGTGGGGTATAGAGTAGACACATGACACAAGGCTGTATTTAAGTGGCGATTACAACTATTGCTGTTTTAAAGGAGAGGCCAGTCGTCTGTCAGGAAAGGACTTTGGTTTGGATGTGACTGTTCTTTCTTTGCTTTGAATGAAAAGTAATATTTAGGGCTGTAGTCCATTAGTTGTTAAGGAGGGGGTATTATGCAAAATATATACTTTTAAACTTTTTATAATGTGTTTCCCTCATCAAAAACATGCCTGAAGAGGGTTTAGATGTCATCCATGTATGTTTGAGTAATCTAGCGATCTCTCCTGGTCCCTATTCAAGCCCTCCTAACAGTTAGCTGTAAGATTTGTTCAATGCTCCGCCCACAAACCTACGTCACCGATGCTCCTACATGAATTCGCCATAAATATTCAAAAAACATGACACACAGCAACTTGTGATGTGCAGTAGTTTCATTAGTGGGATGCACGCTGATTGTGATGTGACAGCGCTCTGAAGGGGGAGTGACTTAGCGCAGAGAGCATAGGGAGGGCACACTTATAAAACAGGTTAACATGTTATTTTGGGCAAATATAGCATTTTCAAAACAATAAAAGGTAACATGGTGATCTAAATATGTGATGTGTTACAGTTAATACTCTATAGTAGTTTGAAATCCCCCCTCTTTAAATTTTTAGACCTTTGACCACGACCCCTTTCAACTACAGGACGTTTTTAGTCGGTCACAGCACTAGAAATATTTATGTTCAGCAAATGATTGTAAACCTGATTGCCCCATAGCATTTCAGTCCTTATTGTAGCAGGTGAATGTGGGCCCTTTGTGTGGGCCACTCCTTGTTGCTCTCACTCAACAGCCTGCTCCTGTACACACACAGTAATGTCAGAATACTTTGAACATTTACTGCACTACCTGCATTCAAATGTGCTGTATTCTGCTACAAATCACGACATGGGATTAAAACAGTGTGATTCTTGCACTGTCTCCTAGGCATTTATTTGTCACTGCTTTTCTGTCTAATACCGTGGAGTCTGAAGCCTAAGGGGTGTAATCAAATATTTTAAAGGTCCTCTATTATGCAAAACTGACTCTTGTGAGCTTTCAGACATGTTATATGTTTGAGTGCACATTTGAGTAACCCTTTATTATTAGTCTGTCTACATGCAAAGCTCAAAATGCTCTGTTCCACTGCTCTGGTAGCTTTCAAGTTAACAGGTCCTTTTACCTTTAGTTCAGTACAGATTGGCAATCCCAGGGCTGGAATTATCCAAATGATTCTAGTGAAGATATATGAAGTTTAAAAACACAGTTGGACACTTCCTGTATTACCACATGACATCGCAAGGTTTTTTTTTTTGTTTTTTTTTTCTGTTTCTGTATTTACATGTGTGAATGAAACAAAACACAACTTCGGGTATGTTTGTGATGAGAAAACTGCATTATACTATAGATCTGAAAACAGTGTAATATGGGTACTTTTATGTATTACTTTGAGTTCATACTACTAGTAGAAGAGTAAAAGTAGTAGTAGCAGTTGTAGTAGTAGGATAGTAGTAATAGTAGTAACAGCAGTAGTAGTAGTAGTAGTAGTAGTAGTAGTAGTAGTAGAAGTAGTAGTAGTAGTAGTAGTAGTAGTAGTAGTAGTAGTAGTGCAGTAATGCAGTTTGTGATGATTCAGTGTTTGTGCTGCTCTGTTTGCTCTGCCTCTCTCTGTACCACCTCATTTCTCTTTCTCACCTGTCACTGCACGTCTCCAGACTCCAGGATCAGAGGCTTTTGGAAAAGCTGGAATTATGGCTCTGAAAGCATGGAAAAGTCTCGGCTTTGCAAGTGTATTACAGTTATTTCTGTTTTTACTCATATCGACGTGTGTGTTTCGTTGGTTTAGTTGTGCCATAGTTGGATTATTATGAGCGCTGTCTAGAACGTTTTTAGAAGGTGTTTCACAGATTTGGCGTTTATTCAATCATATGTGAAGAGTTCATTTGCAAAAACAGAATGTGCCACGTGAAAAAGTCATGGGAGGCTTGAAGTTACTCTGAGTATAGTCATATTTTCAAAAGCCAAATTTGTTTTACCGCCGTCAAAGTATACTCCCATACTCTACATTATTATCAGTGCTAATATCTGTAGAAGATAGCAAAAGATGAAGTTTAACTGTAAACATCTATTGTCTCCAGTTTCAGCTGAAACTACCTTTTCAGCTCTTAATGACCTTGCTATGCATAGCAGGGTCGCTAAGGGCCACCAGGAGTCTGATCAGAACTGAAGAAGTGGCGAAACGTCTTCACTCTTACAACAATTTGTTCAGTTGACAGATTTAAACTTCGTCTCTTGCCATGGATCAGACCTGGATGAGGGATTACACATCTGACATCTGTAGAAGATGGGAACAAAACGAAAAACACTTTTTTGTCAATTTTTCAAAATAATAATAAATAATAATAAAGATGAATAAATAAATTCACAACATAAATGAATAACAATACTTACTCCACAGATCTGACCTTTGACAGATCTGACCTTTGACAGATCTGATCTTCATGGTGTTGACCACGAAGATAAATATAATCTTATACTTTGAAACATTTCTTACAAAGCCATAACATCTCCATGGAGACAAGCAGGCGGGGGACCCTTTACCATAAACATTATGTATTGCCTCTTTAGAATAGCAGTATGCACACCTTGGTTCATTTTTTTACACTGTACATTTTGCCATTTTGTCCCTTATTTTGTTGTTGTTGTTGTTGTCCAAACTGGTCGGTTGCTAAGCACTGGCTCCTGGCATCACTTGAGAGAGCAGTGCATCTTGCTCCCTCCTCCCCTGCTCACCCCACTCTCACACCCATCACCCAGCCCTCTCCTCTTTATTAAGGCTAATGTAAGGGCCCTTAGAGAGGGAGGGGCTGTGCTCTTAAGGGCCCCCCTCGGCCACACAAAAACAGCTCGGAGATGTATTCAGTGACAGCGGTGACTGAGGGAGAGGTGAGGAGGAGGAATCAGTTCTAAATCAGAAAGATGCAGCTATAAGGAGAGGAAAACAGTTATCAAGTTGTATCCAGGGCTTAGCAATGAAGGGTACCTCTATGGTAGTCTAATACACATGAATCATTTTGGTGGAGAGTTTGATACCTGCTTGTCTCCATGGCGATGCTGTTGTTTTGCCTGGGATGTTCCAAAGTCTTGCATTTCAATTTCACTATGCCTATATTCACTTTAATAGTTAAAAAAAAACCCTCTTTCTCTCTCTAGAATGTGATTTTCAACAATAAATGGTAGTACTTTATTTCATATTTCTTGGCCTTATATCTGTTTAATCAGTCTATATACTAGTCTATGTGGTCTTATATTTGTTCTGATACAGCTCAAGATTATTCTAAAGTTATTCAGGAAAGGTTGATACTAGTTTTAGTATTGATTAGT
Source organism: Periophthalmus modestus (assembly GCA_019594935.1). Classification (NCBI taxonomy): domain Eukaryota; kingdom Metazoa; phylum Chordata; class Actinopteri; order Gobiiformes; family Gobiidae; genus Periophthalmus; species Periophthalmus modestus. The sequence goes on from JAIEZT010000016.1 coordinate 9,355,101, forward strand.
ATACTTTTCACAACCCTAGTGCATATTTACATTAACTGATAATAATCCAAAGATGAGATCATTTTCAATAGCTCAATTTCGGGGAAATGGTTTAATCAATATTCTAAGTCAGCAAACCTGAAAAAGCCTCGGTCGCCCCAGTAGCTCCCCTGCCACAGTTTGGGACTCCCACTCTCTTACATGCCTCCCATAGTGGACATGACCCCTGGACCCTGCAGTTATTCTGGGATGTCCTAAAGGCTGCTGTGGGGTGACGGAGAGGGGAGAGGGGAGAGGGGAGAGGGGGACTGGTGATGTCACGTTCCCTGTGGTGGAGGTGCAGACAGGCATCACGTCAAAGGGTTCTCCCACTGTTAGGAAAGTTATGACAGTTACAAGGCTTTATATAGTACTGCATTTAGTAGGGTTATAATAAAAGAGAACATTAAAATATTACAACAAAATGTGTAAGCTGAAGTAATGATGAACAGAATTAATACAGCTGAGGCCAAGAGGGCTTTTATGTAGCTGTTGTTTACACTCTTTAAACAGCAAGAGAAGTCTAAAAGCTGAGTATTAATAAAGGTGCACTGTGTAACATTTTTGGTGGAAGATGCCTGCCACTTGCCTGTTCCATGGCTGTTGTAGACTCCACTGTTGTAGCCCTAGAGTTACACCTTGAGACACAAACTCTCAACACATTGTAATAGTGTTGTCCTTTGTCCTTTCCAGTCTAGCACAGTTCAGTCTGGCTATTTCTGATGTAGGGAGTATTATACCTCTGATGACATAGGGAAAGATAACAAAGACTGAGCTAGCAGTGTGTGCCCCAGTACAACACTTTGCATGGAGATGTATGATTATGTCATACTATGGAACATTCTAGGCCACTTACATAGACTTTACACTTATGAAAAAAACATATATAGTTTGTGTAGCTGACACAGAGAAAAGAATCCAGACACTTTTATCCATGAACTCGAAACTGCCTATGATGTTTCATAATAGGACGATGGAGTATACTTCACCACTATGTAAACCAGCACAAAGCTCTTATGTCTCTGTATTTTCATATCCAGACATAAGTAGTTGGAGAAAAGTGTTTTTTTAAAGCAGTGAGTTCACATGGAGTCTTCCCAGAGATGCGTCCAGTCTTCATCGTGAGCGGGCCCCTGAGAGCCCCTGTTCAGCTGATGGCTCTGTGAATGAAACGTGCGCTAAGTAGTCTGACTATAATGGAACATAAGCCTGCGTTTAAACACTGCAGCTAAGTGACGAGACAGGCTGAGGTCAGGGAAGGAGAAAGAGAGAGAGATGGAAGGAGAGAGAGATAGAGAAAGGGAGAGGGATTGAGAGAGAGAAGAGAGGCTGGGACAGAGAGAGGCATGGCCCAAATGTGATTGTTCCGCTCGGGTTAGCATCGTTTAGCTGCGGTGAAGCGGGAACGTCGCTTCATTTGCCTGAACAACCTTTTGCTTTTATGGTAATAAAATAAAATAAGAATAATTCAATTTGTTTCTTTCACATTAATTCTTAATTTTTAATAATGTTGTTTATTTTTTACTTATATAACTCCTTGTTAAGAGTCTTTTGAACAGTTTAAAAAAAATACTGTAGAGGGAAAAAGACCAAAATATAAATAAATAATAAAAAAAATAAAGAAATAAAAAAGCACTTTGTCTCCACATTCACTGTTTAGACATGTGCTAAAATCTGCAATGAGGAGCGAGGATGAGGAGAAAGATGAGGACTTGGGAGGCAATGGTGAGAGGAAGTGAACCAGGATTGAGGAAACAAATTGGATAAGTCTCCAACCCCAACCAAAACTCAAAAAATGCACACAAAAAATACATTCATTCCTTTTGTGATCAGGGTCGCCTTATCATAGATCTTACCTATAACTTAAGGAATATTCTAGACAAAGCAATGACAACTCTACAGTGAGAGGCAAGTGGCAAACCCTCCCCCAGAGACGTTATAGTCCACTGTTAACAAAGCATTTCTTGTATGTGGGTTGTGATTTCTTTTCTATAGCTTTTGTTGTGTGTTCAAAATATATTATTATATTTTGAACACGTAAGTTTTTCACAAGAGTTTTCGTATTATCGTTTATTGTCAGATAAACTTCAGAATGTGTTATGGTGACAGGCCTAGCATCATATCTCCAGGTCATAGGAACAGTCAAAGAGGCCAGATAATGCTGATTTAAGGAGTTATAATTTGCTCATTGGCACAAATGTAAACTCATTCCTTCTAATTGTTTTGTACATTTGAAAATATGTCAATTATCTGTCTGTTTTTGAATATTTTTACGACACATTTGCGAAAAAATGTTTCAACTTTTGCACTAATTCACTGACTGAGCTCATATTTGATGTCTGCTGTTGAACTTTATGACTTTTGGCTCAGGTTCAAATATCTGAAGATGTGAAGACTTCTGTTAGGACATTTTTTTCCCCAACCACTTCTATAAAGAACCTTTGCATATGATTTATAATTCTACTTCCGTGGCTTTGTTTCATCTCCTCTTTTATTGTAAGGGCCCCACATCACTCCTGTCTCCTGCTCCTGTCATGGGGGTTAAATTCCACCGCTCCTGCCGCACCTGTCATACCTCCACACACATTCAAACGCACAAACGTTCCGTCATGAATCGTCTGCTGTCACCTGCCCGGCACACCTGCGCTTTTCTTCTCGCACCTGTCCCCCATCCCCCCCCCCATTCACCCCTGTGCTCGGAGATACTCGGCGCCTCTTTTCTATGGTTAACAAGCACAAGATAAGGGTTTGAAGTCGGAGGGGAAGCCCGTGTAATTACAGAGTGCTGATTAGGAGCGTTCTAAGTGAGCGTGTATTGATCATTGGTAAACAGGGCGAACTGTTACAAGGCTAACCACTCTGCTAGGGACAGATTAGACGCTGACGGATGGATGCGACAGTGGTCTTATCTGAGCGGAGCCTGATTATCTTCACAGGAGAGTGGAGAGGGAGACTGCGCTCGTAGCATGTCGCTGGCGTTGTACATGCTTTCACTGCAGTGTTGACTAAGTGTTATGTAAAAGGCTAGAGCTAACAATAGCATGGGAGCAGTGAATCAAGTGTTCGTGTAGAACAATACTGATGAAACAGAGAGTTATAGATGCACAATGTAACTTTTGTGATGGAGGGTAAGCTACCTGTCTCCATGGAGATGTTATTGCTTTGACTGTAGTGTTATGGCATTGAACATGTCGATTTTTTTCAACTGTATGTGGTTTATTGATCGAAATATACCTTAACATCACGCATTCTTACTCTGTGCAAGGTTGCCTCTCCACAGAGCTATTTTGTAACTTGGCCCGGTGCTTGTCTCCATAGAGGTAGATACGTTTAAAGCCACACTGTTAAAGCCATACCGTGGGGCATTCCAGGCAAAGAGGCATAGACATAGAGACATAGAGACATGTAGGTGGTGTACCTTCAATCAGAAATGTTGCACAGTGAACTTTTAATTAGTCAAGGATTACACAAGCCTATTCTCTTACATAACCATTATTATGGTCTGAATTCTATGATAGATTGCATTTTATGGTTAATACCTCTGTAATCACCAAGCACAAAGTTCAGGGCCATAAACACATTGTTTTTTCACAATATCTTCAGATAGTGGTGCTATTATGAAACCATTTGGATTGTTGTCAGTTGCAGTTAGGGGAAAAGTAGCAAAAATCAGATACTAGTCGATACTAAAACTAGTATCAAAACTGGATAATCACTTGAGCTGGTATCAATACTAAAAAAGTTGCATTGACAGGACAGAAATTAACCTTTCCTGAATTTCTTTAGATTGATCTTGAGCTGTATCAGAACAAGTATAAGACACATAGACTAGTATATGCCCATGGACCACTATGGAAACTACCTGGACCACTGAGGATTACACAGATATAAGGCCATATGGGGATAGAAAAGAAAGTGTAACCATTTAATGTTGAAAATCACATTCTACTGTCTAAAGAAAGAGGGTTTTTCATTATCATCGTAGTACCAGAATCAGTATTGAATATTGAGTCTATTCCTTAGCATCGAAAGTTTGAAATTATAGCATCGTGACATTTTTTTATGCCATAAAGTAAGACATTAGACAAGTTTGTGGAGTCAGTCTCTAACAACTGTTGATGTTCATCATTTGTGAATCAAAAGTTTGGATATTTCCTTCCAAAACCAGTGAATCTCCCATCTCCATCCATCTGAAATCAAGAGTGTCATCAAATTCTAAAGCTGAATGCTTGTTCCATCACTGCACTATCATGACAAAACACTTGTATTCTTTGTTGCCTTATACTTGTGGGTCTTTGTAATCTCAAGCGTTGGTACAGTCGCAATTCTCCCTGCCAATCACCCATTTCCTCACAGCCGGACACGCAGCTATTTCAATTCAATCAAGTCCGACATTAAAGCTGTTTATTACATATCGAACCTATTCACTTTCTACAATCAAATCACAATGTCACTCCACTGAATGACTCCCACCTACCCCGTCACACACACATGCACACACACACACACACACACACGCTTGGGCTGTCAAGTACCTCTACCCAAGCGCACCGTTCGAAATCAATTCTCTGGCCGTCTCTTCCCCGCACCGTTTATTGGTACATCCAGAGTCATTTTCGCTTCCATTTCCTCTCTACCATGGCCCCTGGTGAGTAGCGCAACCGGCCCCGCGTTCATTGTCAGTGGGGTGGGTCGGTGGGTCGGCGGTGCTAGCCATACCATCACCGTATATGGTCTCGGCGGTGTCTTTTATATGAGGTCGGAGGTGATCAGAATGCATGAGCTGTCAGAGGGGTGGAGATGGGTGGTGAGTCTAGGCAGGCATCCATCAGAGGAGTTGTGGTTGTGTCCCTCCTGACCATAAGCATAGGAGAAGGGAATGGACGTTCAAGGACACTCTTTACAATAGGCTCACGGGATATCAAAACATGCACAAATAAAAAAAGTTGAAACAGAGCAAGAGACAGGTGAAAATTCTCAGGTTGGCGTCTCCTGTCAGACTGTAGATGTGTTGACCTGGTTCGTGGTTAATATCTCTGTAATTACTGGGCCTATCCACTTGAAACTGAAGCTGATATAAAGTGGACCCAAATGAAGTACGGTGAAATATTTTTTTAAAGAATAGCTGTGACTAAGCTTTACACTGAATATAGCAAATTATTGGACTCAATCCCTAAGAAATAATGCCAAGAATTGCTAATGTACCTATTGGTGAGTGTTTTTGGAGTTTTCTACATATTATCACATTGTGCCCTCATTAAAAACAAATCTGAAGTGTTTTTTGTCACCCAATGTTCCATTCAAACTCTCCTTACAGTTAGCAGTACTAGCCTGTACAAGACTCCGCCCATAACCCTACATCACCCATGCTTCCACATGACACTTTTCCATAAACATTCAAGAGCAGGATACAAAATAATACACTACAACTTCACAAACCTGATTTGATGTGCAGTAGTTTCATTAACGGGATGCATGCTGATTGTGTTGTGATGGTGTTCTGAAGGGGGAGTGACTTAGCACAGAGAACAAAGGGAGGGGAGACTCAGAACATCGAAAATGAAACTGAAACTTATAAAATTTGTTAACACATTGTTTTGTGAGAATATAGCATTTTTAAAACAATAAAAGGTAACATGGTGATCTACATATGTTTTGTGTTACAGGTCATACTCCATAGAAGTATAATAGCACATTTTTAAAGACTGGGGGAATAGACTAGATTTCTATGCCAAAGATCCAAAATATTCATCACTATAAACCGATGGATTTCCATATAAAGATATTCAATTGAGCAATGTTGTAATAATAACCAGTGGGGCTTTTGTAAATAAGGCTATATAATTTCATTGTTAATTTAAAAGTGTAAGATGGACATAATACACTTGGAACTACACATTGCTTGCTTGTGAGTAACGGTGCAGGATAATGCCGTTAAAAGGAGAGCTAAGAGCCGTAATGAGATTTGGAAACAAAGAGGTAGCCATTTTGTGAAATGAATATGCAAACTGTCCTTGGCTATGTAAGACCTTATCAGGAGGCAGCACTGAGCCTTATGTAGACTTGGTCCTGGTTTAGTACCAGTTCGGTCAGAGAGGAGCAAGCATGATTGGACCTGCAAGCATGATTGTACCCTTTCTTCTTTCAGTTTAGCAGCTCTATTTTAGATGTGGTTGCGAGCGGAGTTTTGGTATTTTGGTTAATTTGCAGAGTGGTTAGCCTGTCTATAGTTCATACACTATTCCAATGGACGGCCTCCTCCTGCTTGGTACTCCGGTCTTGTAGATGAGGTCAGAGGCTGATCAAAATGCATGAGCTGTTCTACGGTTGGACATGTGTGGTAGATGGACATCCAGAGCACAGCCTGGGACACACATCCATCAGGCCAGGCGGAGGTGCTTCTCGTCGGGGTCCATCGTGTCTGCGTCCCCCCCCTGACCACCTCACCTCTCCCCATAGATCCCAGTTCCTCCGAAATGTCACAGAATGCTAAAGCAATGGCTATCACTCACCGCAACCAGGGTCATGTATGAGCGCCGTAACTTATCATGACCTTACCATGTCCGTCCACACGTGTCCATATCAATAATCTGTACATGCCCCCATGCTCCATTATGTACTGTAAGCGCTTCATAAATTAAACCTGATGCCCCGGGTTCTGGATGGATAGGAACATGTTTTTTTGACAGGTTCATTTTTTGAAAGGGCTTGACTGAATTCATTTAGTTTTGGTTGCTAAGGAAAACAGGTGAGATTGCAAGCATTTTATACCAAGTGTGAAGTTTGGTATACAGCCAAGAAAGGGAGAGAGAGAGTATTATAGAATGAATACTACCACATCATCCAGTGATTTTTTCTGGAAAAAAAAAAAAAAGAAATCACTAAATAGATTTTTTTTTTAGCTTTCTACCATGTTATAATGCTGTTCCCTCATCAAAAACATGCCTGAAGAGGTTTTAGATGTCATCCTTGCATGTTTGAGTAATTTAGCGATCTCACCTAATTGAGACCTCCTTATGGCTAGCTGTAAAAATCCTTCAGTAGTCCTTCACAATGCCATATTTCATTAAACTATTGGCCAAATTCTCAATCTCCAACAAACTAAAAGTAACACTTGTAATTGCTCCTTTGGGGATGGTAGAGCTTTTTAAACTAGATGCCTTTCCTTTCACACTCCACATTTATTTGGATATGGGCAGAAGTCACAAAGACACACTGGAAACATATGTAATCGGGTGAAGTTTGAACTTGCTACCCTCTGGTCGGTGGGCAGACGTTCAAATCACTTTATGAATTAGCATATATCATTGATAATTTTCCTATATCCTTGTTTTTTTAACTGATTGACGCTAGCCAGTCTCTCTCCTTACCAAGTCCAGTGTCACCCACATGTAACCAGATACCCCTCTTAATCACCCCACGCTTTGAACGTTTGAACCGTGCTCTCCGTTTGAACCCTGCTCTCCAGCACCCTTCCCGCTGATGACTTTACACCGTCCTGCTCCCAGGCATCCATCTTACCTTGCTCTCCCGATATATGTGCTTAAATATATGTGTGCGTGTGCCTTCCAGAGCTCCATTAACACCCATCAGTGTTATTTTTCTGCCCTGGATATCTGACGTGGGCTAAATGAAACATGGGCAAGTCCCTGGTGCTCCCCTGACCCCCGCCGCCCCGGGCCTGGCGAGATGAAGTGTCCCGCGGAGTCCGAAGGCAATAAATCTCATTTTGATGTGCAATGGTGCGCCTTAAAAACACCAACATAAAGAAGGCGATTTGATTATGTGGCCCACAGCAAAGACTATCATCAGTACTTAGCACGGAGGTTCATGTAGCAATAGTGTGCTCCAGTTGTCTTAAGAGGCTGGGTTTTTTTAAAATTATAATTACTAAACTGGAACATCTTCTAAAGGCGCTCTACCTGGTTTTTACTCTCTTAAAACATAAAAAAAACAGAACTAGTGTATTTTAAAGAGTTTGCAGTGGTCCACAGTTATTTCTCATTTATCTAATACATTCTGAGCATCTTATTTATTCACCATGATGAATTTATAAGCACTTTTTTTACAACGTTCAGACACCACAACGGAGTTTTGCATCCATGGTGATGCTAACAACTGATTATCGGACAATAAAAGGCTTTCTAATTAGATGGAGAGAGCACGCAGTAGACGTATTTTGACCTTAAGAGCTGCTACTGGATTAAAGTTGTGATTGTGCGCTGGGTCCAAATGCAAAAATTGTAGGAAAATAAAATAAAAATGCTCCCAATTTTAGCTTGAAAGAACTGTGGAGTGACTCTTAAGACAAATGTTGCACATCAGATACAGGGCCTTTAAAGGGGCTGTACCCTGTTGTCAGCATTAACAATGAAACTTTGCTCTGGCCTCTGTGAACGCTGTGAAAAGCACTCATAAACTCATTTAATAAAGATGCTGGGAATGAGTTTGGAAAGTGTGGAATCAGTTTGTATTAGTGCAACCGGTTTAAAATGAAGTAGTTCTGTTTTTTAAGAAAGTAGGAATCAAAACTTTAAATATCCAACAAGTGCAATGTTTATTCTTGATATTTTCCCTTTAGTTTTCTCCCTTCTGTCCATCTGCTGTCTGCGACCTACTCCTCCGCACCTATGAGCCTCTGCAGTTTTAAATGCGGTGTTATGCTATGTTATGCTAATGCAGATAACATCTACAGGAAGCCAGTGACAGCAAAGGCCAAATTTAACTCTCAAGCAATAATTTATAACCATAGTCAGTGTATATATAAATGGACATAGCTAACCTGCTAGCCGTCACGTTCCAAATAGAAAGTGAGCATGGGCGCACTTCCGGCATCATAGACTCTGGCTCCAGTTTACTTTACATTGGAAAACTTTGGCCCCTCTCTCTGTAACTGCTGCTGTCAGCCGTGTTATTTTGGTCTTAAAATGTTCGTATTAACTCGCTCTACATGATCCTGGTGTTTTTATTTTGCTCTTGTGTCCGTAACTTAAGATATGAACATGAATAACAGACAAGTCAAGAGCTTTCTTTCGCCGAGGTCAGTCCCACTAGCATTAGCAACAGGTTTGATTGAAGCTGTGTCAGTGGCAAGGGGCGTTACCTTCAACAGCCTCGCTTTGGATTGGCACTTTGGTTGCTATGATACTTCCGATCGGAATTCCTAATATGCAACTTGGCTCCAAATTGGCCCCTATAACTGCTAGCCTCGATGAGCTTCATTTGACTGGAGCCGAACATTATGGGCGATGTCACACTCCCTTAGTCCACTTCTTTATACAGGCTCTGATTATAACTTTTAAATGAACAATGTGTTAATACATCTGATTTATGGTGTTCTTGCTTGATCTAATTTTCATAGTTAAAACTGATTAGACGTAACACAATAGCAAACGTTATTCTGAGCTCCGAGGCTAACTGTATAACATATGGCTAAGTAGTAGCATTTGGCTGTATTGGTATTCAAGGACACTCTTTCCATTGGGTCATTTGTAATTATGTGCTAGGTCTTAACAGTGTAAGGTGGATGTAGCAATACACTTAGCAGAACAAAGTGCCTGATTGTGCAGTGAAGAGCCGGGGTAATGCAGGTAAAAGGAGAGCTAAGAGGTACAGCACTGATCTAATGTGATTTAGACACTTAGAGGTGGCCATTTTGAAAGATTCATATGCAGACGATTCCGCGCAAGTGCAGTGTTTGTACTTTTGTGGCTTTGGGCAATTCTGGAAAAACAATGACTTGCTGGAAGTAAATCTGTTTATTTATTTTTTTGCTAAAGGGAGGCTACAACAGTCTTAATTTAAAAAAAAAATCTACTACAATCACAACTGACCCTGTGTGCCCCGAGCCTTAACCTGCAGATAGAGACAGTTTATGGACAGGCCTCATGTGAAAGAACCTCCTGAATTCACTCACTGAGCTGGGAGGCTGCACTAGCACTGATTCATGATTGGCTGCAGTCGCTGTGGTTGAGGTAGTGATCAGAGTCCTTATCGAGCTTAAAACTGAGTGTGGAGTTTGCTTTGTAACTGTCAGACCTGGTTTATGGTTAATATCTCTATAATTATTGGGCTATCCACATGAAACAAAAACTGGCACAAAGTTCTACATCTTCTCTGTCAATTTAAATGAATGAAATTTTAATTATTTTCATGAAGTGGTGCGATTATTCAACCCCAAACCCCGTGATTGTTGTTAAAAGGACTTTAAGCTGTAAGAACACGACGAGTTCGTGGAGTCGATCCCAAACTAATAATGTCAAGGTTCAATATTGTTGGATATTACTTCCAAAAACAATGAATCTCCCATAGACTTACATGGGTCCCTTGCCTCCATCTGAATGTATGGAACCTGCAACCTATTAAGCACAACTACATGTAGTTTTTCTGAAAAGCTACTTTTTACAGTGAATGCTATTGCTTAATTATATCAGCAAATGTATCATAATTGACCTCCAAAGTTCCATAGTGGCTTTTTTGTTAATCTCTTTTGAAGTGACTCATGTAAACCAGCCCTGTCTCATAACATGTCACATTTTCCTGTACAGCTGTTGCCAGTCTCACGCCTTAGCTCTGAATAATCAGCGCAAACAAAGCATAAAGGTAGAGTTATTTTTTTTCCAACATTGAAAATAGTTCCGATTTGAAAGTTGTCTCAGTGGTAGGGCCTGTTCAATTTCCTGTTTCCTGGAGCACCCTGCAGAAGCAATCAGTCCACTATTGTCCAAAGCTGCAGCTCCAGTTTGTCCACGAGAAACGTTTGAAGTTTAATGAGCGTTTATTTAACCAAGACTGGCTCATTTTAGTAATTGTAGGTTTGAACTCTATAGGTGCTCACTGGTTTAGCTGCACACTACAAAAGCTGGAGAAATAGTGGAGACAGATGTAAACCATATACAAATGACATTTTGTGTATTTATATTTCTTATGGTGACTACTACTTTCACTTTTCTGTGGGTTCCAAGGCTTCAACAACCTGTCACCTACTTACACTGTTGTGGAGTAACTGAATACATGTGCAGAGAATACTCATTCTGAATACAAATTTTGAGTTGTATTCTGCTGCAGTTACTTCTTCATTTGGTGGTATTCAGAGTTCAGTCAGTTTTATAACATCAAAGGAATACATTGCAGTATTTGATCACACGATTTTGGTTTCAAACTCAGAATCAGTGAGAGAAATAGAAAACTCAGCTGTTGTGGTGAAACATGTGAGAATGTATCTGCTGCAGTCAGTGATAAATAAATGCAGCGAAACAAACATGAAGCTGCTTTTAATCCCATGCTGCGTCTTTTCTCTATAATTTAAAAGCAACTCCGTGTAAAAGTATTCTAAGTATTCAGAACACAGTACTCCGATTGGCCCGTGCATTGAAATATGTTGCATAATACATTTTAATGCTGGTATTAAGCTGTAGTAGTAGTAAATACATGTGCAAAGTATTCTTCCCAACAGGGCCTATTTACTCCTCCATCTTTAGACCTAAACCCAAAACAAAGAAAACAACAGGGATAATTAAAGTATTAAGGGCTGGAATGATTATGCAAAGTATGACTGATTGATTTATAAGCTTGTAAACTACAGACAAGCTAACCACTCTGCCACTTAAATAGTTTCTGCATTATTTTTATTTCAAATGCCATAAATATGACCTCTCTGTGACCCCAGATACAAGGTAAATGTTCAAAATAAATACATCTATTACTGTTAACAACTGTAACACTGATTTATTCTTAATCACAAAAACTTGGACATTGCTATCTTATAATTTGGTGTTTTGATTCAAGACGATTATCCAGGATGAGCCTCACATGACCCTCTCATTTGGGTTGCCAGTTTCAATACTGAAATCCAGTTGGTAAAAAAACTTTAACGACTCTAGAATGCAGCGTGAACACTACCTTGTCAGTTTCTTCTAGTCTTTCCTATTATGCAACTACAGCTCAAAGGACAAAAAAAAAAAAAAAAAACTAGAGTGACATCAGTTTGGATCATAGCAGACTACGAGACTACCCCCTGTCAGTGGGTCCGTGCTTGGCTGACCTCTGCTAGCATCTCTCCATCACAAAACCTTCTCGCTTTCCCTCACTCTTCCATCTCTCCACCGCTCTCCTGTTTCATGTCAAAGATCTCCTCCAAATGCACCATCTGCCTCTCCAGATAACAGAGAGAGAGAGAGAGATGGATGAAGGGAGAGAGGGAGAGGGGGAGAGAGAGACAGCAGGGGGGAGGATGGTTGAAATGCAAGCTATGTGAATCAGGTCTTTGCGGCAAAATCAGATATTCTGTTTCCCAACGCTATTTTTGTATTCACTGCAGAGGAGAGAGAAGGAGGAAGAGAGAGAGTGGGGAAGAGGAGAGATGAGAGAAAGATAGAGGGTGAGGATAGACTTAGAGAGAGAAGGAGAGAGGGGACGTGAGAGGAAGTGCATACACATACATATATGAGTGGAGGAGAGATATAATGAGACAGAGAAGAGAGATAAGAACAGAAGAGAGAGTTAAGGAGTGAATAAAGAGGGGGGGGGACTAGGAAAGAGAGAAAGACTGGAGCAGAGAAACAGAATGGAGGATAAGGGAGAGGGGGAAATAGAGAGGGAGGAAGGAGGAGGGTGAAAGAGGGGACACAGATCATGCAGTCAAATTTGACCCGTGCGGCAGAGGGGAGTGCTATCAGATGTTAGCTGGATGCTCTGCTCCTAGAGTTACCCCAGGCCTGAACTCCTCGGTGGGAGAGAGCGGTGGACGGGAGGGGTGGGGGACAGCAGTGGGTGAGAACGGTGGGGGGGGGGGGGGTTGGTGGGATCGGTGGTGGAGAGCGGTTGGTGGGATCGGTGGATAGGGGGAGCGGGGGTGGATGCCTCGCTGAGCAGGGTGTAGGGGAGGATAGAGGAGCAGATCAAAGACAAATGCAAATTGTGTTTCAAAAATAGCGCTACATTTGAAGATGTGCATTAGCTTATTGTTTTAGGATTTTAGGAACCAAACAGAAACCAGGAAGTGCTCCTCAAAGAACAATCGCCATGCCCTCAATTTAAAGAGCATTCTTTTGAAAATGCCATATTCACCCAAAACAACATGTTATCATTAATAAGTTTCTGATTTCTTTGCTCCCTACTCTAAGTCACTCCCCCTTCAGAGCGCTTTCGCAACATAATCAGCATGCATCCCATAAATGAAACCACTGCATATCACATCAAGTTTCTCAGGTTGCTGTGTACAGTTTTGTATCTTATTCTTGTAGGATTGTCGTGTGGGAGCATTGGTCTTACAGCTGTCAGAAACAAGGGTTTGAATAGGACCTGGGAGAGATCGATAGATTACTCAGACATGCATGGATGGCATCTAAAACCTCTTCAGGCATGTTTGTGATGAGGGAGCTACATTTAAACATGGTAGAAAGCTAAAAAAAAAGTACATTTTGCGTAATACTCCCTCTTTAATATAGTGCTTTACTTTGCACTTGGTGACAGCAGACTACATGTAACCACAGCTGCCCTGGGGTAGAATGGGGGTAGGCTGCCCATCTGCCCCGACTACCACTACCAATCACTCTCATATAGGCAAGAGTCTTGCCCAAGGACACACTGGCAGTGGCACTGGTTTGGTTTTGACTTTGTACCCTCCTACAAACACAGTGATTGCATTAAAATATATGAAGTACCATTGACTACCATGAAAAAAAAAAAAAAAAAAAAGCTAAAGTTGTTTTTTTTCATATCACAAATAAATATGTTTGTATTTTTATTTTTTTATTAATTTGTTCTCTCCTACAACTAAACATAGTAAGGTATAGTAAGGATGCTATGAATCTTAAGCTTGTAATATCGGTTGCCAAATATTGGTTATTGGTATAGATTAAAAAAAACTCCATATTGCACCATGCCTGCCATTGACAAGGCATCCCAAAGTATCTTCTAATGGCTTCACGTGTCTCCTTCAATATCTCTTCCCACCCTGCGTTCTATCCCAAAGCGTTCCGGTCGGCCGCTCCTGTCCGCGCCTGTATTCCGAGCCGTGTACAGTGGGAGTGACAGCTGGGTGGATGGGAGTATCCTGTACGGAGCTCCGGGGTGTCGCGCCGCTGACAGCCCCAGTAAAGAAGATGAATCTGGGGGAGCGCGGGACCGTGGAAGAAGAAGGGGCGGGGGTGGTGAGCGTGGATCTCCCTCCCCAGGCACGGAGCGTCCTCCCTGGGAAGCACTATCACGTTTCCCCCTGATGACATGAAGGATATGAGGCTTCACCCCTGCAGCGGCCTGAGGTGTTAAGGCCGGAGAGAGGAGTAAGAGATATGAGTTAGGCTGGCAGTAAATATAAAGGTGACAGTGGCTTAGGGAGTACAGAGGTCGCCTTATAACCACAGGGTTGGTGGTTTAATCCTGACCAGTGTGTATTATTGATGCGCAAGACAGTTCACCTCTCCTGCTTGTGGGGTATTTTTATATTTTATGGCAATATATAGTGGTGTACTGTTCACAAGTGTGTGTGTGTTTTTTTTTTTCCAGTTTTACCAGATTGCTCAGAACATACAGTACATTATTCCGTTTTACATATTGCCCAGACCCTTGATGAAAATGCTATCTGCAGCCATAGTTCTAGTTGCTAATGTAAGTAAATGTAAAATCCATGCATTAACAGCCTAAATATAAAGTAATTTTGAGCTTCTTATAATAACCTTGTCTGCCTATTAAGTCTGTGAAAAGAAAAGTCTATGTGGTCTTATATTCCTTTTCTGAATGGGATACCTGTAAAAAAAAATGAGGATCTAGTCTTGATACTAGTTTTAGTATCGATTAGTATCTGATTTTTGTTACTTTTGACAACCCTATTGGATTGGACCACTGTGGTGCCAGTATACGCTCAATATTTGCACTGACCTTAGTTGGCAAAAACACTCAATATGATCTAAAAACCTAAAATTAAATAAAAAAAGTGCTTGGTTTGAGCACGGCCGGGGCTGTGGGTAGAAGGAGTTTGAGAAGAACATATTTGAGATGGACAACATGCAGTCCATCCATAATTTATACCTCTCTGGAGCTTTGAAGTATTGGGGGTATTTTCAAGTCCAGTCCTCCTCATGTTTGATTTAGGATGTAGTCTACCTCTCTCTGTGGTCTGGGGTTGCTGGTTCTAATCCCGGTTGCCATGGGTTACCTGGGTGGAGATGGCGTTGCTGGCAGGATGGGTCTTCGGGGAGCGATTGTTTTATGCTCTGGCACAAGCCGTATTGATTCAGCAGGTTTGTGCAGATTTCTCCAGGGAGCTCATAAAAATAATTACAAAAAGATCATGAAAGCCGTGACCCAGTGCTACACAGAGCAAATCTGTAACAACGAGCTGGGGCAGGTTTCACTCAGTGTAATTTGGTTCGTCAAGGTTGTCCATTTTCTCCTTATTTATTCTCCACTGCAGATGCATTTTGTTGTTTCTACACATGAAACTGCAATAAGACAAAACATCTGGTCGATCCAGCTGTGTGCAGAGGAGAGTATATTTCCTAACAGGGCTGAGCAATACTGACATAAAGGCATACATTGACATTTGGGCGATTTTTGCATTTTTTTTTTTTTTTTTTTTTTTTTTTTGCATTCCATATTTTATTTTATTTTTACATTTTGCATAATACCCCCTTTTTATTATAGTGCTTTACTTTGCACTTGGTGATGCCAGACTACATCTAACCACAGCTGCCCTAGGGTAGAATGGGGGTAGGTTGCCCATCTGCCCCTACAACCACCACCAATCACTCTCACACACAACACATTCATATAGGCAAATGTATTGCCCAAGGACACGCAGACTGTAGCACTGATCAGAGCTAGGACTGAATCCCCAACCTATGGGTCACTTCATCTTCTTGTGTCCATACATTCTGGACAGTTTTATAGCATTGATCTCCTAGTGTTCTGTAATGACTCTGTACCCCTCCTCAAACACAGTGATTGCATTATAATATATGTACAGTAATACCATTAGTATGTATGTATTACCACTGACTACTATGAAAAAAATTACTTCTTATCACAAATAAATCTTTTTTTTTCTGCAAATTTTATCTGTGAACTCTCCTGTAGCTTAACATGATAATCTATACTAAAATTGGCCTTGCTATGAATTTTAAACTCGGTATAGAAGAAAAAAATCCTCCATATCACACCTTCCAGGCCACTGACAGGGCATCCCACTGTATTCTTCACCATTATTATTATTTATTCATTTTCTCAGTTTAGACAATATACTCAGTGCTCTAATTGTAAACTTTAACATATATATCTTGCAGACTATATGTATCTCACCTCTGGTTCAGTTTCATTCCAGTCTCTGTGATTCCCTTATTGTCACGTTCAAACACATTTGGATTCATTTTGACTCCGCCTCCACAGAATCTGTAATAATGAGGTCACAGAAAAAAGGGAGAGCTCAAGGGAGATTGGATCTTGCGCTGACCCCATGCGGAGTGTGGATTTGATTGTAAAGAACCAATGATGGCCTTTGAGAACAGAGACATCTAGCTATAGTAAGGAGACAGACAAACATACAGGATGGGAACAGTCTAAGCACTGGAACAAATGGCACTTTTCTGGATCTATTTGCAGTTTTAGGTGTGTTTCAAAGGTATGGTGATAGAGACAGGATAAGAATGGTCCAAGCACTGGAATAAGGGGCACTTCTCCTGGATAGATGTTGCAGTTATATCTTTCAAAGTTATGGTGATAGAAACAGGATGAGAGCAGTCTAAACACTGGAACAAGGGACACTTTCCTGGAGAGATGGGTACTGTCTGAGCGCTGGAACATGGGGCAATTTTGTGGATAGATGTGTAGTTACAGGTGTGTTTCAAAGGCATTGTGAGAGGTAGAGGATAGGAACAGTCTAAACACTGGAGTCTTTCCATTAGATTGAAAAGCGTGTTGTGAGTGTGGGGTGTGAACGTTGCAGTGTAAAGGCTGACGGGACATGATAGAGAGGTCATTCAGTGCAGTAACAGATTGTTTTGCCTGTTTTGTGTTCAGTTGGAACAAAATGGTTTACATTGAAGGAGCTTGTGTCTGTGATGGATTGAAGTGCATCCAGGAGGAATCAGGATTGTAAGAGAGTTGTTGGAGGATTTAGGTATTCTTTTCATAAATTTGTCAGCGTGAGTGGCGCTAGTTCATTTAGCACCCTAAACAGGATTTGGGATGCCCACGCTCGTACATGGTCTAATATCAGATACATTTGACTAGAGATAGACCAATATATCAGTTGACGGACATATCGGGCCCATATTTGGACTTTTTAGCATACGGGCTATCGACCTTAAATCTCCAGCATAGGCCGATGTTTTGTTTTGGTGGATTTGCTGCCCTAGAACATGCACAAAAAGCTTTATTTTAACACTTTAATACAAAGAGATAACAGCACTAAATGTGGTACACAGATCATGTGGTAAAAAAAAAACAGATCATGTGGTAAAAAACGGCAGTGGGGGAGTTTATAGTAAATGTAAATGACATAATTTGAAGGAAATAATCAAAATCGGCCCTATATATTGGCCCCAATGTATCAGCAGAGCGTATCGGCCATCAGTTGCTATGTATTCTAAACATTCGAATCGACATCAGCCATGAAAAAACACACATTGGTCGATCTCTACGTTTGACTGTTGTAGTCATTAGTCCATTCTTTAAGGGATCCTGATTTTTTTTTTTTTTGCAGGTCACTTTGAAAGCTGGATGTTTTGGGGTGTTCTGTAAGAAATTTTGAACAAAACTGTGATTCCCTGTAATCTAGAGGAAAGGTGTGGAACACATCTGGCTGTTACAGTAGTAGACTGCTGTTATTTAGTCAGAGAGAGAGAGAGAGAATATGATGACTCTACTTCTCTCGTAATCCAAATGGGACCATCACCTAAATAAATAAATAAATAAAACACTTGTGGCATTTGGGCTAAACCTGTTGTCCACATGCTCCTCTCCCTGGCATTTATTTGACTTTATAACATGTTAATATAGCTGTACTTGGACCTATTTTCTCTCTTGCCACTTTTCTCACAAAAGCTTCAAATATGTGATTGTTAATTACGACTTTTATTGCTCTTGACCCACGAAATAGATCCACATTCCTCAAACCTATCTCAAATGAGCTACTTCTATAGCTATAATCTGTGTGTAATGTTAATGTGTCTGTGCACTGTCTTAAACTCAAAGTACATATTAATAAACTAATAAACAATAGAAATATTCCAACTTGAAAATATTTTAACATTAGTAGATGTGTATATTTATTTTTGCTTCTTTTCTTCCCTGTTTATTCTGCGGTGCCGGGTAACTCTGTCCACATCTGCTGCAGAGGGACCAGGCCAGATGGAGCTTTGGACTTGACGTGATTAGAAGCCCTCCGTCGCAGCACAAATTAGATTGGGCAAAATTAGGCTGATATGAATTGAATGGTGTCAGCCGGGGTGGTTGTGTGGGCGGTGGGTCCGGTCGTGAGAGAAGGGTGGGTGTGTGGTGTGGGTTGGGTTGGGTCGTCCCCTTGTTGGGGGGAGGGTTGTGTGTGTGTGTGTGTGTGTGTGTGTGTGTGGGGTCCGGTGGTGGAGAAGGTTGAGCGCGTTTTGTGTGTGTGTGTGTGTGTGTGGTGGGTCCGGTGGTGGGAGAAGGTTGAGCGCGTTTTGTGTGTGTGTGTGTGTGTGTGTGGTGGGTTTGGTTGTCAGGGGGAGGGTTGTGCGTGTGTGTGTGTGTGTGGTGGGTCTGGTGGTGGGAGAAGGGTTAGTGAGTTTTGTCTGTGTGTGTGTGTGGTGGGTCCAGTTGTCAGGGGGAGGGTGTGGTGGTGTGGTTGTGTGTGTGGAACCGGTTGTCGGAGGGAGGGTTGTGTGTGTGTGTGTGTGTGTGTGTCAGTGGGGTCCAGTTGTCGGGGGTGGTTGGTGAGTTATATTTGTGTGTGTGTTGGGTCCGGTTGTCAGGGGGAGGGGGGTTGGTGGGTTGTATGTGTGTGTTGGGTCCGGTTGTCGGGGGTAGTGGGTGGGCTGTGTGTGTGTGTGTGTGTGTGTGTGTGTGTGGTAGGGCCGGTGCATGGGCAGATGTTTGCTGTAGATATGGATAAACCTGGGTCTGCACGTGCTCTCAGAAGATGGCGGGTTATCTTTGGCTCCATTTGTCACTGTCACAGTGTTAATTGCTGGTTCATTTATTAAAGTGGAGTCGTCATGAACAAAAGTGTGATCTGAGCAGGGGCAGACGACAGACGGGCAGACGACAGACAGGGGCAGACGGGGTGGTTTAGTGGTCATAGAAAGGTTATTAAAAAGGGGGATTTTACTTCTATGGGGTATATACTGCTAACACATAACATATTTAGATCACAATGTTACCTTTTATTATTTGAAAATGCTATATTCGCCTATTGCTCTGAGCTAATCAGAGCACTATCACATTACAATCAGCGCATCCCGCTTATGAAACTACTGCACATTACATCAGGTTTGTGAAGTTGCTGTGTACAGTTTTGTATCATGTTTTTGTATATTTATGGAGAATTGTTGCGTGGGAGCATGGGTGATGTAGGCTTGTAGAGCTCGGGAGAGATTGCAAAATGACTAAACAGGTCCAGGTCTACAGGGGGGAAAAAGGGGCATTGCAGCCTCAGTTAAAAATATTTGCACTCTCATTTCAGGCGCCTAAAATAATGACACTTAATGGAAGCATATTATGTCTGCACCCTTTGAAACTCCGATGCCCTTCCCAGGCCTGTTACTCAAACATGGGTGACATCTGAAACCTCTTCAGGCAGGGTTTTGATGACATAATAATTTTATGACCGGGTAGAAAACTCCAAAAATAGATTTTGTATAATACACCAATTTAATAATTTGCAGTTCTTAAGGGTTATCTCTTTTAGTGCAACATCAATATCACTGATAGTTTATAGCACCTCTGCTCTACACCTAAAAGTTCAGATCAGATCTGTGGAGAGGCGATACTGCTCATCTTTTTCTTTAAGGATTTTGCCTAGAATGTTCCATATCATGGACCATTCTAGGCAAGTAAGATCTCCATGGAGACAAGTAGCTAAAAAGTTACACATAAAGGCTATACATATACAGCGACATTAAATGCACTCATTCATGTATTTATGTATTTCATGGACAGGGCAGATTAATGTAAATATGCCAAAATTAGCCCAGAATCAGGCCAGAATCAAGCAGAGGGGCTGTTTTTCATCTGTAGTCCTGTGACAGATGTTAATGTCGACCTAAAAATGAATATTAATAATATTATTATTATTATATTTATATGAATAACTATAAAAAGCTACAACATTATTTGTTTTTAGAACTAAACATGCAGTGTTGGTGTTGCCTTTATTTTCAGAAATATCAACATTTATCAACTGACAAAAAAGTCACTGACTGAAAGATTGTATTCACTGTTCTAGTCACTTCGTCAAATGTGACTTTGTGTTCGTGTGTGTGTAGCACTAGCAGCAGTGGAGGACACTTCAGATTTAGCACTGTCTTAAATATCCCAGAGCAGCGTTAGCATAAACTGAAGTTTCACAGCACCAGGGGGTAGCCACACTTGCCCTGCCTGATCTCCTCTCGTGCCCTGCCCTCCTCCACAGCTCCACTTGTCTACAGCACATATATCACTGGTGCGCATGGCTTCTGTCGGCACGGCAACACCCCGGGGTCCAATTACCCACAAGTCCCTGCTACAGGTTGGAGTGCGGCAGATGGCGCTTCCTGACGAGTCTTAAATTGTGATTAAATGCTGCGGCCCATGTTTATTTTATTGACTTTGAGATGTAATAAGGTTTGAAGGAGACATCGGCCAATCACAGGGCAAAATTGACTTTTTGGAACTTTCCCATGTTATAACGTTCATCATCAAAAACATGCCAGAAGAGGTTTTACATGTCATCCATGCATGTTTGAGTGGTTTTGTGATCTCTCACGGCAATAAAAATTCTGACCAACACTCCGCCCACAAACCTATGTCACCCATGCTCCCACACAACAATTCTCCATAAATATACAAAAGCATGATACACAACTACTCAGCAACATGACAAACCTGATGTGATGTGTAGTAGTTTCATTAGTGGGATGCACAGTGATTGTGTTGTGATAGCGCTCTGAAGGGGGAGTGACTTTACATGGAGAGCAAAGGTGAGAGGAGACTCAGGGTGTCAAGAATGAAAGAGAAACTTATAAAACATGTTAAAATGTTGTTTTGGGTGAATAAAGCATTTGCAAAACAATAAAAGGTTACACGGTAAATACCTCATCGCAAAGTAACAGACCAGTAGTTAAAAAAATCTCTTCATGTTAAAGAGAATGTCCATGTTTCATGTAAACATTTGCCTTGCCCCAGTACATGTATATTATAAAAGCAGCTTTTAGGATCAAAGAAAGACCACTGTGTGTTGTCTGCATCTAATTGTAAAGTGTATTTATAGTCCAAGAACCAGGAAGTAACGCTGTGTGCACAATTAGCATGGTAGTTGGTGTTTTTGTTCTTTCCTCAATGCAGTGCTGCCCAGACCTAGTTAGCATACCTCCCCCACAGCCCTAAATTTAACCAAAATGCCTGTTTTTATAAAGCTAATTCTCACTCCAACCTTAACATAATAGTGAAAAAAAATATATTAAAAAAACAAAACAAACAAACAAAAATATTAAATTGCTAGCATAGCCACCATAGCATAGCATTACAATAACGGCAAAATTACACTCTGAAAGTTGTGCTTATAAGCTCATTGCGGTGAATAATTAGGATATTCAGAATGTGTGACTGCTGCAAACTGTTTAAAATGAACTAGTTTTGGCTTTCATGTTTTTAGATAGTTAAAGATCCCATATTACACAAAACAGACTGAGCTTTAAGGCATGGTTAAATGCTCTTACCTCTTCAAAAAACATACCTGGAGTTGTGTTTTGTTTCATTGACACATGTGTGAGTAACCCTTTATTATTACATCTCCAAAGCTGAAAATGCTCTGTTCCACCTTGTGATGTCATTAAGTGGTAGTTTCATGTTAACAGCTTTTACCTTGTATTCAGTCCAGATTGGCAATTCTAGGACTGAAATCATCATTCTAGTGAAGCTGTATGAAGTTTAAAAACGCAGTGGAGCACTTCTGTATTAGACATCACAAGCTGTAGATGACTCAGCCTAAATATGCAAAAACGCAGTGGATGATACAAAACACTTCCTGAGGTATTACATAGATCAGAGAACAGCGTAATATGAGCCCTTTAAAATCAGTGTTTCAATTGATAAAAAGTTTGGTTTAATATTGGAGTTGAGTAAAAAAGAATATGCCTAACTATGTCGAATGTTTAAAGTGTGTTAAACCTGTGTGGTGGAGCCACAGAGACAGAGACACAGGCTTATTGACAGCACAGAGACAGTCTGAACCTCTTCAGAGAACAGGCTCATTGAGCCCTTTAAATTTCCTGCTCAATTGATTAAAGTTTGCTGCTTAATGCTGTCCTCCTAGTTCAACACAAGTAAAAAAGAATATGCAAGCCTCTTCCTCCTCTCCTACTGTGTGGGATAGGGACGGCTCACAGACTAGGGCTTGTCCCGTCCCCTGTCTCACTGCAGTTTACAAATCACAGAAAATAAAAGAATGCTGAGAAGCTGCAGATGTCGATTCCAACAGTGCTATAAATTTTTAAAAATCCAATTCCAAAAAAACAGTTCTCATGGCCCTGATCTCCTCGTTAGGTAGAAATCGTGTCTTGTCCCTGGTCTCGTTTCCTATCTCCTCACATTGTCGGATGGTCACTTTGAGTCTCAGCAGATTATGGATATTTTCCCGTCCCCGCATCATTCAGTGTCCAGGTAGATGATCTCTGAGAGTGAGTCTGCCCTGGTGTGAGTGAGACAGTTCGCATGGATCCAAATGCTGCTCTGAACCTGTTTAAATGGAGAAGCAATAATGAGTTTTCTCATGGCCCTGATCTACGTCTGTGGTCAGAAAGCTATGTGTTGATGTGGGCTCTTTTCACCTGACAGTTGGACAGTCACTCTCCAAATACACTCTAATAAGACATTGCCTAGACAAGACTTCAATAACAAGCCTGCCCATTAGAAATATATGGTTGGATTGAAGACTTAAAGATGCACCGATCTGAGACTGGTATCAGATATCGGTGCTGGTACTGAAAAAAAGATTTACTGTATCAGATATCGACTTTCAACTATCGGTCCAGTCGATGTTCTAGTGGGACATATACGCTGATGTAACATGATTATTTACTGGTCATAATCGCTCCAGAAAGTCTAACTATTATTTAGGCTTATTCTGTGTTTATTTGAAGGATAAATAACTCTTACGTAACACATGTGGATCAGTTTTGTCTTATTTTATTTTAGTTTATAGTAAGTAAATGCTGTTTTCAGTCTCTGCTCTGGTATAGTTGATATTGGGGATCGGCAGATACTTAAAGCCATACGATCGAAATCGGTATTGGAACTGAAAAACCTGAAAAGATTAGATTTAAGTTTCTGCATTTATTTGAACAAAACCTTGGTTTCTGAGTGTTGCTTTTACAAACAAAGCTTTTTTTAAACTGAGTTGTGCTGTTAAACAAGTTCCTCTCAAATAACATTACAGTCACAAGCTAGCGAGCATTTTTTTTTTCAGTTAGTCACTCTCACATTTTTGTTGAAAATCAAACTCCTAAACAGGACCATGCACACTCAGACTGATCACAGGTTACTGAAAATGTGCTCTTTAAATACATTTTGTATCTTTTTTTTGAGTTTTCAGACCACAAAACTTTTTTGATAGTTATTTCTAATGTGTGCACAGGCTTACAGGCAGAACACGCCCAGCATGATGTCACTGAAAGTATCCGTTGTTAAGTTTGTCTCATCAGTTCTGATAGTTTTACAAATAGATACAAAAAAATCAGCCAGTCCAAAATGACTAACTCCTTCTCTCCTGCAGGATCCCGGATGCGTCAGGAAGACTTCCCGCCTCGAATCATGGAGCACCCGTCGGACCTGATCGTGTCCAAGGGCGAGCCGGCCACCCTCAACTGTAAGGCCGAGGGTCGCCCCACCCCCACCGTGGAGTGGTACAAGGACGGCGAGCGCGTGGAGACGGACAAGGACGACCAGCGCTCCCACCGCATGCTGCTCCAGGGGGGGTCCCTCTTCTTCCTCAGGATCGTGCACGGGCGCCGCAGCAAGCCGGACGAGGGCTCGTACGTGTGCGTGGCCCGGAACTACCTGGGAGAGGCGGTCAGCCGGAACGCGTCTCTGGAAGTAGCATGTAAGTACGGCATGGCTGTTCTGTTAGAGCTTTGGGTTTGGAGAACTTTAAAGTGCATACGACATGGTTTTTATAGTTTTCTCAGTAAGACTTGATTTGGTGGATAGTACCTGTGCTAAATATTTATCATAGTTTTATTTAATTCATAGAAGTATTTGTGAGTGGTAAGAGCATTGACACAAGGAAGTTTTGTGACACTTTAAATCTTCGTTTGACTAAATAAAGATATTGTCATTTATTTATATTAGTCTAATCATAACTATTATACAATTTAATCAAGTTTTGGCCCTGGTTTACACTGTGGTTGCTAGGTAACAGTTATGGGATTACCTCTACATATGTCTGCTGCTCGTGTCCAATCAGGCTTTTTTTTTGTAAAATCTTAAATCTAACCATGTTTACTGTGTTTGAGTAAAATGAGTAGTCTAAGCTGTCAGCTGCACTTCAGGCTGTTTTATGAGCTGTGTTGGGTTTCACTGCTGTTTCTAAATGAACAAGTTCTATGTCTAATCTACATTGCAAGAGGTGGACTAGTATTGCAGTAGTTCTTTGGTGCTAAAAAGTTTGGAAACCCTTGTGGAAAAAAAAAAAAAAAATGCTTGTGATAGTTGATGCACGTTAATATATATTTTGATTAGTTAAAGAGGGGACATTACTTTTTGGGATATGAACTGCTAACACATAACATATTTATATCACCATGTTACCTTTTATTGTTTTGAAAATGCTAAAATCACCCAAAACAACATATTAACATGTTCAATAAGTTTCACTTTAGTTTTTGACCCCCTCCCCCCTTTGCTCTGTGTGCTAAGTCACTCCCCCTTCAGAGCACTATCAAAACACAATCAGCATGCAATCTGCTAATGAAACTATTAAGAACTGTGAAGTTACAGTACAGTTTTGTATCATGTTTTTGTACATTTATGAAGAATTGTCATGTGTTATTATGACTGACAGAATCTTACAGCTTACAGTAAGGACAATTTGAATAGGGCCCAAGAGAGATGGCTAAATAACTCAAACATGTGTGGGTGACATCTAAAATGAGCATGTTTTTGAACAGGGAACAATGTTATAAGATGGTAGAGAGATTCAAAAAGTCGGTTTTGCAGAATACTCCCTCTTTATGGTATTTCATAATGTCTAATTGCCTAGAATGAATTGGAAGCTAAAAGCCACAATACCCCCTGGTGTTCAAATACCTATATCGCATCCATCTAGGACCCAAACCCGTGATGGGAGCAGCCTTAGAGCTCATGAATAGTGCATGGAGCAGCCGGGGGTCCTGTGAGGTGAAGGGGGGAGCGACAGGCGCAGATCAAAGCCCCGCTGCATGGACATGTGAGACAGCAGGCCCTCACAGCGGCATTACATTACCTTTGAAGAGACTGCGTTTCCCATGATGCTGCGCTCCACCACACTCCAAACTGCCCACAGAGAGAAGTCCCATCGGAAAAAAGACACACGGAGAACAGGTGTCTCAGAGGGAGAGGGGCGAGGGGAGGGGCACTGGTTTGGTCATGTGCTTTGATATGAAGAGACTGCGGTGTAAGAGCAATGGCATGTTGAAAGTTGAGCCGTTGTCATGGTTTTTGGAATCTTTTTAAGTTGATTAAGTGGTGCATTCATTCCCAGAGCATTCAGTCTTGGTTTAGTCTTGGTCTGAGCTCAGTTTAGTCCCGGTGTAGACTCGGTTTGCCTCTTTCTAGTCTAGTTCTGGTCTAGTCCAGGTTTAGTTCTGGGTTTAGTCCCGATTTGTGTGTTTGTTCAAGTGTTAGCGCACATTCTGTTGTCTGCTTTTTTATAGATTTTTAATGCCATATATGTAAAATGATACAAATGCACATATCAGCATTTTCATCAACATCATTTATTTATTTATTTGATTTATAAATAAAAAAAAAAAATCAAATGAATAAACAAAACCACCAAGCTTACCATTACCAAGGCACCTTTTTGTTTTTCCAATGCCATGGTGAGTTCAAATTACCCATAAACAACATCAGACTCTATTTCCTGGTCTCCCATCCTCTTGTGTCCAATCAGACGTGAGCCCTCATTAGCATAGCTTTACGTTTGCTTGTTAGCTTAGCCTCTCCGTGTGGGTAGCGGCGTGTTCATTACAGGTGGTCTATGCCTGGCCCTGGGCTGTAGCTTGAATCCTCAGAGACACCCCGGCGCTGAGGGGAGGGTTGGGGGGTGCTGCGTTCCTCTGATCCAGCCCAGAGGGGGTCCCATGGGTGCCCCTTTTCCCTCCACCCCTCACCCTCAGGTGCTCACCGGGTGACAGCAGGTTGATCTATCGATTGGTGGAAGCGCTCTGCTCCAGTTAAAATGAAGAGGTATGAAATATTTATGCAGTCGCAGCGTTATTATATTTTTGCTCGGCCTTTCGGGTTATTTGCCTTAAAGACTTTTTCTCCTAGTAAGGCGCTTGCTCCTAAGGGTGCTGCTTTGGGGGCTTAGGGGGGCAGGGTCAAAGGTTACGACGAACAGCCGATATAGTACTTGGTTTTAACAGTGGATTTAGGAAGGTGCAGGTTTAAGCTAATAGCAATAGTGGTGTAAAGTTTGGGATGCTCAGATGCACTACATTTCCCAGAATGCCTTGCTTTAGTAAAATAATTGAAAATACAAGTGAGATGTGTTGGAATTTGAAAGTAGAATATGCATTTGGTTGGTATTTACTCGTTCATGCTTTCAGTTTTTTATTTCAGTTATTAATTAGCGTTGCCTTTTGAGATTCACCAATCTAGTTTTTATCAGTTTTGTCACCAATATTGATACTTTGACTTCAAGCGCCTCTGCCGATATCAACTTATACCAAAACAGAACCTGAAAATAGTATTTATTTTCTTAAACATAGTAAATATTTGATACATATAGTAACGCAGAGAGCTATAGCCAGTCCTGTGTCAGTACATGTATGCGAGTTTGGAGCAGAATTTCCTGTGAATAAAACAAAATATATTGAAATAAAATGTGATAATCATGATTTTCTTTATCATATCATTCAGCTCTCTGATTACATCATCGTTTGAGCCCAGCCAGGACCAACTGAGCCAACATCCTGGAACCAACCTTCACAAAATATCACCAAAATTCAGACCTAATCCAGTTTAACCTTACTTTCCGAGTAGCGTTGTCACGAAACTAAAATATCAAGCTCGATTTCGATACTTAAGGAATATACTCGATACTTGATACTGATTCTGATACTGTGATGATAGTAAAAACACTCTTTCTTTAAACAATAGAACATTTTTAGCATTAAATAATAGTACTTTCTTTTATATTCCCATGTGGCCTTATATCTATGTAATCGCTCAGTCGTCCAGGTTGCTTCCATAGTGGTCCATGGCTGTATACTAGTCTATGTGGTCTCATACTTGTTCTGATACAGCTCAAGATCATTCAAGCTATTCAGGAAAGGTTCATTTCTGTTCACAACCCTATTTTTTTCTTTTGAAGAACCGTATTTCTGAGGTTTCATTCATTCTGCTCCCACTGTATGGTATCCCATTAAAAGTGCATGGTGTGATTATTGACAGCTGAGTGCCTTTGTGGAGCCACGCACAGCTCTGGGTAGGTGCAGGTGATGTGGTATTCATGTATTTAAGAGGTGCTGAAAGTTTAATGAGGGCTAGTCTAAAGGATATCGAGTGGTCTGTCTGTGAGGGATCGGAGCCAGGCTGTTCCAAAGTGCCCCCGGCTTAACTGTGGGTTCTAATAGAGGGAGGGGGGCTGCGCTCTGATTGGCTGACATAGGTGTAATTAAGGTGAGACATTACAGGCATTCTAAATCTTCTATTTTTAATTTTTAGTTTTTTGGTTAGTCTTCGAACATATAAGCTTTCACCTGAACCAACGATCTGTACAACAAGTGTACGTCTCCCACAGGCATTCATAGATCCATATGGGACAGTGTAACGAGATTTTTATAGAAGGATTTGTTGATATCTAATTCTAAGCCTGATTTACTGAAAGAAGAGGTATTATTATATTTTAAGGAGCTTTTTTTTGGAGGTTTCTACCATGTTATAATGTTGTTCCCTCTTCTAAAACATGCCAGAAGACGTTTTAGATGTCATCCATGCAAGTTTGTGTAATCTAGCGATCTCTCCCAGGCTCTTTGCCGTCCCTCCTTGCAATTAGCTGTAAGAGTCTGCGCAATGCTCCGCCCACAAGCCTACGTCACCTGTGTAACAACAATTCTCCATGAATATACAAAAAACATAATACAAAACTGTACACTACAACTTTATAAACCTGATGCGATGTGCAGTAGTTTCATTAGTAGGGTGCATGCTGATTGTGTTGTAGGGGGAGTGACTTAACGTGGAGAGCAAAGGGACAAACATGTTAATATGTTGTATTCAGCACATTTTTAAATTTAAAAGTTTCCAGTTCTAAAGGAAACAAACAGTAAAACTGCAGAGAGCGCACCACACTGCCGTAGCACACTGGTTAAGAGTAAATGATTGTGAGAGTGGAATTCTGTTCAAATTTCTGTTTCCCAAGAGGACATACATCTGCACTTTTTTTTTTTTTTTTTTTTTTTATTTCAATGTTTTTTTATTTATTTATTTATATGTTTTTTGTTTGTTTTTTTATGTTTTGTTTTTAGATTTTTATTTTTATTTTTTCCCCAAATTCTCTCTGACAATACCAAAGATATTTATAGCCATTCCTCATTTGGTCCACATCGATCTGTCTCAGTATATTTAACCCTAGCTTCATGTAGTCCGTATAGTGCACACCTTGCAGTTTTGGCCCTGGTCCCTTGTGTACGGGGGGCCAGCGGGGGGAGGGGTTGCCGGTTCAAATCCCCGCGTCTGGCCTTTCTGCTCCGATTAGCTTTATCAGCCCCTCGCATCCCTCGATATCAGGCGCAAATCCTGGCTAATCGCACTTGAAAAAACTCTTTAACCTTAAGCCCGTGTCCAAGCATTCCATTTGGATTTGCTTACAAGCGGGCGCAGTGCTCCCTCGCTCCCTCCCTCCCTCACTCCCTCCATCCTTCCCGCGGAGCTGACGAGGGCTTGACTATGGCCCGATCGCAGTGGGATAATAGAAATGCAGACTGGAGACAAATTGGAGAGAGTGCACAGAGGAGAGAGAGAGAGAGAGGAGGAGAGGGATGGGAGGGAAGAGGGGTGGCAGAGAGAAGATGAGATGGGGAGAGACAGAAAGAGAGAAAGAATGGAGAAGGGGATAGAGAGTGTGGAGAGTAGCAGTGACAGAGAGGGAGAGAGAACGAAATTATTGGGAGAGTAAAAGAGAAAGGGGAAAGAGAGCGGGGAAGGGGGTAGAGAGTTTGGAGAGTAACAGAGGAAGAGGGAGAGGACAGAGAGAGATAAGAGAGGGGGAGAGAGAGGAGAGGGATTAGGGAGTGGGGAGGTAGCACAGAGAGCTACAACAATAAAGAAGGGATGGAGAAAGACAAAGAGAAAGAGTGGAGAGAAAGGGAAAGAGAGAGAGTCTGGGGGGGAGAAAGGGGATATGGGAGGAGAAAAAGAGTTATGGTGAGAGGGGAGAAAGGGAGGAAAGATGGAGAGAGAGAGACAGAGAGAGGGGGAGAGAAGAGAGGAGATGGGGGTAACAAACGGAGGAGGCAGAATAAAGAAATGGGGGAGAGAGAGAGAGCTGAGAGGTAGAAGGGTAGAAAGGGAGAAAAAGAGAGAATTTAGGAAATGGGGAGAGAGGCTGAGAGAGGGGATGGGGATCCTCTGCATTATTCATACAGCTCAGAGTGGGGGACTGTGGGAGGACTTGGGCAGTCACATGTCCCTTTGAGTGTTTGTAGATAAAAACACATTTAGTTTAGGATGAGTGAGCAGGTTTTTTTTTTTTTTTTTTCTAAACCACATAACTCACAGGCAAACATGCGCAGTTTGCACACAAACACAGGTAGAATGTGCAAAAACTCCAAACTCACACAGACACAGAGAACATGCCAACTCCACAGGTCCACAAAGAAAAACAAGTAAACTCCAAACACAGGCACAGGGAGAACATGCAAACTCCAAACAGACACAGGGAGAACACGCAAACTCCACACAAACACAGGCAGAATGTACAAACTCCACAAAGACACAACAAGAACATGCCCAACTCCACATACACACAGAGAGAACATGCAAACTCCGCACAGACACAGCGAGAACATGCAAACTTAACACAGAAAGTCCCTACACAGGAGTCCAGTCAGGAGTTAGCCTTGAGCCATAGTTGATTTATGGCCCACTATATAAACTATTTGCTGCAACCAGCGTAATATTAGATTTAACACATGTTTATTACATGGTTGTTAGCTTATATGCTACTTTCAATAATTATTGGTAAGTCAGTAAGCTACGATAAACAGTAGGTTGTCACTCACCAAAACAGCCCTCGTCTTTCATTTCAGTGTTTTGGAGGCTAATGCTAACTCCTCTATTGAAAATACTTTATGGAGCTCAGCTGAAATATGTGTGTTGAACATGTGAATGAATGTGAATGAAACAAAACACACCTCCAGGTCTGTTTGTGATGAGGAACAACATGAGATCAGAGAATAGTCTAATATGGGCCCTTTAACGCAGATCCTTCCTGAGATCTTCTTTCGACCACGGCGCTCTCATTTAAGCTCGAGAGAACTTGAGCTAAGGATAAGATTAAGCTAAGCAGAGCACTTGACCACGGCGCGCAAACGGCCCTCCGCGCCAGCCTTCGTCACCCTCCTCTTCTTCTTCATTCTCTGACTCTCCGATCCCTCTGCCACAGATTCAACAAGATATGCCCCCTTTTCTTCTCCCTTCTTTCCCCAATAAACTAGGTCAATGAGCAGCCCCATAAATCACGCTGAAGGATTGTGACAGAAGTGCTAGCTGCAGCCACGGCGTGCGCAGGCTAAATTGCTAGCTCTGCGGATCGGCGTGTATATGTAAGTGTGACAAGGCTCACCTGGGGCTAGCGTATCCACACAGAGAGAGAGAGAGAGGGGAAAAGTCTTAATTAGCTACGTGTTTCTCAGGTAGAAGACTGGTGCGAGAGACAGCGGACGAGGAGGAGGAGGAAGAGGAGGAGGCGGGGAGGAGTGGTACTTTTAATCAAGTGGAGAATGTAACCGCAGCCCACTGACATAGATTTGAGCTGAGAGTGTCTTGTATGGAGGGATGAGGGAGGAGAGAAGGGAGGGGGGGTCCGCTGGGGATGGAGGAGACATGAAACAAAAGGCTAGTTTCAGCTGGAAGGAGCCGGGAGTGAGTTAAGCCACGTGGAAATTCAGAAATATCTCAAAATGTCAAGGCAAAGTTCATTTGGTAGAGTGGGACATGGAAAACTTGAGTCAAATCGTCCAGTGATAACTTAAAAGCGCACTGCGTAACTTTTCTGGGAAGAGTACACACCATGTGCCGGGTTTCTTGGACATGTTAATACTTTGCCTGATTCTTTGACACCATTTACTCACCCGAAGTTGTATTTGGAGTGATTCATGGTTGATTAATCTTGAATCTCCTATTTTCAAGATCAACGCACCTTTTTCACCTCTATTGGTACTCGCCCACTGTGACATACGCACTTCCTTCTCCAGTTTTATTTTCTTAATCGGTGATACATGTAGGATTCCGCAAAAAAATAAAAATCTGCTGCTCAGTAATGTGATGTGTAGCTACCCATAGGAGGCGCTGATAGCATGTGGCTTTGTTCTGATGACTTTTACAGTGACGTTAGCTCCCATTGGGAACTGTAGTTTTCTAACGCAGATGTCTTTCTTTTATTAACTCGTTGTAGATGAATATTGTGATTTAAAATATGCTAATTATAATATAATGATGATTATAACTATACAGCAGACACAAGCACAGTAAGTCTTCTTTAAACATACAAATGGACTGAGACAAAGCGTACCTTCTGTTCTAAATCCCTCTTTGAACAGGCTAACTTTCTCAAAACCTCCTCTGATATTATCTAGCTCCCCTCTTGGCTAATTACGGGACTCATTAGCTAGCATTTGGTCCTGATACAACAAGCTAATTAGTGTGGAATTAGCGTCTTGGAGGTGCGAGCGGAGAGAGAGGGAGAGAGACAGCCGGACAGCATCTGCACTCATCACACACACCTGCCCATGCCTTTGCACACCGCCCCGAGGAGACAGGGCAGTGTGCACAAGTCCCGCAGAGAGAAGGGAGACAACAGACGGACATCAGGAAACAGTGTAATATGCAAGAAATAAGCAGCAACACTGAATATGTATGACCTTGGAAAATAGCAGTAAAATATGGAGTTTTGACAAATTAGAGGAGTAGTTTGGTTTGTTATGCTGTGAAGTGGTGAGCAGAACTGGCAACAATTCTTGGGAAATTTAAACAGAATTGAATGTTTTGGTTTTGGTTTTGTTGGTTTCACTCCTACTGGCTGCAGATGCATATGCTGTGGACACAACATATCATGGAGAGCCCTTTTGGTTTTATAGAAAGCTGGTTTTAGTCTTGGGATCTGGCAACCCACTTAAGAGAGGGGTTCACTCTACTTTCTGTTTGCATAAAAATGTATTGTTTATATCCAGGAAATTAAAACGTTTTATTTATTATTTATTTATTCTCATACTGCTACTTAAAGGTAACATTTATGAAATATTTCATGACCTCACCTTCTTCTTCTTCTTTTCTTCTCACACTGCATGAGAGAGCAAGGGGTGTTGTATAGAGCAGCATTGTGTCCACATGCAGAATCCGCTCACCTCCAGCTTAACAGTGATCTGAACGAACGTTTGCAGGGTCCTGTTTGTCCTGCTCTGATAACAGCCGCTGGTGTGGGTAGAATAAGTGTGAAGAGATCTGATCGGATCTGAACAGCTGCATGGTCTGGACACTGAGAACACAGCCTCACGCACCTCTCTGGACAGCTGCATGGTTGTGTTTGTCCTGCTGTGATAACTGTTGCTGGTGTGGGCAGAGTGATAAGTGTGAGTATGAGGAGAACTCAATGGATCTGTCAAGCCAGACTCTGAATGGCTGCAGGGTTTGATGGCAGAGATATACAGCCACATGCACCATTCTGAACAGCAGCAGGGTCTGGGACCATACGTAAATTGCCACTCACACACACACATAAAATCCAACGTTCATTTGTCTTATTTTAAATATTAGCAGCTATCGTTATGTTTTTAGACAATACAGTTAGAACCACTCTTTAAACTCTAAACCGCTGTAAGGCCTGAGTGCAGCGGTAAAAATATACAGGACTGTGAACACCAACATTTTCTTAGCACAGAAGAATACAGCCACTTACCTCTCTGGACAGCTGCAGGGTCTGGACACTGAGAGGACACAGCCACATGCACTTCCCTGGACAGCTTCAGGGTTTGACACTACACCATGCTTTTGACTCTGAACAGCTGTAGGATTTGGGCACACAGAAACATAGCCACAAACACCTCTCTGGACAGCTGCAGGGTTTAGGTACACAGGCACACAGCCGCACGCACCTCTCTGGAAAGGTGTAGGGTTGTGTTTGTCCTGCTGTGATAAGAGCCACTCGTGTGAGGAAAGTTGATAGGATCTGTTAGACCAGACTCTGAACAGCTGCAGGGTCTGATGGCAGAGGTAAACACGCTCTTCTCTTGACAGCTGTAGGGTCTGACACTACAGGTAAAGAGCCACAATTGTCATGCTTTTGACTCTGAACAGCTGCAGGACATGGCTTCATTCATGTGCTCTATAGACAACTTTTACAAAATGTAGATTTACTGCCAACAGCAATATGCATGACGGTAGCAAGAATTGAACCGACAACCTTTATATATTTTGCACATTTGTCCTTCTGTTAGCTTAATCCATGTTACCTTAGGCCATGCAGGTTGGCTTAGTCATTGCAAAAAAAAAAAAAAAAAAAAAAAGTATTCTATTTACTAAGAATACTGTACTCTGATTGGAACATGTAAAAGGAATAAGTACAAAATACATTTTAATGTGGGTATTCAGTATTCTGTAACTAAATACATTTTCAAAGTATTGTGCTGCTGCTCACTGTACCATAAATTATATACTGTACTGTGCTAGCATCATCTCTAGAAGTTTGACCTCCACATCTCCTGCTCTTGAGGTGCTTCCTGAGACGGCACTTTTCTATCCTCATGGGAGGGGGGGTGTCCTAGTGACCTTTCAGACATACAGAGCTATAGGTTTACCTGAGTTAGGGTGGAGGAGTGTTGAGTGGGAAGGGGGAGGTGTGGAGGTGGGGGCCTCGTTGAGGGATGGGGACCGAAATGGAGTGGGAGATAAAGTGCCAGGTGTTTGGAAGACAGAATATCAGGTATTTGGGGTAGGTCCAGGCATTTCATTCTTTGGTCAGTAGAAGTGAGCTGTCATATGGGGCTGCTGACATAGGACATTCTCACAGTCATTATAGCTCTAGGGAGATAAAGCGCCGGGAGTTTGGGAGACAGACTCCTGGGCATTTGGTCCTGTTTTCAGAAGAAGTGAGCTGTCACATGGGGCTGCTGACACTGGACTTTCTCACAGTCATTAGCTCTGGGGAGATACAGTGCTGGGTGTTTGGGAGACAGAATCCCGGTCATTTGGTTTTGGCCTTGGTGTTTGGTGTAGGTCCAGGCATTTTGTCCTATGGTCAGTAGAAGTGAGCTGTCACATGAGGCTGCTGACATAGGACTTTCTCACAGTCATTAGCTCTGGACGTTGGAAGACAGAGTACTGGGCATTTGGGTCTTTTCTTCACGCTCTTCAGGGTGACACGTTAATGCATGGCCTCTCCACTCCCACAATGCACCTCTGTCAGCAGCCAGTCTGTGGTTGTTCAGTCCGACATTGACTTTTGTGTAGAATGTGACTTCAAATAGAAGAGAGTTAGACTTGGTTTTGCTTGGTTTACATGACAACACTCAAGCTAGAAAGTATTAGATATGAAAATGTTTTTGAGTTTAACTAAAATACATTGGCTAGAAAAATTTTACAACCAGAACAAAAATACTTATACTAAATTATCATTGACTTCATACATAAGGATTGATGATTAATGTCAATACCATGTGAAAGTTTGATGCATCATGTATTAGTATTAATAATTAGTATAATCCAAATATTTGCATTGCATTTACAAACATATCCAAGGTTGCCACCCAAGAACACAACAACAGCATGCCCTGATCAGACATGGGATTGAACCACTGACCTCTGGGTTAATGGGCAAACACTGTAACCACTGAGCCACCGTCTTATCTACAGCTAACTTTGATTAAATTGATATTGTCCTGTATTATAATTACCGTGTGTACTGTTATGTAAATCCTGCTGTTTGAGAATGTGTTCTGCAAATTTATTCTCGTTCATAACTTGTTCATAACGCTTCCATAACGTGTTCATAACTTCATATTGACTTGTGAGGACTCGTTCATATTGACTTGTGATGTGACTTGTAAGGACTCGTTCATATTGACTTGTGAGGACTGAGTGCTCGTGAGTGTGGGATTGATCCTGTCCTGCTGCTGTTATGGGTAGATGTGTTGTGATTGAATGACCATTAGCCCATTGGCTTTGGAGAATAGAGACCCCCCTCCCCATCACACACACATGCATACACACATACACACACACACACACAGGTATACACACGCACATACACATATACACGCACACACACACACAGGCACATATACACGGGTACACACTTATATACGCACACACACATGCATATACACACACACGTGTACACAAACATATATACACACGGCCACACATGTATACAAGCACACACATGCATATACACACGAACACTCACACATACACACACACGTATACATGCACAACAATATACATGCACACCCGTATACACGCACACACACATGCATATGCACACACATACACACACACACATACACACTCATGCGCACACACACACACATGCATAAACAAAGGCACGCACACACATATATACACACACGCACTCACACATATACACACACACATTCATGTTATGAATTATTGAAAGCTGTCCGCAGGGTGATTATGGATTGGTCGGGAGCAGACGGGCTGTGGGCTGGCTGCTCACACGCCTGGCCTCCACTTTGAATTCACTTTTATTCGCACTCAAACAGGCAGTTTATTCACGCTCAGAAAATTGTATATATTTTTAGATTTTTTTTTATATTTATTTGGATTTCTGCAGAATTTATTATTATTATTATTAGTTTTATTTTTAACATTATACTTGATACTAATTACTGAACCAATCTGTCAACATTATTTTGTATATTTTGTAGACAATTTCCAGTTTAGTTCCAGTTTATGTCAGCAGTTCACATTTCAGTCTTCTCAAATGCTCTTGTACGTCTTGAAAGTGCAAATTGAAAACTTGAAAACATAACATAACTTCGGTATTTGTTTGAAACACCTCCATCTCTTCAAAATCAAAGGTTGCTCTTCCTCCTCTAGTCGTGAAGAGGAGCTCAGTGTGGACTGTATAGAGATGTTAGTTGACACATGGGCATTAGCATAAGTGAGCGATGATAATATTAATGGGAGAGGCTAAATCCCTACGGACTAGCGACGCGCGGAGGTGTTAGCCCCGTGTCCAGCTGCGATTGGACGCGCTGACCCTTAGCTAGCCCCCTGCCCTCTCTTGTCACCGCCAGATCTTTGTCAAGTCCTCATTCCTTAACGCAGCAAGAGAACTCACAATCAAATCCTAAAATGGAATGGTTGTGATCATCAAAATGTAACATACTATTGTCTTCTTCTGTGTAAAAGCTGCTAACCCTGTAGTTTAAACCTTACAAACAGGTTCTGAAACGTGTGGGATTTGGGGATTAGCTTAGCAGTTAAGATTTGAGTCTTCTGTCAGTATTAATCGCCTTTACGGGTTTAAAATATCCACTTTGAACATTAAAGGAATTCTACGTGATTTTGACCCACGTTTTTGAGCAATGTGTCTGGCCCCAGTACAGATATATATCGTACAGCAGCTTTTGAGGTCAAAATAAGTCTGCTGTGTGCTGTCTGCAGTTCATTGTCTGATAATCAGGATGTGCACGTTAGCATGCTTGTCATTGTTAGCTTAGCTGTCAAAACTCTGGTCTCTGAGTGTGTGAAAAGCACTTATAAACTCATCTCTGTGAATAATTAGGATGCTAAGAATGTATAAGGTAAGTGAGGAATAACTTTGGACCCCTGCAAAGCATTTAATATAAACTAATTATGTATTTTTAACGTTTGATGGTTAATACAATCAGCTACAGCATCTTAAAATATAAAAAATAAAGAAAAATCTGAATTTTTGCCAAAACTGTTCAACCCTTACTATGGTTTTCCCCAATCACCCCTGTTGTCAGTGACCTCCCCCTCCCCAGACGCCTCCTCCTCCTCCGCGGGACCCTTGGAGCCCGGTAATCCATCATAGAGGCGGAGGAAGAGGTGACAGAGCTCGGGGCGGCTGGTTCACGCGCTGCTTGCTATGGATTGGAATTCAAATGTTGCACAAATTGATCGGCCAGAGTGTGGAATGTGCAGATGTGAGAAGGCATGGACGGGTGTTTCATCGCTCAGCACCTAAAGGAGACATTCTTATGCCTGGGTGAAGGTGCAGGGACGTGGGTGCTCCGCGGACTATAGCTGGGAGAGAAGGGGAGAGGAGGAGAGGAGAGGGAGGGGGCGGAATCGATGAGACATTTGTCAAAATGAAAACTGGTGACGTGATGATTTGACCGATAATGTGGAAGTGTGTTCAGTGAGCACAGCTGTATAATTATAAACTTGAATGTGTGAGAAACATGTGAGTGTGTACTGTGTACTGTGCACTGTGTACTGTGTACTGCAGGCCTGTGTCATCTATTACAATGTAGTCGACTAAAATGGGGGCGTGGCAAAAGCTCAAAACTATTATGCATCTCTAACTGATTCAAATTGCACTCACAAGACTACACCTGCAGGGGGAGTTCATGCAAAAACTACTAGTATGTAGTAGTAGCAGTAGTAGTAAAAAAGTATTAGTATTAACTAACTAGTAGTAGTAGTAGCAGTAGTAGCAGTAGCAGTAGCAGCATTAGTAGTAGTAGTAGTAGTAGTAGTAGTAGTAGTAGTAGCAGTAGCAGCAACAATAGAAGTAGCTGTAGCAGTAGCAGTGGCAGTAGCAGTATTAGTAGTAGTAGTAGTAGCAGCAGCAGTAGTAGTAGTAGTAGCAGTAGTAGTAGTAGCAGTAGCAGTAGTAGTAGCAGCAGTAGTCGTAGCAGTAGTAGCAGCAGTAGTAGTAGTAGCAGCAGTAGTAGTAGCAGTAGTAGTAGCAGTTGGAGCAGTAGTAGTAGCAATAGCAGTAGCAGTAGTAGTATCTCTATGTATCTGATCCAAACTGCACTCACAGGACACACCTGCAGGGGAAGTTCATGCAAAAACTATCACTGTTAACTATTTTTACAGAAATGCACAGAGGAATTTGACATGACAGAGTCCAGCCCCAGCCCACTGGAACAAACCATCAGAACCTGTGTGTACATTTAAGATTCTCCCATCCTCCAGTGTGACCACAATACCGTTACATTTTTTTTTTTTTAGATTTGTACAAACAGACATCCATTTTCTCTTCTCACTGTGTGAACATGGTTCTAATGTTATGAAATTGAGATGGTGGTGAGTAAGACATGAGCTCTGTGCAAATACTGTTCAGGTCTCTGTACTGCGTGATAGTAATGTGAACATTGATTTGTATCTCTACCATAGACTGTGTAAAGAAGTGGACTAAGTGAGTGTGACATCACCCATAGCGTTCGACTCCTGTCAAACGCAACACATCAAGCCTCATAGTTATAGAGGCCAATTTGGAGCCAGGTTCCATATTTCGGGGAGAGAAGGCGGCTGATTTGTCTGTTATTAACGTTCATATGTTGAGACACAATAGCAAAATAAAAAACCCAAGATCATGTAGAGGGGCCACAGTTTTCTAATGTAAAGTGAATTGGACCCAGAGTCGATGGAGCCCCAAGTGCTCCCATGTCTGTGTAAAGCCTGGATGAGCAGTGAAACGTCTTCACTGTTACAACGATTTGTCCAGTTGACAGATTTAAGCTTTGTCTTTTGCTAAGTGCTCCCATGATCAGCAAGTGGCAGCGGGTGCTATGTCCGTTTCTATGTACCGTCTATGATCTCTACCCACTCTGGTTGTACAAAAAAGGCGCAAATTGAGTTGTCCTGACAAAGTTGTAGAAATCAAGAGCACAGTTCGAACGTAGGCTCCTCCAGTGGTTATGATCAGGAGACATGGGAACACGATGCTACTGCTAATGGGCTAACAAGTTTATATGACATTTTGCTCCTAGTAAATGTTCTGATCCATGTATGTAAGTTAAATTCACTACACATAAAAGGTACATTATGGACTGTTCTGTTGGAGGATTGGACATCTGCTTGTCTCCATGGAGTTGATATTGCCTTGCCTGTGATGTTCTGCAGTATGGCATTAAAATAATCTATTTCGCAATATTCAAATATTCAGATTCGACTTATATGTGAAATAATTAAAAATGCTTTAGTTATCTGATTAACTGTTAATATCTTACGTTAACATACCAGACACGTATTCAGGTTGCGGTCCATGCTTCACGTAGCTGAATAAATATAAATGTGTTAGCATGCTGTACTGCAATTCAGCCTGTTGTTGTCTATTTTATTGTTATTATTATTAACTTGCCTTTAAAGATAAAATGTCTGTTTTTGGTCTCGGATTTTGTAAAATAAATTTCCTCAAAAAAATGTGACTTATAGTCCAGTGCAACTTCTATATGTTTTTTTTTCATTATTATTATGCATTTTTTCTGCTGGTGCGACTTATACTCCTGAGCGACATATAGTGACGAATGAACCGTTAATTATTCCATAGAAACACAAAATTTGAACTTGTATAATGTTATTCCGGATGTTTTTAGCATACGTTTCTCACTCCGCTAACCCCCTCTGTGTTACAGTAGCACGTGTTAGCATAAGACCCTCTTAAAACTACAATAGAGTACAGATGGGCCCTGCAGCGAACACGTCTCCAGTTAAAGACAACGGAGCCGCCTCAGAGCTGTGCAAATATTGACCAGTATTGATGAGCGTTGGGTGTCCCGGGTCCGACCGGAGAGGCAGGAGCCAGGCGTCTTGGTGCCTCCTCCATCAGCGCTTTAGGCAGCTGCACCCAAGGGTCCTGTGTTATTTAGTGGGGCTTCATTAGCTTCAGTCCAGGGTCAAAACCAGATCGAGTGAAGGATTTAAAAGGCAAGAGGAATATGTTCATTTGAATATGGATGTGATGCTTGTGTGCTTAATGGGCAGTGAGATTTGACTGATAGCTTCCTGTTAAAATTAAAATTAAATGGCTTAATAATAATTTAATTAAAAAAATGCAATTATATCTGTACCCTTTAGACTCCCTACATAACAGTGAATTAAAATGTTTACTTTGTTGTGCCTACACCCAGTCACCATTCTCCAGTCTCGAGGTAGCAAAAGGAAGGTCATCCTACTTCACAAATATGATGCATGCCTGACTTAATGTCGTGTTAATGTTTGCTTCTCCTGTTGTCAGAGCATGTGTGTGGAAACATTGATCTAAACATCTGAGGGTCTGTTTGGAGCTGCAGATGTTCCACAGGAAATGACCAGACTCCATTAGAGCGCTCCTGTTTCAAACACAGCACAGAGACCACGACAGCTCCACAAGACACAGGCTAGAAAGAAAAATGATAGACTTTTGTAGTATAAAAATGCTGCTGATTAGCTTTCCTTTGAACGTAACATACAGTATTGCAATATTCAAAACACTGAACTTTAAAGACGCATTGTGTAACTTTTCTAATGGGGCGTCTGGCACCTGCTTGTCTCCATGGAGATGATATTTCTTCGTCTGGAATGTTCTAATATTATCTATCTGGTTTTACTGCTCAAAAATGCATTAGAAATATGCCCTCTTTGTTTTGGCTTGCCGCTCCACAAATGTGACCTGTAACGTAGCCTACTGGCTGGTATCACCTGCTTGTGTCCAAGGAGATAGATAGTCTAATGCTGTATTGGGGAACATTCCAAGCAAAGCAGAGAAACAAGTGGTAGACTGCCCACCAGAAAAGCTACAAAATGTACCTTTAATATTTTTATTTTTATATATTTTTTTGTAATCCACATATCAGTTACCATAGGGACATGTTTCATCTTCACACACAGGCTTCATCCATGTTAGCTTTGGCACTGACACACACCCCCACCATACCCCCAGCCCTGGTCCAACTGGCACCGTTTGGCCTTGTGAGTCCAAAATGGCAGAGTAGACGCTGTGCTGAACCGGAGCAGAATGGAACAGGCTAATTGCTGGACATACGCGGGTCCTTGCTAACTGTGAGTGTGCAGTATACTCATCTTTACACTCCCCGCTGTGTCCACATGGGGCGCTATCACACCTTATGAACAGGATTTTGGATGGTGTGGCGGTGAATTTGGCAATATTGAGGGAGTTGATAATTATTATTTTTGGAGACTGGCCTTTTGTGGAGATCATATGTTGTGTGAATAAAACCAAAGGCTCCAGAGTACTTCAGAAAAGTTACACAAGTCACGTTTTTCGGAGTACCTTATCCGTACTACCGCTTGTCTACATGTAGGTGTTATTGCTTTGCCTGGAATGTTCCGCAATATGGCATTAAACGTGTCTATCTTGGATTGATTTCATTACAGGCATTTTTACTGTTCAAAAATACCTTGAAAAACATGCATTCTTAGTATGAGCAGGGTCGCCTCTCCACAGATCAGACCTAGTAGCTTTTAGTGATAACAATTGTAATGTTTATTTATTCTCAATTACAAAAGTTAGGGGCTTGCATCTCCACAAACCTGACTCTTATTTGACCTGGAGAAGAGTCTTGTTTCCATGGAAATATAGGTCCTTTGGCTATAATGTTTCACAGTATGGCTTAAAACATATCTATCTCCATGGAGAATGTTCCCAAGTGTGGTTTTCCATACTAGGGCTTTAATATCTCTAGCTTATAGTTTCCTGTTATCAGCCCACCACAGCAGAATACAGCAGACTGATTTAGCTCCATTGCCTCGTCCCCATTCGCAGGTTGACGTTCGGCTCGCTCCTCCGGGCCCTGATAGCCTGACCCTTGGCTCTGACCTCTGCCTGACCATTGATTGACCACCATCTGACCCCTTGGAGCCCGCGTGCCTGCTCACTTACAGATGGATGCTACAGTTAATGCAGTTATGTGTGTTATGGGAGACGTATGTGAGCGGAGATAGCAGGGGAAGCCTGGGTTATCCCTGTGTAATGGGAGGATATGGCCCTGTCAGGTTTAATGTTACTGCACTAATCTACAGGCGCGGAGACCAGAGGGTGTGGGTTCAACTCCTCATGCACCTTCTTAAGACAGGACAGATGTGGGTATTTATATAGTTTATGTTCTGTTCTGTATTTGAAAGTCAGTATAGTAGTGCTTTTAGTTCCATGCAGAAATTGTTTATCAAATACTAAAACGTACTTTTTGTATAATTTTGTATATATTTTTGTATATTGTATTCAGTTCAGATGCCCCTGTTGCTCGCTATGTCCCAGTGATGGTTAAAAGTCATATCTGTCAGTGTTAACATATCTGATAGGAAACTAGGACTAGGAAAAAAACTAAATATACAAACCAGTACAAGAATGCATTTCAGAAAAATAGGAATTTGATATTTTTTCCCTAAAATCGTGCCACTCTGTTGCTTGGTTTATTACATACTGCAAAGAATATAGTAATTCCTAACACTAGTATGGTTAAATGGGTTTAAGTTGAAGATTGGAGGCAGATGAATTTCAGTCATACAGTCTAGGGAAAACATCACAGCCATCTCATATACTAAAGCTTACATTAAAGTGTATTGCCCAAAGACACCACCAGGTATAGCATCAAACCAGCAGCCTTCAGGTTATTGGGCAAATGTTTCTAGATGTGTCATTAAGCTAGGAATTTCATTGTATATTGTTGCCCATCATGTGACAAAAAGAAGGAAAAAAAAAGCTATTATATCCTCCACATCTCGCAGTCTCCATCCCGTTCTCCGTTTCTCCCCATGGTCCTAAACGTTCTCCCTCTCCCCTAACGAGCTCTGCAGCCAAGCGCTCTTCCTATATTTTATCACCGGGTGGAAAATCAGTCCTGGATAATGAAATTAAGCAGGTTTCTCATAAGCAGAGGGTGCGATGATGAAGAGGGGAGAGGAGCGGAGGAGACAGGGCACCCAAACTGAAGCAGGGAGGAGGAGGAGGAGGAGGAGGAGGAGGGAGGGGACAGGTGCGGAAGAGACAGTGTCTTTAAACTGAAGGAGGGAGTGGACGAAGAGGAGGGAGGGGACAGAAGCAGAGGAGACAGGCTGCCCAAACTGAAGGAGGGAGGAGGAGGAGGAGAAGAGGGAGGAGGTGTGTGTGGGGGGGTGACAGGGCCAAATCGCTCAGAGCTGCCAACTGGGGTGTTGATTGTCATAAATATTCTCACATTTGTACCCCTCCCTCCCCCGCTGTCCCCCATCCCACAGGCTCTGCCCAAGTACCACACTGTAAAAAAAACAAAACAAAAACTAAACTAAATGAATTAAAAAAAAAAAAAAAAAAAAAAAGTGTGTGTGTGTGTGTGTGTGTGTGTGTGTGTATATATATATGTGTGTGTATGTATATATATATATGTGTGTATGTGTATATATATATTTTTATGCACTGTCTCGTATGCTGTATGCAAGTAAGAAAAATGCAAATCCATTTAAAATCACAGTATGGATCTTTTTAGCCAAAAAAATCTAAAAAGATAGCAAAGCATGGCAAAGCATTTTATGGTTTTAAATTTGATTGTGTGAAACTGCCATGATGTACCACCTACAGAAAGTTACATAATATACCTTTAAGTAAATGAATGAATAAATACAATATTTAGGCATGTACAGTCTGAAATAGTAATACTAATAATACTAAATACTATACTACTACTATACTACTACTACTACTAATAATAATAATAATAATAATAATAATAAATAATAAT
Source organism: Periophthalmus modestus (assembly GCA_019594935.1). Lineage (NCBI taxonomy): Eukaryota > Metazoa > Chordata > Actinopteri > Gobiiformes > Gobiidae > Periophthalmus > Periophthalmus modestus. The sequence continues at coordinate 9,399,425 of JAIEZT010000016.1, forward strand.
AATAATAATAATAATAAACACTTTCTACACAATTGTTTACTATAATATCTTACAAACTAAAACATTTAGATTTATTTAGAGTAGTTTCTGGTTAAATGTGATACACTTTCACACACAATGTGTTTCTGTCCATTCGTATGTGCTGTCCTCACACACATACACAGCATAATTGTTTCTTTTTACAGTGCAGTCACACACTGTCCCCTCACATGCGATGGGGGGGCTGAGTTTGATTGACAGGTGAGGGAGCAATCTTGTCCCGCCTCCTGCTGGGTGTGTCTTAGCTCCATCAGTCTGCCCTGCCACAGGCCGCCTCCATGTTTGAACCCTCATTTAGCATACAAAGTGATTATAAAGTGCTCTCATGGTGGTTAGTGATAATATGAATCTGATGGTGATGACAAGTGTCTTGCCAAGGACACAGCAACCGGATGAAGCAAAAAGAAGGTGGGATTTAACCCATCAACCTTTCAATATTTGGACTGCACTCCCAAAGAAATAAAAGTATTGATGAATAGTAAATTGTGTGGACAAAAGTATACATATTTACAAAAGTTAAGGGTGCTTAACTTAAACGTAAAGTAAAAGAAATTTAAAAACTGAGGGAAAACCCCACAGGTATCAGGCTATTCTGATGTTTCCCAAAAGACTGACTTGCTCTGTTTATATTGAATAAATGTAGGTTTGAATAAATGTACCCAAATAAAATATCTTTAAAGTAACAGGTGTAAGTGTGATGTTTAAATTAATAGTTGACCATAACTAAAAGACAAAACCACAAACAAACCCAGGATAGTTATTATGTCTAGTTATTTAGTTGAATATTGAATATGTGTGTGTGTGTGTGTGTGTGTGTGTGTGTGCGTGTGTGTGTGTGTGTGTGTGTGTGTGTGTGTGTGTGTGTGTGTGTGTGTGTGTGTGTGTGTGTGTGTGTGTGTGTGTCTGTGTGTGTGTCTGGTGTGTGTATGTACAAGGGTGCTGGAGTGCCTAAAGTTCTGCACGTTTCAGAGCAGTAGGTCAAATGTCAGCTGTCGTCACGGTCCCTTTGGATAACATGAGATGTCAATAGAACTACCCAACTGTGACTGAGGAGAGCAGGAAGAATTGAGGCTGAGTAGAACAGTGAGAGAAGCAGAGACCAGAGTCATAAATAATAGAAAACCGGAACATGTGTGAATAAGATCGAACGAAATTCCCTCATTTGCATTTGACCCATCCTTCAATGGCTCTGGGGCGAGCTGTCAGGAGCAATGGAGCGCCCAGGGACCCATCTCCAGATCTTGAGCTGGAGGTCTGTTCTGGACTATATGAGCAGGAGGTTTCTTTTGGATGATGTTTGTGTGGATAAGAGTACCAGAAGGAATCTGAGGTTTGAACTACATACCTTCTCACTGTAAGGCTCATTGTGTCGTCAATTAGGCTAAATGAGAATTTGTTGAGATCTTGGTGTCTTAAAGTTGCACTCTATGTAACGTTTCTAATAGATGGTACACTACCTTGCTTGTCTCCATAGAGATGTTATTGCTTTGCAAGGAATGAGTTTGACATTAAAGAGGGGGTTTTATACAAAACCAACTATTTGGAGTTTTCTACCATGTTATGACATTGTTCCCTGATCAAAAAAAAAAAAAAAAAAAGCCTGAAGAGGTTTTAGATGTCACCCATGGATGGAATAATCTAGTGATCTCTCCCGGGCCCTATTCATACCCTCCTTACAGTCAGCAGTACGAGCCTACACAAGGCTCCGCCCATGCTCCCACACGACAATAAATATACCCAAAACATGCTACAATATAACACTCTATAACTCGGCAAACCTGATGTGATGTGCAGTAGTTTCATTAGCGGGATGCATGATGATTGTGTTGTGATAGCATAATCAGTGCATTATTTTTGACAATTTATTATCCAGAATGAGAATCCCCCAGAAAAGTTACATAGTGTACCTTTGGTGAGGGTCTGGTGGGTGTCTCCTTCACTGTTCAAGGGTCTGCTCATACAGTGGAACAGTGGGTCAGGGGACATGGTGTCTGCCCTACTCTGTTACTGTTCTCTAATTGGCTGAGGGCTGCTCTGAAGGCCCATAGGCACTGACCCTCATCTCCTTCCCACCCCCAGAGCTCCTGATTAGGCTTCTCCTGCGGGCACGCTCCCCTGGAAATACGAAGATGGGAACAGTAGTAGTGAGGTGACAATGGGCTTTTGTGGTTCAGTTCCGAAATGAAGGAATTTTGAATCGTATGAAACACTAATCCTAATTTCATTTTCAAATTAGGATTTCAGGGATTCACTTAAAAAGATTTCATGTTTATTTTAAAATTTCTTTAATACTGTTTGCCACATTAGACTGTATTTGGTAGATTATATATATTTTTTTATTATTTTATTTATTTATTTTTTAATGCCAGATTGCATGTACAACAAACCAGTATTAACTACAGTAGGTCAATGTTTGAACCAGCGACCCTCTGGTTGTCGGGCTCAACCTCAACCCACTCCACCACTGCCAGCTTAGCTTCTGTTACAGAAATAGATCACAAGTATGCCATTTTTTATTGGAACCTGATTATTGGCGGTGATATAAATGAAAGTGGACTTCTAGTTTGTTTCGGCTGTGCGAGGGAGGGCACCTGATCTAAACCTCATCTGAACCTGATTGGACATTGATTGATTTGGGCCCCGGGGTCAGCACTGCACGGGTCAATACTTTCAGCTGGTGATTGCCTGGTTTCATACTGGACACAGAAATTCCATTACAACTCCCATTCATCTTAAGGCACTTGTTTGATACTAAAGACTATAATATGCAAATGTATGTAGATTTGGTCTTGTATCCCGGGGCCGTCTTTCTGGGGTTTACGGCACTCTAGATGGGTCGGATGAGAGAGGATCCCCGATGGTGGATCTAATTGGACTGGGTGACCTTTGGGCGACTGTAATTTGGAGGTGATGGGGTGTTAGGAGGGGCAGATTAAAACACAGCAGGGTGGGTGGGGTAGGAGGGGTGATGGATGGGTGCCCGGGCGCAGATGGACGTTTGACAGGTATGGGACAGTAGCATATGATGGGACAGTTACATGTGGGAGGGTGCGGGGTATGTTGGGTGAGGGTGGGGTTATGAGATGCGGGGGGGGTACTGATGGATTACCACCTTCTGGTAAATCTTGCCTGAAGCTTTGTTGTGTGTGGGGCTGAGATCGGACCGTTGCATATAACAGGAGCGTTAAAAGTAAGTAAGTAAGTAAGCTGCTAAGTGCAAGAGAAATTGCTGTGGGATTTTTGGGATTTGATTATGAAATATGAGTTCTGAGCTAACTCTAAGGGAAGTTACTAACGAAAGGGGAAGGGGAAGCACAATTGGCAGTCTTGTACTCAATATAATTTTCTGTGGCAACGCCCAACTATGGAACAGCGCCCTCTGCGGGTCAGATCCTCTCAGTCTTTAACACAGTTTAAGACTGAAAACCAATCTCTTCTCCCTGGCATTTAATACTGGCTAAACAGGATATCTTGGTGTTTTATTGTTGTTATAAGGGGAGGTTGAGGGACCCAAAGGCAGAACCCAAAACACAGAACAGATTTACATGGTTTATTAGCAAGGGTGTTAGGGGCTGGGGAAATGGGGTTCACTGGTGCAGGTTGGGGTTGAGCTGGGAAGGTCCACAGGTGCAGGTAGTAGGGAGTAGGTGCTTGAGATCCAAAGAGTATTGGTGAAGTATTGGTACTGTATCTATATATCAGTACTGACTCAGATGTGCAAATGTGGGTTGATACTTTCAGGCTAATATCATTACTAATTAACATATGCACATTTTAAGGTTAAGCATCAAGTTTAGGCATGTCGTCTCCTCATTGTTCTGTGCCAAAGACCTTCTCAGCATCTGCATCACGTGTTACGTTTGTCCTCTCAAGCCTATTTGAAGCATTTTTATACATATATCAATTGAAATACCCTCAAGATTAAATAAGTATTAGTATCGAAAGAAATTACCCTCAAAAGTACGATATCATGACACAAAAAAAGGAAGGAGACTTAGTTGATCAGTTTCAAATTCTGATTCATATAGATTTGAAGCCCAATTGACAAAACGCATTTCTGTAATATTTCCTTTACTCCATCCATCCATCCGTCTGTCCATTCTCATCCACTTATCCAGGGTTGGGCAGCAGTGTAACTCCCAGGGACTGCCAGACTTCCCCCATCCCAGACATCTCCTTCAGTCCTTCCTCTGATGAGACTCTAATTTTAAATCAAATCCTTTTTTATCCCCAATTATGTTTATCCATGATTCAAAAATGAAAAATACATGAAACCATTTAATGATGAGACACTGGCAATGCATTTTTCCCATAGAGTGTCACCTTAGCCTGCCCTGTCCTCCTCTTGCACCTGTTCATCCTGCATACAAGTAGTATTTGTTGCATTCTCAGTCCAGTCCAGTTTCCTCCTCTCCCTGTATTAAACCCACTGCTGAAATCCTGCATGTTTAATTCCATGTAGCGGTCGCTTGTTAATGGTCCATATAATCTAAATGTCAAGTTGCAATTACTCAAAGCAATTACTTTCCCCAGAAGCAGAGGAGCGTTCATGCTAAGTCCAGCGCATTAGCCCACTTCCTCCTCGGAGCGCCGCTTTGTGAGTGCGGCTTCAAATCAATAGGATTCCACATAATCCACGGAACAGGAATGCTTACACTCACTGTCTTTTGTCAGCCACATTTGCATTAAACGGCTTTATTCTTAGCTCTAGAATATATTGTGTATTTATGTGAAATTTGCTTGGGTTTTGCGGGAGTGCGGTGTAAAGCCCTGTTTAGCTGTGTGACCGGCGGCTTCTATTCTGATGCTGTGTGTGAAAGTGGAACTAATTCTGTTGCATATTTATTTGCCTTGGTCAAAGCAAGCTAAGCACTAAAGCTGTTTAATATTCCAGGGCCAGAGTGCCGGCCTGGTAACAGCTTTACACAGGGGTTTGATGTTGGATTTTACCTTGAATATTCCACAGCATTGGCAAAAAACCCTTTACCTTATTTATGTGTTTATGTGTCACAAAAATAAAAGTCATTATCCCACTAAGCCTGTTTAAGATTATTTAACTAGATAAAATGTTATGAATGGTCACTACCTTAACCCCAGCACTTGCAGCCATTCATGAATCAGTGCTAGTGCAGCCTCTGCAGCTCACTGAGTGAATTCTGGAGGTTCTTTCACATGAGGCCTGTCCATATACTGAGAATGACACACTTGTATGTGTCTCAGATGCGTTTATGTTAAAACACACAACAAGAGCCCAGGTCTCATACAGTTACTTTAACTCATCTGTTTATTATTTTAGTTTATGATATTCAGTTTTGTTTTTCATTTGTTTTGTTTAATATTTAATTTTTACTTTTTATTTATTCACCAAAATAGTCCCCTAGTCCCCCTGAACCTGCTTATTATTCCAGATCCACACCGCCTGGTAATAGCATTTAGAAAGTCTTAGATGTAGAATTTTCTGAAAATAATCAAATAATTGTGGGCTGTGCACATGAAGGCGGCGCTGGTCTATTTAAGGTGTGTAATTCTCTTCCATGCTGCCTTTTGTTATTTCATCTGCTTTAGATTAGAGAAATCTCATTTGGAGAGCTCCGCGCCGGGAGGAGGTATAATCTACTCAACTGCATTCGCCACTGCAATATTCCCGACTATTAACCAGCGCCAACGCTTTGGAATTATGCTCGGATTTCCTCCTCCGTGACTGCAGTTAGTGCGTCGTGTTTATGCTAGCAGTAGATTGGTTCGTTTTGGTTATTATGTAAAGTGTTGCCATGTTAGAGAGGTGCTCGAGTGGAGGTTGCAATTGGAAATTAAAGTGGATTATGAATTATATCTGTCACAGTTACTAATTAGAAATGTTGAAGCTGATACAGTCCATATCCTCTTGAGAATGCACTGTTATAGTTAGTTATAAGGGCTAAGGAGGAGCTAATCGCTTGAATAACTAATATGGCTTTCAACGTCATTTACAGCCAGGCTGAACCACTTTGGACTTCTTCTAAACTGGAATATAACTGGGTGTTAACCAAGAGTAAACCTGGACTAAACTAAATCCACTAAACTGAGACAAAATTTGGACTAAGATTATTGTTAGACTTCAAAACCAAAACGTGAAACCAACCAGGACTAAGCAACTGGCTCATCTATAAGTGTGCACATAAACCATTTCAAAACTGGGACTGAATTGGAACTAAACCAGCAGCTAATATAGTGAAAATGTACACAATGCACCTAGAACCTAGAATAACCTAACCAAACTAGACCTCTTTATTCTCTGTTCTCCGTAATCCCTTGCTTTTTTCAGAATAGCCACCTTCTGTAAACTACCTCCAATTCACACTTCTATACGCACCACGCCATTGTACAAGCTTGTTAGGTCTCTGGTTCATCTCTGCGGGAAGGCGGACATCTTCTTTCACCTGCCGCTATCCCTGTCGCTGTCCCTGTCCCTGTTGCTGTCCCTGTCGCCTTCTGGAGCCCCCTGTGCCAATCGAAGCCAGCGGGCAGACACAAAGCCCAGACTAGGCTCTCTGCGTGGGCCCTCCTTTGTGCCATCCGGACAGTAGTGCTCGAGTGGACAATGGCATCAGCTGTGGGGACGCCTCGTTAGCTCCGCCCCCCACTGCTGTAGCACACGGCAACAGGCAGACAGCAGCACCCTACCGGGCCTAACCGGGCAACAGATGACGAGAAAGACACTGAAGAAGGACTGAATCGGGGGCTAAACTAGGACTAACCCGGGTCTAGAACTAATTACAGTTTCCAAGATATATAGTCATGAGCTAAACAAGATCTAAACAGGGACTAACTAAACTAAAAAAGGAAATACATTAGGACTAAGTAAGACTGAATTAGAACTAAACCAGAACTTAACCAGTACTGAAGCTGAAGCAGGATAAGCCAGGAGTAAAACCAATACTAAACCAGCAAGAGCTAAGCAAGGACTAAACTATAATAGGAAGTAAATGATGACTATATAATAACTGAATCAGATCTAAGCAAATATTTAACCAGGACTTTATCAGGAAAGTAGATGCAATTAGGATTAAACCAGGACTAAACCAGGTTCTAATAAGTTTAGACCTTTCCCAGTTGCCAAGACAAAAAAAAAGGCTTAGAATATGGGAGGTTATGCTTAAACCAGGACTTTATCAGGTACCTTATCCCCTCTCCTAAATACAAAGGCACAAAAGCCCATCATCAAAACTTAGAATAAGATTAAGAAAAAATGTTTTTAATCACATTCAAACCCAGAGTAAACAAGGCCTTAATCTGAATAAACCACGACTTATTTACCCTTACCCACTCACCTAAATACAAAGGCATGAATCCTAAACATTACGAAGGATTAGACGAGTCCGATTGAACCCAGACTAAACCAGGTCTAGACCATGACTAAAGTAGAACTAAACCAGAGCTAAACCAGATCTAATTCAGGTCTAAATGATGTCTAAACCGGGTCTGAACCAAAAGATATACAGTCATTGAAGCGTCCGAGCATGCAGATTTAAAGCGCAGAAGGAGAAATATGACCCTATAAACCACACCTGTTCACCACGCGTACAGGGGCCTCCTTCACAGGCCTTTTCATGGCTGTTTGCTCCGGTCATTAAAGGCAGTCCATTCAAATGCACTGCACAATAAAAACGGCTTTAACGTGGAGAGATGGATGGGCAACTCAAAAAAAAAAAGAGAAAAAAAATCAAGCAACCGAAAGAAGAGATAATGAATTTCGGGTAATCAAAAATGAGCATTAAAAAGGAAGGGTGAAAGAGGGCATACTTGGCGTGTTATGTCCTCGTCAATGAATAGTGATTAGTAATAAAAGTGACATACAGTTGCCCTCCCTGAGGATTGGATTTGCCATTTTGTTGGTTGTAAAATATTGATTTGGTTCATTGTTACTTTTGACTTTTCGATATAGACGCTCGCTCTTGTGGTGATTGTAGCGATGTCCATTTGTTTGTGCTGGAAATGTCTTTAACAGCAGATAAATTATTTCAACTTGTGGACGTATTTTTAAACCATTTAGAAGATTGATTTGGCATTTAAATAAATAAATAGGTAAAAAATAAAATAAATACAATAAATAAAATGAATAAAATAAATAAAATAAATAAAATAAATATCTATTAAAAATATATATAAATTAAGGAAAAGGAGGGGGGGAAAAAATGCATTGCTAATTATGTTTTAGCTAATCCACGTTAGGTTTCCTCCACTGTTTTCATAAAATCTCTGAAATCTACAAAACATCAGCAATTGTATTTGTCATTTTTATACTGTCTTAAAATGTGAAAAATAGAACTAGTCCATTTTAAACGGTTTTCAAGTCTTACCTTATTCATTCCACATGTCCAAAATAGTCACTGCAATGCGTTTATTAAGGATTTTCCAACTAACAGCAGCAGCTAGCATGCTAACATGCACTTCCTGATTATCGGATAATAAATAGAATAGAAATAATTACATTCAGACACTATGCAGCAGACATGTTTTGACCTCAAGAGCTGCTTATACAGTATATCTGTACTGGGGCAAGACACATTCAGTTATATTCTATTTGTATGCTATTAATTAGATTAGATTCATTTTAATTCAAACAGATATTTTATTTAATTGGTGTCAGTGTAGATGCTGTTTTTATTGTAATGGTCACATACATTATGCATATACATACATTATCTAAATAGACAACCTGACTGTTGCTCAGGGACACAATGGCAGCACCAGTGTGGACTAACAGATACTATATGGTTGGTGGTTCAAATCCTCAAACCGCCTCCAATACAAACACTGCTGCTGCCCCAAAATGAAAGGCTAATTAAGTTTGCTAATTATGCTAACCCCTTAATGACTAATTAGCTTAACCCCCTCACGCCATTATTTCTTAATGTCTTATGGGAGCTACACCAACTAATCTTGTTGTGCCAAGATACAAAATTATGTAGCCTATAGCTGACATAGTGGAAGTGATGTGTTTATAAAGCTGGCATATACCTGATTTCCAAACGGTGAAGAGAGGAAGTGGGTATTTAAATCGTATTAGTGCTCTCAAACCTTTTGGTTCATAGCTAGCATTCGCAGGTAGGAATTTCACAGTTTAATGCACTATATAGAGTGGCCTTTTCGGATAATGAGGAAAAACAGAGTGGATCGCTAACACACAGCGAATCAGCTCTCGTCCCATAACATGACACCAGTGCACATGGGTCTTTCTTCCAGGCTTTTGTTTCTCCTGATGAACTAGTAAATGGATACAAAATGTCCAAAATTTCAAATATATGTTGTTCACGTTGTAGTTGCACAGTAAAGATGGTTCCAATATCTCATGTAGTTTTCTCACAAACTCATTTTCATAGTTGTGGGGGTCTCTATGGCAAATTGCATTGTACTCTGCCAAAATTGATATGACTGCCATTCCAACAGCACTGCAGTTATCAGTGAGATTAGGGCTCAAATCTATTCATTTTCACTGGGGAACCATTCAGAATGTGTGGAAACGATGGTTTGTCTTTGTTGTATACAATGTGCATACTCAACCCCAGTGTTTTTTTTTCCATCCATCCATCCATTTTCTTCCGCTTATCTGGGGCTGGGTTGTGGGGGCAGCAGTCTAAGCAGGGACTCCCAGACTTCCCTCACCCCAGGCACGTCCTCCAGCTCCTCCGGTGGGACCCCTAGGCTTTCCCAGGCCAGCCAAGAGACATAGTCCCAGCTTGGCTCAGCTCTCAACCAGTGTTTTTTTTTTTTAACTTCCTCAATATGGTATCAAACAGTACACAGCATATATCATGTAATGTATATTTTTTGTATTATCTAGCTGCTCGCCATGCTTTCATATGAAGAGTATGGCTTCTGTATACTGACCCCTCCTAGTGCAAGTCCAAATGGTCTTGGAGGCAATAGTTCACTTTAAGAGCTCCAAATGAGATGTAGCAACACGACATTTAAAGTAGCCAGCAACCTACTTCTCCATCATTAGTCACAACTGAACACTCTAGTTACTGTTTACTCCCTCTATCCCTCTATCCCTCCATCCTCCCATCTCCACTCCTCCGCACTCCTTCCACCGTCTCTCTGCCTATTAAGCCTTCTCTGGCCTTTCTGCGCTCCACGGGTAGCCTATCGCGCGGCTGCACTTGTTAATGCCACATCGGGGGAGGGGAGGAGGCTGAAGGGAGGATTGGGAGCCGAAATCCCGGTATATCGTCCTGCTGCCTGGCGTCGTGTGCTCTTAAAAGGCCAGAGTAATTTGTCTTGGGTGTTTTGGCGCCCCTTCGGAGTTGTTTGGGCAAGAGGAGTAGACGAGAGCGGATATAAGGGCAGAGAAGAGCTACTGAAATATGTCACACTCTCTGGGGAAGCATCTGTGGTTTAAAAATAGCAAAATGGCAAAAGTTGGTGGATGATTATACTGTTTTACAATAAGACAGACAAACTTTGAGAGTACTGAGCTTAAAAGGGAAGAGCTGAACAGTCTATTCTTCAAACTTAGAAGCATAGCTCCAGCATTGACTTTTAGTGTCCTATTATATGGTGATATTTTAAGGACAGTTGACTATTCAAAAGGTATACTCAAGTCTCAAATTCATTGACAGCTGAGTAACCAGTCAGGAGCAGATCTTTAGATAGGTCCACAGGGCCATGGAATTCCTAGCTGGAGGATTAGTGCATGTTTAAGGTTGATGGGAAAAGGAAGTCCAACAATGGAAGCACAGAATACGGTCACATTTTTGTATAACCAGTGTATGCAGACACTGGGGGTGAGGTGGGTTAAGTGTCTTGGTCAAGGACACAACATCAGCATTCATCTGTGGGAGCTGGAATCTCACCACAAACCTGTGGGTCAGTCAACCTTCGGATCAGTGGACAAACTAAAATGGCCATGACCAATCAACTAGAGCTGGTCTTTGCAATTGTTGAACTTTTACTGTGAGCCTCAGATCTGACCTGTAAACCTGTAACTTATCCTGTTGGCTTCACTTGCTTGTCTCCATGAATGGGAACATGCAACTAAACCAATAACATATCCATTGAAACTAGCAACTGATGAAACCTAGAACCAGAAAAAATAGCATAGTGCCTCTTTAAAGTTGTGCTTTGAAAACAGAATTTGAACATCCTACAATGAACAATGGGTATATTGACTGTCTCTCTAATCTTGGGTCAGTGGGGGAGTCTGCCTGCACACTGATATCCCTACGGAAGCCAGCATGGCGCATGGATACGACTTTAAAGTGATAAGGCCGTATCTGCCCCGGTGACGCAAATCAGGCAGCTTACTCGCCACACGCTGCCAACCGCCTTCTGATGTCCCGTGCTCACTGTGCATCCATGTTGTCACGGTAATCGGATTGAAAACAGAGCCCAAGACCAAAGCCAGGATCGCGGCTTGGTTTGGTAAGAGAAGGGCTCCCCAAGGACCGCTCCGAAACGCCAAATCGCCCCCTCTCTATTTTTCTTTCATTCTTTCTTTCTCTCTCTTTCTTTCTCTTAAATCTCATTGTGTGGAACGCTTGAAACCGGATTGCTGTAACAAGTCTGTGATCAGCGTGCACTTGGCCCAAAGGACTTCATTAAACCTGAACAACCCTCGTCCGTGGAGTGGAATGGTCTTTTCTGGTCCGGTAGCCATCTTGTTTGCTTTTTTTTTTTTTTTGCTGCCAGTTGGGGGATGTCGGTCTCTCACTGGGCTAAGAAAGAGTACATATAACAGGCTTGGATGTATCATTAGAACTCCTGTACTTGGAAGTGTTGTGAATTTACGAAATATAGTTCTCAAAAATAATCATACTCACGGCTTTCTGCTGAATTGCACAACCAAAATTTTAATAATAATCATCATCAGTAATAATGAGCGATTCGATTCCAGCTCAAACCAATATACTTATAATTTGGGCAACACACTTCACTTAGATTGCCTAAAAGACAGGAGGATGCTAATCCCTTATATATGTATTTTAAGTACTGTACCTATTTTTTACTGTCTCAGAAACATGAAAAACAGAACCAGTTCATTTTAAACTGTGAACGGTGGTCCAGAGTTATTCCTTACTTACCTTATGCATTCTGAGCATCCTAATTATTCACCACAATGACTTTATACGCTCTTTTCATAACTTTGAGAGTACAGTATGGAGTTTTGACAACAACAACTAGCATGCTAACGCGGGGAAAAAAATAAATAAATTGGTTAATTAAATTTGCAGCGGTTACCACGGTTCAGAAGATCGCTTTTCTAGTCCTCAAAATGGCTGCCATAAGAGGACAACATAACTAAAGCTCATGAATATCATATTATCTAAACATTTGCTGGCTTTGTGATTTGTAAATTGCTACAAATTCAAACTGCGTAATGATTTCGATTCATCATTTGTCCTTATCTCCTACTCTTTGGCCTCGGTTTAATTGACTGTGGTACAGAACAGCGCAGCGTCTTTCCCTGCTTGTGTGAGGAGATAGAATCAGTGATGTGAGCTTAGGTTTCCGTGGGGCTGATGCAGATTCCCAGACCGTACAGCTCCAGTTGCCTTATTAATTATACATAAGTGAAATCGCAGCATGCTCAGCGATTACAGGCCCCTCTTTGGTTATCTACACCGCCGTATTGACTTTAAAGCAGGCTACGTCAGGCTAATCCCGGGCTATTACTGCTTAAACACATGCTAGCTGTCTGCAAACTGGTTTCAGCTACACTTTGAAGTATCAAAATTGGAATAGTCCACAATAGATTGCATGCTAATGACGAGTGTAGTGAATATTGGAACTGAGGTATTTGCATTTGGGGAGAGAGAGGTAATTCTTCTGTCAGTATAAGTCAAGGGATTAGTTGGCGGACCCGTGTGCCTGCTGACGAGAAGATTGGTGGCTTAAATCTAGCTAGCAATGTTGGTTTGAGTGAAGAGCATGTTTTAAATGGAACTGTTAGCCCCGCCCACTCTTACTTTGAACCACGGCAGACAAGCAACTGTATGGGATAGTTACAGAGGGTAGATTCCACATGGTCCTCATCTAATAACTTCTGCATGATGATATGCTTCAATCTTATGTTTTTCTCACATAGCGGCACTTGTTACATGAAATAAAAGTCATGCATTGGTAGTTTTTAGATTGTAGAATGTGATGATGTCTCAGATGACTCTCAGATGAGGGCAAGAGCCATTTTTGTACTTTGCTATAAAATATCCAAAAGGTAAATGCACAAATGTTGAGCCTGATTATTTCTGGTAGTGACTAAAGCCAGGAACTCCATGTATTAAAACAGAAATCTGCATTTGAACATTTTAGCTGCCCCCATCTGTATTAAATATTATTGGCCTATGGAATGTTCTGAAATGCAGCAATTAATGCTTTTAATGATAGACAACCAAGCCTATCTTCTCTCTATTTTTCTCCTTTTTTATTTTAATTTTATTTTTATTTTTATTTTTTTTTAATTTTTTTGCAGATTACTTGCTATAAACTAAGGCATCACTTAATCGAAGTATGAGACTTGCTCTGACCCTAAGTTTGTAATTTGCCCCGTACTTCCACATGAGCCAGCAATTTCTTCAGGCTAACGCGCAACGGCCAAACCATAATCAAGAAATGCTTCTGATTCACATAATGATACGTGAAGGAGGGAAGAGACAGGGGCAGCAGACAGGAGCTGAGCCACGGACGGCAGACAGGAACAGTAGACGAGGGCAGAGACAGGGGCAAAGGCAAGAGCAGAGGCAGGCGCAGAGACATGGACAGCAGACAGGGACAGTAAACAGGGGCAGAGACATGGGCAGCAGGCAGGTGCAGCAGGCAGGGACAAAGGCAGGAGCAGAGACAGGGGTAGCAGACAGGGGCAGCAGACAGGGGCAGCAGACAGGGGCAGCAGACAGGGGCAGAGACAGGGGCAGACAGGCGATTACGGGCTGTGTGGCACTGCAGTACCTCAAAGTGCTGTTTTGGACCATCATGGCGGCCGTGTGTTTACTTTGGAGGTGCCTGATTAAACGTGTGAAGGAGAGCTCTGGGCTTAGGAGAGACAGGAGGTATGTTTAGACCCAGAGAGGAGGGCTAATGACAGGGAGACGCTGCAGGGAGGAAGGGGGGGGCATGGATGTACTGAGACTGGAGGATTTGATGCTCTATTTTAGTCTTTTTAAATGTTCTTGGATCATAAAGCTTTGCTATTTTGATCTCAAATGAAATATTTAAACTTTAAATGTAACTTTTCTGCTATAAGTTGTCTGCCATGTGCTTTTCCCTTGGAGATCTTTGCAGCCAAACGTCTTCACTCCTACAACTTTTTGTCCAGTTGACAGATTTAACTTTGGCTTTTACTATGGATCAGACCTGGATGACTGAGGGATTACACAGACATTTGAACAATGTCGTCTCTCCTCGGATCTGACCTATAACCCGCTTGTTTCCTTTGATATGGTTTGGTTGTGGTTTGAGCCCAGTTGAGTCTTGACTTGGTTTGGTCCTGTTTTAGTCCTAGTTCAGCCTTGGTCTGGTCTAGATTTAGGTCCAGTTTTGATGAAAACCATATCTATACCAAAGCTCGCTGGTAATGCCTCAAAGACAATGCTAGTCCATGCTCCACATCCCTGCCTCTGCCTCTGCTCTGGTGAACAAAATAAAGAAGTATTGTTTTGTTTTTTGTTTTTAATTAGAGGGAGTATCATGCTAAATACTTTCTATCATGTTATAACATTGTTCCCGCTTAAAAAACATGCCTAAAGAGGTTTTAGATATCATCCATGCATGTTTGAGTAATCTTACAATCTCTCCCGGGCCCTATTTGAACCCTCCTTATGGTTAGCTGCGAGATTCTGCACAATAAAACCTGCAAGCCCACGTCACCTATGTTCCCACACAACAATTCTCCATAAACATACAAATACTTGACACAAAGAAATACACTACAACTTCACAAACCTGATGCGATTTGCAGTAGTTTCATTACTGGGATGGAGACTGTGTTCCAATAGTGCAGTGAAGAGCTAGTGACTTAAGGGAGTGGAGACTCAGAGCATCAAAAACAAAAATGAATCCTAATAGAAAATAGATTTTAATATGCCAAAATCATCCACCCCAGAACACTTATAATAATTGTCCAAACACGCTGCTAGTTCCACAGGGAGTTCAACCCTTGTCTACCCCAAAGCCCACTGGTAATGCCTCATGTTTGGTCTTGATAATGCCTGCTAATGAGTTAATCAAAGACAATGCTAGTCCACGCTCCACAGCCCCTCCTCTGCCCCTGCTCTGTTGAACAAAAGCCCCCAGCCCAGAGCCCTGACAGTCCCATCATGGCCGCCACACCTGACTGCGCGTGGAGCCTCCAGCTACATGTCCCGCACTCGTTTGGTGAATGAATCTTAATTGAAGCATGAACAGACCCGGCGCGATGGTCTGCGGTATAAGACACACACAGATAATGAAATCATACTGAAATAATGGCTTTCTTTGGCTCCAAATCAGGTCGTGCCATGTAATGTTAGCTACTGCGCTGGTTTATAATTAGTATGAAAAACAAGCTTACTTTATTGGGAAAAGTAAAACTGAAAAATTTTATGTTGAATAATCATGTAATTACCGTATCTGAATGTCTCCCGCAGGCCCTAACCCCCTCACTCACTGTATAGCCCTGTATGCCTTAGCAGACTCTATTGTGCACTCATTCACATATGGTCTATATTAATCAGTCTTGTGACCATTGTCAGAATATTAAAAAAAGTCTTTGGGAAAAGTAGGAGTTACTTAAAAAGTAACTATTGGGATGATTCATAATTTGAAGTTAATGTAATTTAAAGGACATGAAATAATGCCCAAAATGTGGTATTTTCAAATAAGACAAACTGAATCATATCTGAAAGGAGCTGCAAGAAATACAAATGTTCAAATAATTTCATTTTGTCAACATAAAGCTCAAGTCACTTTAGACTTACTCGCAGTGGGAAGAGGAACCACAACTTTTATTAAAGTAACACTGCTGTTACACTGTACAGTATATTACTCAAATAAGAATAGTGTATATAGGAATAAAATATGCTGCTAGAAAAATGCACTGAAAAGTACAATTTATTTAAAAAGTTACTCGAGTAAAATGTAAGTGAGTAAATGTAACTGCATTTTGACCATAGTGGGACACAACTTTTCAAGATGCATTGTGGGAAATTTAAGAGTACTGCTTTTTGGCCTGCTGGAGATACAGGGTGCACTACAAAATAGTGTAGCACCTATACTGTGTCTAATAGGGACTAGTGTGGACATATGGACATGATGTTCATTGTAGGGACATGTTAGGAGTACTGTTTGCTGCTGTGTCCAACACTACCCACAACAGCCACGACATTAGAGAGGTGCTGTGGTAGCTGGTTCAATACATGCTGTTGTCCTTGGGCAAGGCACTTTTCTTGTATTCTCCATAACTCTCATAATACACTGACTAGTTGTGATAGGAACGTTCCAGAAAACACAATAACTTCTCCATGAAGACAAGCACATGGCTGGTCCATCTCTATGTTCCACAATATGGCATTAAATATCTATCCTGCATTTATTCAATTACATGTGTTTATACTGCTCAAAAATACTTTTAAAAACATGCATTGTTACAGTGAGTTGGCTCGCCTCTCCACAGAACTGACGTGTAACTTAGCCTGGTTGCACTACCTGCTTGTGTCCAGGTAATAAATATCTTTCATGCCACACTGGGGAACTTTCTAGGCTAATATCGTCTCCATGGAGACCAGCAGCTGAAAAGTTAGCATGCAGTATTTGTTGTTGAATTCTTTCATATGTGCTCTATTAGATGTGAACACTGCATTAGTACAAGGTCCCAGGCCTCCTCTGTGTGAGCTCTAATGATCCTGTCTGCGGCATTCTTCATTTCTTTGGTTTAATTGATCACCAAAGCGCTCCCATCCATCTCTCCCACTCATATCTGATACCGGTCTGTGCTATGCATCATAATCATAGGCCCAGACAACAGCAGGCTGCAGGCAGCATGTCAACACTCGCTAGGTTCATGCGCGATCAATGAAATATGTAAAGAGGTCTGTTTTACTTCTATGAGGTATTAAAGAGGGAGTATTTTATTTCTATGGGGTATTAACTGCTAACACATAACATATTTAGATCACCATGTTACCTTTTATTGTTTAAAAATGATGTATTTGCCCCAAAACAACATATTAACATATTTTATAAATTTCACGTTAGTTTTTGACACTCTGAGTCTTCTCTCCTTTTGCTTCCTGTGAAATGTCACTCCCCCGTCAGAGCGCTATCACAACACAATTAGCGCACGTCCTGGTAATGAAACTACTGCACATCACGCAACAGGTTTGTGAAGTGTATTGTTTTGTATCATGCTTTTGTATCTTTGTATATTTGTGGAAAACTGTCATGTGAGAGCATGGGTAACGTAGGTTTATGGGTTCACCTGCATGATTCCATGGAAAAAGAAAATTAAAACCATACTTTGGAACATTCCCCACGGAGATAGATATGTGCTTTATGCCATACTGTGGAGGGTTATATAGGCAAGAGTCAGGTTTGTGGAGAGACAAGCCTGCTCGGAAAGAATGTATGTTTTTTTTTTTCTTCAGTTTTTTTTACACATGGAGTTTTTAAAGACATAAAAAGCAACCAAAAGCGTTAAATATGCAGGCTTATTCAGTGCACTTATGAAACAAGACATAACTCTTTATCCCATGTTTTGAAGTAAACAACAATTTGTGAATTTCACGCAGCTGATGTGGCATATTTCCCTTTAAAAATGAATCCCAACAAGTGTAAGGATGAGAAGCGGGAACTCGCACAGCACCAGGGAGCGGTCTAACATCTGGTTCATGAATGATTACTGCAGCAGACTATATACTGGGATACGCACCACCCACAGAAACGAGGCTAATGAGGAAATGTTACGAATGTATTTACCAGTACTACACATGTATTGCCAAAACTAATACTGCGAATACTGCATGTACACAGCAGGGATCAGAGAGGAAAGATATTAACATTTACTGCAACAATACAACACAAAGTACTACTACAGTGAGATTACAGTATGATGAAAATGAACTCAGTTATAAATGAGTCATGCATTTATGTTTTTCACTGTAGATTAATATTAAGTACTTGAGTCTTATAGTGTTTGATTGGGGCTATTAATTAAAGATACAGTGTGTAACTTTCTGGTGGTGGCACATGGCATAGTTCCAAGGAAACAGAAAGTTAAAACCATACTTTGAAAGATTCACCGTGTAGTTTTATGCCATATATTGGAAATGGATGATGGAAATGAGTCAGGTTTGTGGAGATGCAAGCCTAATCATAGAAAGGGCGTAGGTTTTCTGTGTGTTTTTCAGTGAGTAAGACAGAGAGAGAGAGTAGCCGCTTCAAATCACACATCATATTACTGTTATTATTTGTTTTGAATGTTTAAAGTCTTCGTTCATCCTGTAGCCCCGGCCCTCTTCTTTGACCCTGCTGCACATAGCTAACCCCTGGTGGACTTCGGGGCTAATTACTGTGGCGTCTCTCATCAAACGGCCACTCGCCCGACGACTCGCCTGGTCCCCGGCAGATGTGCGCCCAGCTGCCACCTCGCCCACTCGCCTAACCCGCCCCTCCCCTCCCTGCCACTCTGCGTTTGCCCCGTGCGCCCGTTTATAATGTGATGTCTTCATTCATTTGGCTCAGCGCGCAACAGCCACACCGTAATGGCGTCTAATATCAAACACGAGCCGGTACGGTGGTAATTAGCGTGAAACTCCACCTATTAACTCGGGCCTATTAACGAAGTCTCGCGGGATTTGAGGAGGTGTTGAGAAAAGATGTGATTGGCGCACGTTTGGGGAGGCATCAACCGGACAGGCAGCATGGCGGCCACCTGTGCCGTGTCCACATGAGTTATAACCACTTGAATGGAGGATTATTACATTCATTTATTCAGGCTAGATTCATAAATCCAGAATGTGTAAATGTAAAAGATAAGGAACATGAAGTACTTGAAAAAAATACATATATTTTCTATTATTTTCTAATCCCACTATATGTTTATCTGGACACAATATCTGAAGTTGTGTTTTGCTTCATTCATACATGTTTAACACACACATACTGCATATTTAGGGTGAGTTCTTCTCTCAAATAGAAAACTATCTGCTCCACCTTGTGATGTCATGTGGTAATACAGGAAGTGTTCCACAGCATTTTTAAACTCCATACACCTTTGGACCATTTTGGAGCAGATCTTACGGTCCAAAAGTGACTCCACTATCTATCTGTGAACTGTACAAACCCAAAGTTGGTCAGTTTGTAGCGAAGGAGGGGCTAATCACTAGAGCAATGTGATTGGACAAGAGAGAACATAGACTAAACAAAATCAAGACGACATAACACAAATAAACATAAATCATAATACACATATATATAATAATAATAAAAAAAAAAACCCATAATAATTCCTCACCAAACACTGACTTGATCTTATGATAAAACGAGCGGCACTCGCGTAAAGATCAGCAATCTGATATTTCCAGTACATAATGCATCTGACATGAGCCAAACCCATTGCATTATATAAAGAGAGGTTAAAACATGGAGTAGAATTACAGAAAAGTGAAATAAATCCACAAAAAAACTGACGATAAACTGGAAGAAATTTTGTGTTTATGCTAGCTTTTCTTTAGCTTTAGCCTCGTCTCAAAGCGCCACAAGCTAAACATATTTTTGTGAACTGTTGAGATCGCCCTTATCATCAAAAGTATAGGAAAGATTTTGATCAAATTTTTTAAGAAAACATTTGTTTGGCTGACATCTGTCTCCTGGACCCACCTACAGCTACACTACTCCTATTACTGCTATTACAACTGCTGCTACTATGACAGCTTGGCCTACTACTACTACTACTGCTGGTGTTTGATCTACAACTACTTCTACCACTTTATTTTTTTGTTTTTTTGACAGTTCTGACAATAATAATCGGTTTTACACAATTTATGTTCTAAATGCAATACAAAGTACCAACCAGAGGACATGAGGCCTCCGCTGTTGTCATGGGATTACACTGCACCATGGGAGGTGTCTCTCAGGGGAGCGCTATCCCAGTAACAGTGCTTGTACCTGGGGGAGTAGACAAAACCCTCCTCAACAGATGTTCCGAGCTGTTAGCTTGTGTTAGCTTGTGTTAGCTTGTGTTAGCATGTGTTGAGGGAGTGACCGGTGAGTTGGGGGCAGTCTGTTGACCATAGTGACCACATGGGGGGCATTTGTTGAACATGCTGTTGCGTTAACACTATTCACTAGCTAACCATGCAGGATTTAACATGAATGCACTTCTTCCTGACTGAGAGGTTACGACCTCTGGGTGGGGCACTCAAATGCTATAGCGAGGGATAATTAGAGAGCTCATTTTAATGGATATGCACAATAGGTGGCTAATAATGTGTCAAGCGAAGTGGAAATGAAGTGGAATTGGAATTATTTGTCCATGTAAATATGGCTGAAATATAGCAGATTTTGGATTTACTGAAGTTTCATGAAAATCTCAGATTAAAAAAATTAAAAAAAAAAGTATTATTGTAACAATATATGGAATTTTATATAAAGTATCCATTATTTATTTGACAGATGTTTATGCCAGATGTCCTCCTGTTGAAACTAGACAAATTGGAGGCTACTTCTAGGTTAAGTGCCTTGCCTTAGGGCACAATGCCAACATGTGCAATTTTGCTAAAACTAGGGTGCTTCATGGGCTAGTGGGCTTCTACTTAAACAAATATTATAATGTATTTATTTGCTGATACTTCTATTGCTACAGAAGTATATGCAGATTACTACTAGTACTACTACTACTACTAGCTGGCACTACTTCCACTAATGGTACAATTCTAATTTCTATTGCTACAAAACTACGGGCACCACTCTATGCTCTCTACTCCCCCTAGTGGTCCAACAGTATCCTTGTTGGTGCTAACACCTCCATACTCCCCCCCTCACCTCTCTTCCCTATAGCCCAGACAGAGGCTCTTTTTGGGGTAGATTTCAGAGCACATGGCGGCGGTTTGACTGGTCTGTGCCCAGGTCTCCGTGCCCTCCAGAGCGAGGCAGACACAGATTGGACTTTGGTGATGCGATGGGGAGTTGTCAGTACGTTGACAGTTTGTGATGTGGACATATGCTCGGACAGAGAGATAGAGAGATAGAAAGAGAGCTGGAGAGAGGAGGGAGGAAGAGAGAAAGAAGAGAGGGAGAGAGAGAGAGACCAGAGAGGGTGAGAGAGGAAGAGGAGAGAGAGAAAAGAGAGATAGAAAGGGAGGAGAGGAGCCAAACGAGAGTCAGACAGAATAAAAAATGTGTAAGCTGTCAGCCCCGTCACTGTCTCTGCTCCCACAATGCACTGGGGTTTTTCAGACAGAGATGAGGCTACTCTATTGTCTGGTACATGTTTGGGAGTGTGTGTGTGTGTGTGCGCTATTGCAGTAGGCCAGAGGCTGCAGGTGAAGAGGACAAAATAATATATTTAGACAGAATGTGATGTGAAACCTCTATAGTTTACCCACAAAAATGTAAGAACAAAAATGCATCAGGGGTTTTTCATCATGTGATATTTTCATTTAAAATAAGGGATTACATGTGTAAAAAGTGACAAAATGGACAATTTTGAAACATGAAAAGAGCCAGTATTTCTTGATTCTTTCTTTTATCATACTAGATTTAGGATATTTGATTGATTTTCACTGAAAAACTAGATGCCTAAAAAAAATAGATTAGATTCCTGTATGCTAAAAGACTAAACTGAAAAAAAAAAAAAAAAAAAAAGTCAGCTACTCTCCATTTTCTTCTGCTTATCCCTGGCCCAGTTGTGGGGGAAGCAGTCTGTGTTTGTCGTTTAATTAAATGTTTAATTACTCATTTTGATTAGTGAATCCAAACCCATATTCTACCATTATGTACTCACACATTCATAAATCAGCGAATGCAGACACTGGAGATAAGACGGATGAAGTGTTTTGCCCGAGGACACAACAACAGCATGCACCTGGAATTGAACCAGTGACCTTTACAGTTAGTAGCTCATTCCTGCACCTCCAGTACTTTCATATATTTTGCCCTGATATCGGTGCAGTCCTGTTTCGGTTTAGAGCTCTTTGGTAACTGGTTATGGGTGTGTGTGGGGTGCGTTTGTTTCGTGTGTGTGGACAGTGCGTAGCGAGAGAGAGAGAGAATGAGATGTGGAAATGAATTTTCTAAAGGCTAGGGTGCTTCATCACAGCCCCAGCGTGCCCTCCTCTCTCTTGGGTGGTGTGGAGAGGGTCCCCGGTATGACACCCAGGGGACCCCCACCCTTACCCCCACACACACTCACACAGGTAGGCAGTGTAGATGGGGAGGGGTAGGGTAGGGAGGTTGACACAATGGCGTAATAGTGCGCTCCATTAATCAGACAATGATGGAGGCCGTTCGCTGCGATTTCATTGGCTGTGGGGTCTGTGTGGTTCACGTGCACACTCTTGGGTTTGGGCTGCGAGCGTGCACGTGAGAGAGTGCACTAGAACCAAACAAGTGGCTTTTGTTTGTTGCTTTTGTGAAAAGGGGGATATGAGAACAGGATACTACCAATTTCTGATAATCTCTCTCTCTCTCTCTCTTTCTCTCCTTTCGCCTCTTCTCTCTCTCCTCTCCGGTCCTCTCTCTCTCTTTCTCTTTTTCGGTCTCTCTCCTCGCCCCTCCTCTTTCTCTCTATTCTCCTCTTCTCTCTTTTCTGTCCCCTCTTATCTCTCTACTATTCTCTCTCTCCTCTCCCCTCTTCTCTCGCTTCTGTCCCCTCTTCTTTCTCTCCTGTTCTCTTTCTCCTGTCCCCTTCTCTCCCTCTCCCCTCTTCTCTTCTCTCTCTCCTGTCCACTCTTCTCTCTCTCCTCTTCTCTCTTCTCTCACTCCTGTCCCCTCTTCTCTTTCTCCTCTTCTCGCTCTCCTCTCTCCTCTTCTCTCCTCTCCCCTCTTCTCCCCTTTCCTCTCCCCACTTCTCTCCCTCCTGTCCCCTCTTTTCTTTCTCCTCTTGTCTCTCTCCTCTCCCCTCTTCTCTCCTCTCCTCTCCCCTCTTCTCTCTTTCCTCTCTCTTCTTCTCTCTTTCCTCTTCTCTCTCTCCTCTTCTAACTCTCCTGCCCCACCTTCTCTCTCTCTCCTCTCCCCTCTTCTCTCTCTCCTGTCCCCTCTTCTCTCTTTTCTAGTCTCTCTCTTCTCTTCTCTCTCGCCTCTCTCCTCTTATCTCCCTCCTCTTCTCTTTCTCTTCTCCCTTCCTGTCTCCCTCATCCCCCCTTTTCTGTCTCTCCTCTTCTCTTTCTCCTCCCCCCTTTTCTCCCTTTCTCTGTTCTTTCCTGCATGTCAGTTCTCTTCTACTCATCCCTTTTTTGTCCTCCCTCCTCTACACTCTCTCTCCTTCTCTCCTGTCTCTCCCATAACCTATCTTTCTCTTTATCTTTCTCTTCTCAATGGAGGATGAAACACTTCCCCTCTGGACCCTCTCTACCCCCTCCTTCTTACCCTTCTCTCCTCCCTCTCATCTGTCCACTCTCTCCATCCCTCTCAGCTTGTCTCCCATTGTTTGTACAGCTCCATCGTTCATCCTTAAAACCCAATGGAGAGAAAAACTCTTCACTGCTCTTCTCCTCTCCTCCCTTCTTCCTACCCCTCTCCTTCTCCTCCACCGTCCCCTCCCTATGTCTACATATATCCATCATACCTCATAATGCATGGTGGGGAAAACGCCTTGCTCATCTCTCTTCCCTCTCTCCTCTCTTGTTCTTTACCCTCCCTTTCTCTTTGTCACCCCTCACCCTCTCCCCTATCCTCCTCCAGTTCCTCTCCTCCTCTCTTTTTTCCCCTTCTCTCTCCCTTCCCTCCTCCTCTCCACCCTCCTTCCAACCCATTGTCACCCCCTCCTCTCTCTTTGGTCCTCTCCTCCTCCAGTTCCTCTCTCGTCCCTCTTTCTTACTTCTCTCTCCTCTTCTTCCTCTCCCTTCTGTCCTCTTACCCCTCTTTTATCTCTCTTCTCTCCCCTCGCTCCTCTCTCTCCCCCCCTCTCTATTTCCCTGTCCTCCTCTCTCCCTCTTTTTCCTCTCCTCCTCTGGCTGCTCTGCTCATCTAACATTGATGACTGTTGGTTTTTTAATGAGGCTGAGGTGGTCCCGCGCCCTGCTGTGGGGGAGGGGTACTGCAGTCTCTCCCCTTCCTCTCTGGGTGGGGCATTATGGGAGGGCAAAGCAATACCTCCTTTTATTTACATTCAAGAAATCCATTTTGTTTTAATTTTTTGTGCTTTGTTTCATTCACACACATTTTAGTAACACTTTATTATTAATCTGTACATCTTCAAAGCTCAAAATCCTCTATTCCACCTTGTGATGTCATGAAGTTAGCTGTAGTCTTCAAATTAGCAGCTACGGTTTACCTTTTGTACTGTAGAGATTGGAAATTCCAGGGCTGAAGTTATCCAATTCTAGTGAAAGTGTATGGAGTTTACAAACACAGTGGAGCACTTCCTGTATTACCACATGACATCACAAGGTGGATCACAAGAAGTATTTTCTGTCTGAGAGAAGATAACACTACTCCAGGAATGTTTGTCATGAGGAAACAACTTTATAACATAGAACAGAAAATAGCCTAGCATGAATTTTGAATTTTCCAGTTTTGTGACATCATAGATAAAAGTTCTGAGGTCTCCAGCACAGTTTTTAAGTCCCTAAATCAAAATCTGAGCATTTCTGCCATCAAATCTCATCTACCACAACTGCAGTTCTTTTTTTTTTTTTTTTTTTTTTTTTTTGTTTCATATTTTTATTGATGTGCAAACAGATATTACAACATACTGTCATTTAAATCAACAAATGTATGCACACTTATTTTTTCTTTTATATATAACAAGAACTAGAACTTAAGTAAATAAATAATTAATAATAGTAAATAATATGAAGTAATAACAATAGTAATAATAACAGTAATAATATTTAAATTAGAAAAAAAAAATAATAATAATAATAAAAATAAAATAAAAGTAATAAATTAAAAAAAATAAAAATTATAAAAATGATACATACATACATACATACATACATACCTACATACACACCTACATATATTCACGCATGTATACATACACAAATCATAACAAAATAAATAGTAACACTATTATATATAAATCAAAAATAAGTAAGGGGGAGGGAGGGGGTGGTGGTTGGTTTAGACAGCTCCAAAGAAGTCAATAAATGGTTGCCACTTTTTATAAAATTTGTTTACAATACCCTTCTTAGAATATCTAATCTTCTCCACTTTCAAGAAATACATAACCTCATTAATCCATTGAGTGCTGGAGGGGGAATTTTTTGATTTCCAATTTAAGAGGAGATGGCGTCTTGCAACGAGAGAGGTAAACGCTAAAACCTGTAGTTGTAATGTTGAATACCGAGGGAAGTCTTCTGGGAGACCAAAGATGGCCACATGCAGAGAAACATCAATTGTTCTTGATAGCACTTTGGACATGGCATCAAAATAAACCTGCCAAAACGTTGCAAGGGCTGGGCAAGAAAAAAACATATGCGTGAGGTTACAAGGTGATCCGCCACATCTGTCACAGGTATCCACCACGGAAGGAAAAATCTGTGCAAGTCTTGTTTTCGAGTAGTGACACCTAAACAGAACTTTGAACTGTATCAATGTCAGACGGGCACAAATGGTAGTCTTATGAATAAATTGCAATACAGAGTCCCACCAGTGTTGGTCAAAAGCTAGTCCCGACTCTTGCTCCCAGGCCTCTTTTGTTTTAGTGGTCAAGTGACCATCATATGATTGGATAGTGCCATAGATTCTAGAAATGAGTGACTTTTGTGAAGGCCTTAGCTGAAAAAGCTCAGTCCAAATTTGTTCAGGCGGAAGTTGTGGAAAGCCAGGAAATAGCGATCGAGCACAGTTTCTCAGCTGAAAGTACCTAAAAAGATGGGATTGTGGGAGGTCGAACTCATGAGACAAATCTGTAAATGAATAAAAAATCCCTTCCTTATAAAAATCTTTAAAGCACTTCAATCCTTTATCATGCCAAATAGTGAAAACTGGATCAGTAAATGCAGGTTTGAACATATGGTTTTTCAACAACGGGGTCAGAGGAACAGGATTAACAAATTTAAATTGCTTCCTAAACTGAGACCATATTCTAAGAGTAGAAAGTACCACAGGGTTGCAGGTAAGGCCAGAGGGGTTGATGGAGACTAAGTCAGTTAATAAAGCAGACAGAGATGATGAGGGGCATGACTGCGCCTCCAGTTGACACCAGGGGACGTTAGTTGATTTCAGCCAGTGTGTAATTCTTGCTATGTTCACTGCCCAGTAGTAAAACTGAAAATTTGGTAAGGAGAGGCCACCATCAAATTTACAATTTTGAAGAATTTTTTGCTTAACTCTAGGTGTTTTGCCATTCCACAAAAAATGTGACACTGTGGTGTCAATTAATTTGAAAAAACCTTTGGACAGAAAAATTGGTAGATTTTGAAACAAAAATAGGAACTTTGGTAGGACACTCATCTTAATGGTATTGATTCTTCCAATCAAGGTGAGAGGGAGGGAAGCCCACCTTTGAAAATCCGCCTTAATTTCAGCCAATAGGGGAGAGAAATTTGCAGTGTAAAGAGACTTGTAGCATCTAGGTATGTTGACCCCAAATATTTAAACCCAGAGGAGCTAAATTTAAAAGGAACATCTGATGGGGGAAAGTTGCAGTGCTGATCTATTGACAGGATAACATTCACTCTTCGATATATTAACCTTATACCCTGAAAATGAGCCAAATCTTTGAAAAAAAAAAGAGAGAGAATAGTAGGGAATGGGGTTAGGATCCGTAATGTACAGTAGCAGATCATCAGCATAAAGCGAAAGCTTGAATTCTGTATGCAAACGGGTTATGCCAGTAAAGACTGGGGGAGGACCTCAGATGAATTGATAGGGGCTCTATTGCGATAGCAAAAAAAAGAGGTGACAAGGGACAGCCCTGTCTGCAGCCCCTATGTAAGGTGAAAATAATCAGATTGGACTTTGTTGGTGGTAATACTTGCGCAAGGTGATGTGTAAAGAAGGCGTATCCATGACATAAAAATCCTCTTCCAAATCCAAATTTAGTTAAAACTGTAAATAAATAACGCCACTCAACTCTATCAAACGCCTTCTCTGCATCAATTGATATCACAACTTCTGGGGAATCTATGGTCTCTTTGGAATAAATAATATTTAATAGAGTGCGGACATTATAAAACAGCTGACGACCCTTTATAAAGCCAGTCTGTTCATTAGAGATAATAGTCGGAAGTACTTTTTCCAAACGGCGAGCTAAAGCCTTAGCGAGAATCTTAGCATCAACATTCATTAGGGAGATAGGTCTGTAGGAGGTGCACAGGTCAGGATCCCTGTCCCTCTTCAGGAGAACACTTATCGAAGCCTGTCTCAATGTGGAAGGTAGGGAGCCGCGTGACAAGGATTCGATATAAACAGAGTGCAGTAGAGGAATGAGTTTGGTGTGAAACGCTCTAAAGAATTCAACCGGAAATCCATCTGGACCTGGCGCCTTATTACTTTGCATGTTTTGTAAAGCTAGGGTCAGTTCTTGGGCTGTCAGTTCTGAATCTAGTTCAGTAACGAACTCCGGGTTTATAGTAGGAAAGTCCAGATCATCCAAGAAGGTGACCATGTCTGTCACATCTGAAGGGAGTTCAGAACTATATAGGGACTCATAAAAAGAGGAGAACACTGAATTAATAAGCCTAGGCTCCTCCACCAGAACCCCAGATCCATCCTTAATGCGAGCTATCAATCGAGAGGATGCTTGGCGACGCAGCTGATGAGCAAGAAGTCTCCCTGACTTATCTCCGTGTTCATAATATTTGGAACGGGAGTGCAGTAATAAGCGCTCTGCCTCATTGGTAGTAATAAGGTCCAGCTCTGTTTGTAAAGTAACCCGACGTTTTGCTAGACTGACAGAATGGGTCCCTGCAAGTTGTTGGTCTATAGATTCTATGTCGGCTGACAATTTCTGAATATTTAACTTCCGTAGTTTATTCACATGCGCAGAGTATGAAATTATTTGGCCCCGTAAATAAGCTTTTAAAGTTTCCCACAAAAGTGCTTTTGAGACAGGCTCTGACTCAGATTGGTTAAAAGTAATAAAGTCATCAATTGCATTTGTAATCAGTCTACAAAATTTTTCATCTGATAAGAGTGAAGTATTAAATCTCCACTGTGAGGGGAAGCGGGGTCCTGGTAAAATTTCAATATCCAACGATACTGGTGAATGATCCGAAATGATAATTGGGTGGTACACTACATCTGACACTTTAGATATAAGTCTAGAATCTATAAAGTAGTAGTCTATACGGGGAAAAGGTCTGGTGTACATGTGAATAGAATGAGTACTGTCTACCAGTAGGATTACGAAAATCTCCAAGGGTCAACATAACCTCCACTGGACATAAAGGAGCTGAGGGTCTTAGCCATTTGAGAGTGAGCAGATCCCACTTTAGAGCGATCTAACTGAGGATTGATAACACAATTTAAGTCCCCCAAAAATCAAGAAGTGGTCATTAAGGGAAGGCAGGCCTCCAAGCAACCTACTCATGAATCCTGGATTGTCAAAGTTTGGTGCATAAACGTTAACTAGTAAAACAGGGATATGAGATATAGTGCCTGAAACAATCAGATATCTGCCATCTCGGTCAGAAATGGTCTTGGTCAATGTAAATGGGACCGATTTACCAATCAAAATGGCAACCCCTCTGGCCTTAGAGTTGAAGCTAGAATGGAACACGTCAGACACCCAAGGACACCTCAGTCTGACCTGATCATTGGTTCTCATGTGGGTCTCCTGCAAAAAGACAATGTCAGGTTTCAGGCGCCTAAATGGGAGAACACCTTAGATCGCTTAACAGCACTCCCCAAACTTTAATGTTCCAGCTAATAAATCGGACATTTGAGCCTTTTATGCCATCCATAAAAAATCAGTACAGAAAGAATACCAAATTTCCAACCACCAACCCCAGGGAAAAAAAAAAAAAAAAAAAAAAAAAAAAAAAAAAAAACATTAACATTATATTCTGAACTCGAACAAGTTTCCCCAAAACCCACAACCTCCCCCCAGTGCACTTACCATTACCCCATCCCCAATCGACAGGATACCAGTGCAGACTCCACTAGGAGTCAGAAACCTTAAGGAAAAAACTCAGGGTTTAGGACCTGACAGTTATCGTCACAGCACTCCAAACTCAAAAGGAGCTCCCGCATAACAAACCATGGGTTTAAATGACAGGGCGGATAGATCTGTGAAGCAAACTTGGAGAAAAAAAAAAATAATAATAATAAAAAAAAAAAAAAAATAAATAAATGAATAGATAAAAATAAATAATAAATAAATAAATAATAATAATAATGAATAAATAAGATCAGAGTAACAATAAGCAAATTATTAGTTATTATCAGTGCATATAGAAGCACCAAATATACAGCTGCATCAAATGTCATTATAGGACGTTAAGCATGGTATAACAGTCAAAAAAAAAAAAAAAAAAAAAAAAAAAAAAAAATATATATATATATATATATATATATATATATATATATATATATACATACATATACACACACACACACACACACACACACACACACACACACACATACATACATACATACATAATACACACACACACACACACACACACACATACATACATACATACACACACACACACACCATATATATATATATATATATATATATATATATATATACACATACATACATATATACATATACATATACATACACACATACATACATATATATAAAATAAATAAATAAAATATAAAATAAATAAAATAAAAACAAATAAATAAATAATAATACCACTGTTGGCAAAACACAAAATTTGACATTTATCGTCGTTATGATTATCACCTTTGATGAGATAGCTTGGTGGTCACAACACAAGCCTACTTGAGTGTTTTCACAAAAACGCTAGCCTCTCCTGGCGATGTAAACTCCCTCGTGACACCCTCACTTGTGATCCGGAGACGGGCAGGGTGCACTATACCATACCGTATGTCTGGTATATCCTTGAGCTGGCGTCGGACATCATTGAAGGCAGCGCGAGCCTTGGACGTGCGTGCCGTATAGTCCGGAAAAATGGAGATCGATGCGTCCTTAATCTTGATCCGCTGCTGGACTCTGGCACGCCGCAGAAAGTCAACACAGTCCGAGTAGTAATGTAGACGCGCCACGATGGGACGAGGACGCACACCGGACCCGGACTGAGGGGACCTGTGAGCGCGGTCTATCAGCGGTGGTTTGTCCAGGCCGAGTGCTTCCTTCAGCAGGGTGGAGACAGAGGCCGCGGTTACGGGGCCATCTTCCTCAGGTAAGCCCAGAATCCTAATGTTGTTGCGGCGGGATCTCGCCTCCAGATCGTCGCATTTGTTCTCAAGAGAGACAACTTGGGCTGACAGTTTGTCCACAGCAGATCGGAGTGAGACAACGTCATCCGTGCAGGTGGTCAGCGCGCTCTCCATGTCGCGTACCGTCGCCTTTAAACTGCCCATGTCCGCCTTAACAGTAGCAATGCTACCACTTAGCTCGGTTTTCACATCTTGTAGTTCGGACTTTATTTTGGTGAAATTGTCAGACATGGCTGTCGCCAGCTCAGCTCTAAAAATGCTTACCACCTCTTCCCGGAGGCTAGCGAGCAGTCCGGCTTTAAAGTCTGCAGAACTCATATCCGAAGCAAGTGTAGCGGCGTCCGGAGGAGGCGAGGGGGCCGGAGCAGGGTCACTCAAAGCCGGGGATGTTGCGGCGGCAGAGGGCCGAACATGTGCCGTCGTGGAGTTACCCGTGTTCTTGGCTTTTGAAGGCATATTGGTGTTCCGTGGTGTGAAAAAAACAAACTTGTCCCAAAACGTGTTGCCAAAGCGTCAATTATAAAAGCCCTGATAAACTTTTAATCGTTTTTGCGGGAGCCCCCGAGTCACGCGTCCTACTCCATCAGTCGCTAAACCGGAAGTCCACAACTGCAGTTCTGTTGGCATGTCATAAAAAGTGGCTAATCTTTGAGTTTGAATGTAAGTCCCTCTACTGTTGCCAGTATTGGAGCATACCTGTAGAAACCAGGTGTCTATTGTCTGAAGATAGTCATGCTCTAAAAGATGAGATGCCTAAGCAAAGGTCCTCAAGAACAGGTTTAAACGCAGATAACAATGCAAATAATGCATCATATTTGTTTAGATTTGTGTCCTTTGTGTCAGCTGCCTCCCTGTGTCTCCATGGGATCTTATTTTGTGTTAAACCTGCTAACCCTGTAACTTAAATGCATGGGATTCTTGGTTTCAGTAGCTCCCTGATTATATTTTTCAAAGTGCCGCAGGAGTCTATTCATTAGCCAGCCTGTTTTAGCCGTAGCATCCTTCTCTCCTCCAACTGTATGGGTCCACGGTATCTACTTCTCTCCCCACAGACCAGTCACCGCTCTGGGGTAGAATCTTGCATCCACCACCCCCCTCTCTGGGTCTACGTGAGCGTAAACATCTCCAGGCGGCCATCTTGCTAAGGGCAGTTTCTCAGAGGTCGGCAGTAGAAACATGGAAAGATATCCCTGACCCTGTTACCCACCCACGCAGATGAGAGGAGGATTCACATGGAGGAGGCATGGAGAATAAACAGTGCAGAATTATGGAAAAGCATATACGTAAAATGGAGGGCAGTTGGAGGTTTTTGAGAGGAATAACCATGCAAAAACGCTCAAATGTTGAACTCTTCTTGTTTATCTCCTCCCTGCTTTTGCCCCTCTATCCCCTTCTTTCGCTCTCCCTTCTTTCCCCTCCCTCTAGCTCCTCTCCCTCTCTTTCTTCTCTCCCTCACTCCTCTCTTCCTACAGCTCTTCTCCTCTGACTCATCTCCCTCATTCCTCTCCTCCAGGTCTTTCTCTTCTCTCCCCTCTACAGCGCCTATCCTCTTCTCCCTCTCTCTATCTCCTATCCCCTCACTCCTCTCCTCCTACAGCTTCGATCCTCTCTCTCTCCTCTCACAATCTCCATCCCTCTTCTCTCTCTTTTCTCCCCTTTCTCTCCTCTTCATCACTCCTTTATCACTCCTCCTCTGGCTCTTCTCTCCCTCGCCAGTCTCCTCCTGTCTCTTTCTTCTTTCCCCACTCCCTCCTTCTCTTGTGTCCCTCATTCCTCTCCTCCTCTCTCTCCTCTGCCTAATTCCTCTCCTCCTCTCTCTCTTCTCTTCCTTCTCCTCTCCTTTCCTCACTCTCGGTTCCTCTCCTCCTCTGTCTTCTCTGCCCTCGCTCCTCTGGTCTCTCTCCCTCTCTAATTTCCCTCGTCTCTCTGTTTTTTATTGGATTGGGTCCCTTGTCTCCATGGAGATGTTATTTCTCACATGGAAAGTTCTTTACGACAAACCTGCATTTCAACAATATGAACTTTAGCTACCTGTTGGGTTCTTCAAGACGTTCACATGATGGAGTGGTGAGCTCCTATAGTCTCTAAACAGCTGACTGGTAGAACATTGGCGCCATTGATCTGAGCTTTGGACCATCCCAGTCTGAGGACCTGCTCTTCGGCTGAAAGAGCTGACAGTTGGTCAATGGAGCCTCTCATGCACAAGAACGCACACCGGACTGTTCTACGCCCTGTTTAGCAAAGCACAGAAATGAACCTCTCCTGAATAGCTTTAGAAGGATCTTGAGTTGTAACAGAACAAGTATAAGACCAGGTGGATGAATGAATGGATGAAGTTTATGTTGGTTTTTGATTGACTGCTACCAAAACGCTGAAGCAACTTGCATCCGGACCATCACATGACAACTCCACAATACAGTCACATGACAAAATCCAAAAGGTGTTTTTAAAATTATGTACATAGGTTAATTAACTTAAATTTATCATCAAGATCATTCCAATGTCTTATTCCTGAAACAGATACATGTCTTTGCCTAACATTAGTTCTTATTTTACTAGATTCAAACCGATGCAAAACTAAACATAGACTAGTATACACAGATATAAGGCCACACAAGAAAGTGCTACTATTTACTGTGGAAAATCACATTATATTGTCTAAAGAGTGTTTTATTATTACTGTCGTGGTATCAGAATCGGTATTAAGCATCGAGTCTATTCTTTAGTATCAAAATTGAGTTTTAAATTTTTGTATCGTCACAGCACTAATGTTTATCAAATAATCTAGTCCAAAAGCTCCAACCAACATACTCATACCTCATACCTACAGTACACAGTAACGTATTCAGCCTGCCTCGATGTCTAACCTTGCACCACTCCATCCAGAGGTCCTCTCCCTTTACCTCCAGTGGGTCCCTTTGAACCTGCTGTGTGTCTGATGTTATTCCGGTCCATGTCCCGTTAGCCGCTCATGTTTGCCCCCTCCCCTGCTCCGTCTCTGGGGTCAGGGGGGGTCAGGGGGGGGCCGGGAGGGTGGGTGTGAAGGGACTCACTGGAGGAGCCGGTCACGCTGTGGACGGAATACAGATAGAGGCTGTGCGTGTGGCAGAGATGAGAGACGAGGGTTAAGGTACTACATAGAGTCTGTATTTGAGAGAGAGAGCGAGGGATCAACCATACAGAGCAATAGTCTAAGATATTGCAAAAAAAATACTTGCTAGACATAACACAAAGTCCTAATTACGTATCATGATTTTTGATATAAATTACCATACAAAAGAGGTTCATTTTAAACAGTATATATAATTTATCTTAAGCATTCTGAACATCCCTGAGCAGTCAATCCCAATATAAGTATAATATAAGTATCTTTTTCTGACAACTTCACTTTTCAATGGCTCTGAAAAGCTTTTCACAGTCTACTGCTTATAGTTTGGAGCCAATTCTCTCTTCCTTTTTCTGTCTCTCCCGTTCTCTCTCCTCCCCTCTCTCCTGTCTCTCCACCTCCTCTCTCTCTGTCTATCCTCCATCTCTCTCTCTTTGTCTGTAAACATGAGTTGTGGTTCACAGGTTAGACATTTGGCACAGTGGTCATTTACAGTGTCACTTTTGTATAAACACAGAGCCGGGCTGCTAAATGATCTCTCTCTCTAATCCTCTCTCATCCGCTCTCTCTTACTCTCCCTCTACCTTCCTCCCTCTTTCTCTGACACTCCCTCCCTCTCCCCCTCTCCCTCAGTAAATGCATTCACAGTTTAGCAGTAGTTTATCATGAGTCCACAGTGTTTGGCCTGTGAGCTCTTTGTCACAGGGATAATAGACAGAGCAGGTGAAAGGCAGGAGCAGACAGGAGCAAGCATGAGCAGGCAGGAGCAGAGACAGGAGCTGAGACAGGAGCAAGACAGGGGCAGAGGCAGGAGCAGAGACAAGAGCAGAGACAGGGGCAGAGACGGGCCAGAGGCAGGGACAGTAGAAAAGGACAGGCACCGGCAGGCAGGGAAAGGCAGGAGCAGACAAAGGAGCAGACAGGGAAAGACAGGTGCATGTATTTTTAAAATGTATTTTGAATACAATACAAAAAAAAAAACTGGTTAATTAACGGCACAAACAACAGATTTTCAGTTATATATTACAACGTGCCTATGCATATATATTTATTTGTATTTTGTCATTGACTTAAAAAGCACAGAGGAGATGCTGTAGAGATTAGGTGATATTTGGTGGAGGAAAAAAAACAAAACCTACATATTGTAGCATGGTTTCAAATCCTCTAAATGTCACATCCTCTGCTCTTTCGTTCCACATGAACCCGAGTCTCCGTTTGAGTCCAGTTTGTGCAGCGCCCACAGTTTCTACACGTCTGTCAGAGCCACATCTGGAGGAGGAGAGACTGCTGACACCAACTTCACCTTTATTCTTTCAAAAATAGAAATTGGTTGGAGTCTTTGTTGAGCCTGAAAAAATAAACAAACATATATATGTGCGTGTGTGTGTGCCTTGATATTAAAGAATAGACTCGATGCTTAATACTGATTTTGATACTACGGTGATAATTAAAAAAACATATTGTAGAATGTGATTTTCACACATTTTCCATATTAAATGGTAGTACTTTTATACACAGTGTGGATTCAAGTTGCTGTGTATAGCTTTGTATCAGGCTTTTGTATATTTATGGAGAATTGTCATGTGGGAGCGTGGGTGACTGGGTGGCGTGGGCTTGTGGATGGAGCATTGCACATAATCTTACAGTTAACCGTAAGGAGGGTTTGAATATGGTCTGGGAGGGATCGCTAGATTACTCAAACATGCATGGAACATCTAAACCTCTTCAGGCATGTTTCTGAAGAGGGAACTATGTCATAGCATGGTAGAAAGCAAAAAAAAAAAAAAGATTTTGCATAATACCCCCCTCTTTAACTTCTTCCCTGGTGCATTCACTGTCCTTGTATGTGTGCGTACATGGGAGCGCTCACCTGAACATGTCCCCTCAGACGTGGAGCAGACGACTCCAAATGTCACAGCGCTGACAGTGAATCCCTCACCGAAGGTAGACATGCCCTTTTCCCCCACTCCCGCTGAACGCATCGTCTGTACCTGCATCCATCCATATTTATGCCCCCCTCTCTGCCCGTGTTTAACCCCCCTCTGCCCCTGCGCTGGGACAGAGAGCACATGTCAGAGGGGATGGAGGAGGAGGAGGTGGTGGTGGTGGACAGGACAGAAGGCCCTTAGCCCCGGGGCCCGACAGGTGGAGGGGGGGCGCTGGGCAGAGGGGGGACATCCAGAGGGCAGTTTTGTCCTAGAGGAGAGGGCAGGTACAGAGTCAGCATAAGAGCTAAAGTAAATGCAGGTTTAAGAATGAGATTTGTTCACTCGGGCCCCTGTTTTGTCCTGGTTTGATTCTGGTTTAGTCCTGATACAGACTTGGTTTGGTCCTGTTATAAACTTGGTAGAGTCGAAATTCCAAGTTTATTACTATTTTATGTTATTTTATTTTAACCACATTTGGATTTAGACTTATTTCTTATTTCCTTAATTTGGATATTAATATTGATGTGTGGTCAATTGCTTCAGATGTCCTATCCAGTGAAACCAAATGTGGCTTAATTTTGGAGTGTGGGCGATCTGCCTTGCTCATGGGCACAATGTTAGCTTGTTGATGGGCAGTTTCAAACTATTAACCCTCTAGCTGTCAATAAAAATACTTAAACATACTTTTAACTGGAGTTTCAAATGTGAATATGTCTGAAGTGCCCTGTTCAGGGACATCAACCGGGTGAGGTTCGAACTATCAACCCTCTTATTAACCTGATTGTTCAAGTATGGCTCTATTTCTCAAATATGAATATCCTGTGTGCACCTTATACTCATTGTATACTTACCTGGAATTTCCCACAGTATGGCATTAAACCACTTGTTTGTCTCTGTTGATACAAACAAATTTTATACTATACTGCGTAACATTCCAGACATAACAACAGCATCTCCATGGAGACCAGAAAATCTACGCAATGCAGCTTTATGAAACATACAGCTAGCATATGGTTAAGTGGTCATTTAAACCTTTATACAATTGCCTGGCCAGTATAACTAGCCCTACCCCCTTTCCACTATCTTCAAAGATGCATGGCACAATTGCATTATCTTCCCCCATTTTCAAATGTACTAAATAAACCATAATGTGTTTTTAATGCTGTGGTTTGGCCATAATAGCGACATTATGTGAACGCCACTGCAGACACACTTAATTAATCTTAATTGCTTCCAAACGACCCAGCTCGCAAAAAAGCCCCGGCGTTTCCAAACCTCTTCACAATATTCTCGTCTCATTCTCCTGCTGTCTTTGTCGTGGTGATGAAATGTCTTTTTGGAGACTATCTCTTCGGTTACCCCTGCACCGGTGCTGCCCACCCGCCCTGCACCTCGTGAAGGTGCAGGGCGGGTGGGTAGCACCGGAGCAAGGGTAGGTTGAGAGGGGGTGAGTGATGGTGGGTGCTTGTTTCTTATCGGGCCCAAACACCTGCACTCCTCCCGAGCCCGGAGAGCCTAATTGCCCCCACGGTTTGTCCTGCCCACCACTCCTCCCCTCCCGTTCATGGGTCTTGTCGGGGACTGTTGGTTTGAGCCATATGCAGCCAGGGAATTATAGCGTTAGCATGGTAGGAAGGGATTGGTTGAAGCAGGGAGCAGGGACAGCTGGGGAAGATGATAATGCCAAAAAAGTGCATTTATTCATTCGATGTAGACAATTTAAAGGCGCTGTACCTGATTTTTGCTGCATTAAAAATGTGAAAAACAGAACCAGTTCATTTTGCAGGGGTCCAAAGTTATTCCTCATTATTTACTTTATGCATTCAGGGCATCCAGATCATTTTTCACAGTAGCTTAGTTGATAGAGTGTTTGTTGGCTGTTCGAATCCCGCTCTCAATGTAAACATTGTTGGTAGAGAGGTCAGATCCACTGACTGGTTGCAGTGTGATTCCAGTTCCCACAGATGAAGGCTGCTTTTATGTCCTTGGGCAAGACACTTAACCTCCTTGCCCCCAGTGTCTGTGTACACTGATGTATGAATGTATCCGTGAATGGGTGTGTTTTAAGTGCCTTGTATGTGGAAAAGCTTGTACATACTTTCTGATTCTTGGACAATACAATGTTTTATAATTAGATGCAAACAGTACACAGTGGACTTATTTTGAGAGCTGCTTATACAGTATATCTGCACTGGGCCAGACACATTTTGCTTAGATACACTGTTCAAATAATAAATAAAGTTTATGATGTACTGTATGTTTGAAATACGCTTTACATGGGTCTTAAGGAAGTAGGGAGGGAGGATCTGCTTATGCATGGAGAGTGTAGGTTCTGTTGGTTAGAGCCGTATGCAGCCAGGGAATTACAGCATTTACATGGTAAGAAGGGATTGGCTGAAGTCCGTGGGTTTACAGTGGAGGAAGAAGAGTGGGGACAGCTGGGGAAGATGATAGCAAAAGTAAAAAAGTGCATTTTGGTGCGACACTAATCTAGCAGTTGGAGGATAAATTCCCGCTTGGACCAAGTTCTGTTGCTGTGTATTTAGGTAAGACACTTCACCCACCTTGCCTATGAATGTGGTGAGTGTGTCGGTGTTGGTTGGAGGGGCAGATGGCGCAGACTGGCAAACTTTGGGCGTCTTGAAATCCACTGAGATGCAGCTTCCTGTGGCTCAGAGAATAGACTTTTGCCTTTCCTTATGCCACATGCCCAGCACAACTAGCTACGTGTGTCACTGGAAAAATACTAAAGGGTGTATTTTTGAACTGGTTACCCTCTGGTTGGTTGGAGAACCCTCAACTCGTAGTCCTAAATAATGTGCAGCTTCTTATGATTATTTTAAAATCTTGTTTTATGCCAGATGCACAGCGCAACCAGTTTCTCATGCTGGGCAAATGAATGTGCATATGTGCATGTTTTGAACCGGTTACCCTCTGGTTGGTGGGAGAACACCTTACTTCTGGCTTCACATTGCATTTATTAATAGTTTTTTTTTTAATAACCTTTATGCCAAATGTCAACCATAACCAACTTCATTTTCTGCTACTACAATAGGCAAACGGAGTGACGTCATATCCATGGACAAAATGACAGTATGCACAAAGGCATGTATTGAACTAGTTACCCTCTGTTGGTGGGAGAACACTCTGCCCATAGGCTCCTATCATATATTTTTAGCGTCTTAAATTACTTTTTATGCCAGACATCAACCACAACTAACTACACTTTCTATTATTACAATAGTCAAAAGAAGTCTTACCCCAGAATACGTGCACATTTTGCACCAGATACCCTCTGGTTGGTGATAAAACACACACTGCCCAGAGTCCCATATTATACTTTTTATTAGCCATTTTTTATTATTACTTCAATACCAGATACAAATAACTTACTTACCAACCAACTGACAGGTTGGTTGGTAAGTAAAAGGCAAAATATGGTGTCTTTCCCCAGAATACATGCACATGTTGAACCGGTTACCCTCTGGTTGGTGGGAGAAGCCATTTAAGTTCATTATTTATGCCATGTGCCAACCACAGCCAACTGTTTGGTACAGCAATAGTCAAATGGAGTCTTATCCCAAGATATAAGCACATTTTGAACTGGCCAACTAACTTACTGCAGTATGGAAAATGGTGTCTTATCTCAGAATACATCCACATGTTGAACTATTTACCCTTTGGTTGGTGGGAGAACACTTAACCCATAGTCTCATCTCATACTAGATTTTTATTTTCTTTTTTCCAATTACTGTTATGCCACTTTTATGAGTTGTCTTAATCCAAGAACAAGATTACGCAACAGTTATTGACCCAGTTACCCTCTGGTTGGTGGGAGGCTATTCAATCCTTAGTCCCTTAAGCCAATATTATATTATTTTTAAATGACTATAATGCCAAACAATAACCAACTTACTACACTAGGCAAAAATGAAATATTGGAATACATGCACAATTTAAACCGGTAACCCTCTGGTCAGTGGTACCCTCCTAGTGCTGTGTGAAACGATAATCCGTCGCCACTTACACTCCAAAGATTTTTCATCCCGCTCGCTCACTGTAATGACCCTTTAATGGAGCGGTCCCGCAGGCTCGGGTTCAACACTGTCCCATCAGGGGCCCCCACACTGTTGCTCTGGTGGTCACCGTGGCGATTACCGGACCCCAGCCATTCCCTCTCTCCGCCCCCCTCTCCCGGTGATGAATACTTTGCGGTTTTCCGGATGACACCAAATTTTTCATCGTTAATCCCGGGCCCATTATGAGGCTGTTTCGTCCCTGGCATTGATCGCCCGGGTCGGTCCAGCTGACGAGGGGAGAGAGAGAGAGTGAGGGGAGAAGGGGGGGTGACAGGGGGTAGGGGGCACTGGGAGGATTGGGAGAGAGCCAGTTAGCGAAGCGAGGCCCTGGGGTGAGCACAGATGGGGAGGGTGTCCTGTGCATGCTAAACACTTCATATAAGTAAGAGTGAGTTTTACAATCGAAGTCATGGCGGCAGTGGAGCTAGCTATTACTAATGCATGTGATTGGTTAATATGGAG
Source organism: Periophthalmus modestus (assembly GCA_019594935.1). Classification (NCBI taxonomy): domain Eukaryota; kingdom Metazoa; phylum Chordata; class Actinopteri; order Gobiiformes; family Gobiidae; genus Periophthalmus; species Periophthalmus modestus. The sequence goes on from JAIEZT010000016.1 coordinate 9,439,522, forward strand.
GTCCTTCTACCCACTTAAGAGGAGCTAACATGAATAAATGTTAGACCAATGTTTAAAAACTAGTTGAAATCTCAAGCTATTGCAGTGAACCGATACGTCGATATTTAGACATAGCAAAAATCTTGGAAAAGTTTTTTTGTGTTTTTGTGTGGACTGGGGTTCCTTATTCCAGTCGTCTTCAAGCTCCTGGCTGGTAGAGATCAAAAGACTATCTCTTTTTATATTTATTTCTATGACAGAAGCTAATGTGAGAACTCATTTTAACAACAAACTAATACCACAGAGAAGGACCAAGAGTCAGATGTGTTTAAAACGGTTCAAACTGAGAGTGGGAGAGTGTTTACACTTTAAAATGATCAATAATTTAAATAAAATGTGGCACTACAATAATAAAAAAATGTCTTGGTTGGTTCAGCGTTAATCTGTACTAAAATGCATACAAATTAGAAAGAAAAAGATTTGGTTCTTTTAAAGGATGAGATCCGGTTCCAACTTTTGACAATAAGGAACCGTTCTCATTACTAGACCTTGTGGTGCCCCTGCAATGTACTTCAAAGACTTTTTCAAGATAGATATTTTTAAATTGTTAATCACTATGGCAACAGTCCTAGTTTGTCCTCATTCTGAAACCCATAGCTAGATAAGGTTTGTATCATTTTCATCTTCGCCTACAGATCGTTAACCCCATAACTGTTGATTGAAGGATGAGTCAAATGCATAGTAGCAACTTTCATTTTTTTTTTTTTTTTCTCTGCGAGCACGACTCCGGAGCCTGCACAATTCCCCAACGCTCTTTTATCATCTCCCTCTCTAACACAGTTCACCTCATGAAACAGTCGCGCTCGCTTCTTTGTCTAAGCGAAGACTTAAAACCAACCGAGGATGATTTGATGAAGCCGTGAAGTGCAGCCTTCTAATTCAGGTCACATTCCCAGGTGTTTTTTATAATTGCGCTGGTACGGGACGAGCACGCCGCGGTGAGCCGTAGGAGCCAGATGCACGGCTATTGTCTTAATTTGATTCCGTTACCCCCCTCCTCCCACCGCGCCACCCCCCTCCTGCTGTTGCACGTCGTCCCGGAAAAATGAGAGGAGCAGCGTGCGTTTTGTGTCCTCGCTGCCGTTTACCTCGGTGATACAAATGATATTAGGGAAAGGCTGTGAGGTGTCATCCAGGGGCCTTCCCTCTGCTCAGAGATCAATGTTTGATCCAGGGCCTAAGGAGCGTATAAGCCAACTAGGTGAGTGCGGAGGAGGCCACATACCAAAATGTCAAGGTTATATCTTGTGGTTAAATTTGTCCTCTGCATTTGACCCCTCCTTCAATGTTTCCGATGTTAAATTTGTCAGGAGCAGTAGGTTCAGGGACCCATCACCTGATCTTGGTTAAGAGTAGCTAGCTGGAGGGTTAGCCTACAGTGAGCAAAATGCAACTAGCCTACAGTATTAATAGATTTTAAATTAGGTGCATGTCGCCTGTTTTCAACTGAACCTCATTCTCAGTATATGATCAAGGCTCATGTGAAAGATCCTCTAGGATTCACTGACTGAGCTGCAGAGGCTGCACTAGCACTGAGTCATGATTGGCTGCAGGTGCTGGGGTTTAGGGGGTGACCATTCAGATCAGAGAGAGGCATTTTAGGTTTAAGCCAACTGGATTTCAGCACTAGAACTGGCAACCCAAATGAGAGTCATGTGATGTTCATTCTCCTTTCTGATTAGATAATTGTCCAAAACACCAAATTATAACATGGCACAACTTGGCATCAGGTCCAGTGTTTTCTTAATGAAGAATAAATCAGCGTTACAATTGTTACCCAACAAATAAATATTGTTCCCATAGCAAAAAAAAAAAAAAAAAAAAAAAATCAACACAGAATATTAAAACTTATGAATGTTGAAATTTTATTTAAGATAGGAAAAGATAAACCTTTATTTGTCCCACAATGGGGAAATTACAGTGTTGCAACAAAAACTTCAAGACCATCTTATTGCTGTGAGGTGAGACTCTGAGCAACCATGCCGCTAAAGCTAGTTTTGCTAACAATAGAGTATTTATATATTTTGCTAAGCCATCCTCCTCAAATACATGCTAACTAAATACACTGCCTGTAGGTTTCATTCTGTTCCCGATGAGTCCCGATGAGTCCCGCTGTAGTCTGGTGGTGCAGCGTGGGGGTGAGGGGAAGGGTGAGGTCGGGTGGAGGTGAGGGAGAGAGGGTCAGATGGACGAGGTAATTACCTGGACCAGTGAGCATGAAGCTGGGCCTATGCAGCGCTGTCAGGGCCGAGCTAACCGCTAACCGCTGGAGGCTAAAGGGCTCTTCAACAGCTGCTTGATCTCACACACACACACACCTGCCTCACACACACACATACACACATGCACATCTGTATCTCTCTCTCTCTCTCTCTCACTCTCTCACACACACACCACACACACACACACACACCTGCCTCAAACACACGCACACCTGTATCTGTCACACACACACGCACACACACCTGACACACACACACACCTGCATCTCTCTCACACACACACACACACACACACTCTCACACACACACGCACACCTGTATCTCTCTCTCTACACACACCTGCCTCACACATACCGCACACACACACACACACACATGCACATCTGTATCTCTCTCTCTCACACACACACACACACACACGCGCACACCTGTATCTCTCTCTCTCTCACCTGCCTCAAACACACACACACCTGTATCTGTCACACACACACACCTGTATCTCTCTCACACACACACACACGTACACACACACCTGTATCTCTCTCACACACACACACCTGCCTGTATCTCTCACACACACACACACACACACACACACACACACCTGTATCTCTCACACACACACACCTGTATCTCTCTCACACACACACACACACACCTGTATCTCTCTCACACACACGCACACCTGTATCTCTCTCACACACACACACACCTGTATCTCTCACACACACGCACACCAGTATCTCTCTCTCTCTCTCACACACACACCTGTATGTCACACACACACACACACCTGTATCTCACACAAACACACACACACACACCTGTATCACACACACACACACACACACTCCTGCCTCAAACACACACGCATGCACACACACACACACACACACACTCACACCTGTATCTTACACACACATACGTACCTCAGACACACACACACACACACACATGGACTACACCTGGACTGAAACAAACAAAGGCAGGGTTGACCGGTGCTGAAGATTTCAAATGCTAAATGAGCCAAATGAAATGATGATGACAATGATGTCATCGGGGGTTAATCCAGAAAGTGAAAACTTTATTTTAAACAGGAATTACATACAGATTGAAACAGCACAAGAAACTGATACTTTGCACCTATGTCATCAACATTCCCGGGGGGTGTGACGCTAACTGCAGGCTCCGCTCCGTCTGAAGTCCTGTCACTCAAACCAGACTCCAATCCGAGCCTCACCCTGCAAAAGGATATTAGTGGAAAAGTTCTGCAGTTTCACATTTTCACAGATACATTTTTAAGAACTGGTTTTACTGTAATACATTATCACTGATACTGATATTGGACCAATATATATCTCGCCCAGCCGCTCAAGACAAAACATATATGACCTTGCCTGTTTTCAATAGCCTATACTTAGAATACACAAAAGACACATATGTTCCCCTGGCTCTTCTGACCTTTAGACTTTAAATAATACGGATTTAGAACCTTGAAAGTGCTTGAGAGTCCTTGAGAGGTCCTTAAGTCCAACCTTGGCGGCCATGTTTGAACACACAAAGAGCAGAGACGCTTCCGTGTGTCATTAAGGTTTCATGAGCGCTGAACTGTTGATGGGGGAGAGTGTATGTCGCCCCTCCCATGCCCCCTCCGGACCCCTCACCCCCCTCCGGACCCCCCACCCGAGCGCGGGATAGAGACTTCTTAATGGCCATTACGCTCCCGCCGCGTGAGTTATTACCGCGCTCATCGCTAATGGAGAGAAATTTAATTAGGCTGTGATTGGGAGCGTTGTCTGCGGTGTTCAGAAGTGTCGGCTGGCATTAAACGCATCACAGTGATTCCTTCATTCTAACACATAAGGAGAGGACAGGTTTGGCATATGGGAGATATGTACATGTGGGGGGGGGCTGTGCACAAGGGTTTTGATTTATTTATTTATTTTTATTATATAATTTAATGCTTTGTCCATATGCTGATGCTTGTTTTTATACACGCCAAAGAAAAGTTGGCTCAAAATAAAGAAATATATAAAAAAATAAAAAAAAATAACTATGTCAGATTAGGCAAATTTTCTTACCAAATGATTGAAAATATGTATATATTTTTAATTTTCTTGGTCAGTTTAGTCTTTTAGTGACAGGCCTTCATGTGGAAACAACAAAAGTATCCACTCTGCACAGAAACGTGTTTTAATATTTCAATAGATTAATATAGGACAGTGTCGTTTCAAAGGCAGTTTTCCCAAAATGCATTTCCCCCATAGGACCTAAGGACCAGCCCTTAAAGAAGTACCTACACACACCAAACTACAGTCTTGGACTTAACTTTTCTAGGCAATTGAGATCTAGTTTACTCAAAAACTAAATAACATATAAAACCCCTCTGTATATTTTTATTATCTAATATGTCAACAAAATGAAGCAAGACATTTAAACGTGATTCTTTCCATGTTTCTGTTTTGAATGGCTCAAAAATGGTCAATTCTGTCAGTTTTTACACATAAAATTATTTATTTTCATATGAAGTATCTCTAAATTTAAGATTTTGTTCCCATTCACCTGCAGCATCTGGCCTTAAGACAAGAAATTATCCTGTATTTAAGGAAGTTTAATACATCATCTCTCTCTTCTCTACTTTTGAATGTTTTGTATAGTAGACTTTAATAAAAGTCTCTCCGCTTCCAGGCTGAAAATGTTTGTGAGTACATGTTGAATACTGACAGTTCAAACAGTATTGAGCCAGTGTTTGTTCTACAGTAGGTGTTTAGCTCAATGGAAGAGGTCAAACTCTCGTCTTATTGGCGTGTCCACCTGCCTGCACAGCTCATAATACTGGTGCTAAACATTTGTCATATTTTTGCTGTTCTAAAAGTCCATGTGTCTAATATCCCCTCTTCTTCTCTCCCTCTGCTGCTGCTGTCCCTGTCCTTGCTTGACCTCTTCATCAGGTGAGTCATGTTTTCATTCACAAATCCACACGAGCTCACACAGCATGTTTTTTATGCACATTACCTCATACAATGGGTTTCATTCTTACCATAGCAGACAATAAGTAACCTGTGCTCTTACTTTAAAAAAAAAAAAAAAAAATCTACTATAATCCAATCTGAGCCTGTGTCCAGAGCCTTCATCTGCAGATAGAGACACATACAAGTGTGTCTCATTCTCAGTATATGGACAGGCCTCATGAGAAAGAACCTCCAGAGTTCACTCACTGAGCTGCAGAGGCTGCACTAGCACTGGTTCATGATTGGCTGCAGGTGCTGGGGTTTAGGTAGTAACTAATCAGATCAGAGAGAGGCATTTTAGGTTTAAACCAGCTGGATTTCAACATTGAAACTGGCAACCCAAATGAGAGAGTCATGTGATGCTGATTCTGCTTTCTGATTGGATAAACATGTTCTGAACCAATTTGGTCAGTAAACATTGTAGTTGGGGACACAAATAGGTCAAGTTTATGAAATTTAAAATAAAAGTAATATTTTAAAATGACAATTGAAAAGCACTTGAATCACATGTTTGGGTATATTGCACCCTCCTCACACACTCACTGAAAAAATAGCATATTTTAGCCTCCTGTCACAACAAACTTATCTCAAAGGCCTTATGAAGGAGCATTCTGCATAAAGCTCCACTGTGGAACTCATACCAGGCGATGCTAGGAGACAGGTTGTCACGGTTGTTTTGGTGGAGTGAGAAAGTGTGTGCTAAGCAGCTCTGTTAAAGATTCACAAACAGCTGCTCTCGTGTCTGTGCGGTGCCAGGATGCTAACAGTTCTGTACCGGTCAGTTCATCGTCAAATGTGGGTTGGTTTGAATTGAAATATTGAATGAATGAAGAGACTGATTGGAATGACTGATTATTATTTATCATTATTTTTTTGTATATTTTTAACACGATCATTATTATTACACTGTGCCGTGACAGTGTCTGCTAGTATATATGATAAGAGCAGGCAGAAGTATGGGGGCTGTCCTGATGTAGTGCTGTTGTATGAGGAGAGACAAGCCGAGTGGAAAAGCACATCAAATATACATGTTTACATCACACAGGCCGATGCAGCAGGGGAGGAGGGGGAGGCTGCGTAAGGCAATAAACAAACGAAGGTACCATGGAACTCACGCAGACTTTTACCAGTTCATTTAATGGTTTAATGTACACACTGGTACTTTAGACCTCGGCAAATGTATTAAAAAGGGCGAGATGGAGAGGCTGAGGAGGCTGGTGGTTCTGCTGCTGTGGATATAAGAGAAAAGTAGTACATTTAGATGGAAAATATAGCCTGCTGAAGATGCATTGTGAACCAAAATGAACAAAATCTTTATATAGTGCCTTGCTTACAACCAAAATATATACCTGCATTATCTAACAAAGTGATTTAAAGTAGTGTGTAACTTTCTGGAAATACAAATTTAAAACCATACTTCGGAACACTCTCCATGGAGATAGATAAGTGTTATACTGTAAGATTACAGCCCAAGGAACAACATTTCCATGGAAACAAGCAAGAAGAGGCCCTCCTCCAGGCCATATAACAGTCAGGTTTGTGGAGATGCAAGCCCACCCACAGGACATATGTGTTTTTTTCTCAGTTTTTTCAGTCCAAAAAAACAAATTCTTTTTTTGGGGCTAAAAATGTACATACTAGGGCTTTAAGTACAGAACCATCACCAGAACTTGGACTATTTTTGATCAGAAGTTACCAACTGCAGGACTGAATGACAAGTTGCTATGGAAAATCAGAGTACACATACAGAGGAAAAAAAAAAAATAAATAACACCAACACACAGCAAAAACAATCAAACTCTACAAAGAAAGGCATATCACTGGCCCGGAAATCCAACCTGGAACCATCTTGTTGTGAAGCAAGATGGCTAACCACTCAGCCGCCATGCCATTGGATAAACACCAATGATTTAAAATCTCTCATATGCTTTTAGCCAAACACGCCTTGGTAATGTATAGTTCTATCAGCCATATTGTCTATTAATGAAACTGCTGTATGCTGTGCTCTGCTAGCTGTTCTTATCACAATCTACATGTGGTTATTTACATGTCCTAAATTGTTAAGTACAATCCCATAAAAGATACTAGCGCAATATAACCCCATGCAACCTTTAAATTATTCATACGGTTTGTCGGCTCCATCCTTTCACATAACCCCACTCCTCTGATAACACGCTACTCTCTAATCGAAATATTCTAGTGGCCATTACATAGCCAGGCCCGGGGCTCAGTCTAAACCCTGGGAAATAAATAGGTCACCATAGGAGCGTGCATACATATAAAAAAATACTTGTGCTTTTACCATTCAGAAGATTTAAGGGTATTTTGATTAAAATTGTTAATCGCTATGGGAACGGTCCTAATTTTTTATCATTATAAAACCCATGGGTACATCTAGGTTTTCACTAACTTGCTGAAATGTACACATTTTAGTGAGAAAATCCTTGAATAAAAATAAATAAATAAATAAAATAATAATAATAATAATAATAATAATAATAATAATAATAATAATAATAATAATAATAATAATTATAATAATAATAATAATTTTATTGAAATTAAATTATCCTAGCATGTACAAGAGAAAATTAAAATTAAAATGATATCCAAGCGTGCCCTATGCTGTACTGTCTAGTAGCATTTACCATAAAAGCAGGCAGAAGTGTTGGGGCTTATGCAGATGTATAGTTTTGATACCATCCCCACGGTCTGTAATCTGAATATTCTAGTGGCCATTACATAGCTAAGCCCGGGGCTCAGTCTAAACCCTGGTAAATAAATAGGCCACAATGTAAGTGTGCACATCCAGGACTCCTCACCATCACCGCCCTCTATCAGCAGCTCTGTAGCCCAATCAAGTGCACCATTTGTGGGTATCTGTGAAGTATCAACCACCCCCGGCTGCACTGGTACTACACGATTAATACGTCTAAGTAGATAATAAATAGAATTGTGGCAATGAGCGCAGATGTGGGAGGACTGGGTGAAGTCAGCAGTTTAACGATCGGGTCTTTGATTCGGGGCATGTCCTTTGGTCGTGTTTGGAAAATTGAAATTCAGAATGCTAATTTCAAACAGTGTCTAATTGGAGGGGAAGAGAGAAAGGAGCGGCGAGAGAGGGGGTGGGCGTGAAAGGGACGCTGGAGGTTGTTTTTCATATAAAGATTAGAAGAGATGTTTTACTGTGAAAAAGATAGCAGCGAAGAGCTCTCCACGCTAAGTCACTCCCCCTTCAGAGCGCTATCGCAACACAATCAGCGTGCATCCAGATAATGAAACTACTGCGCATCACATCAGCTTTGCAAAGTTGCTGGGTACAGTTTTGTTTCACGATTTTGTATATTTAAGGAGAATGTTTGAAGGAGGAGGAGGGTTTGAATAGGGCCCAGGTGATATCGCTAAAGTACTCAAACATGCATGGATGACATTTAAAACCTCAGGCATGTTTTTGATGGGGGTTAAAACATAGAGAAAGCAAAAAAATATATCTACTTTTTTCTTTCTTTCTTTCTTTTTTTTGCATAATACCCCTCTTTAATAAAGTGGTTGTAAAAAATTGCTAACTTGACAAAAGCCAGATTAATATATCAGCGCCAATAAGGTTAGCCTCAGTGAATGTTCTGTGCTTATGAAGGCTGCGGTCACCTTTAGCTGGAGGACGCAGATAGCCTCTTCTGTGGAGAGTGCTTGGCTTGGACCACTTGGACTTGCTAACACTAAAATTATTGTAAATGATATGTTCAAGGGAATATATTTGAAAAAGGCAGGGAGAAGAGTTTGGCGCAGTTGTAGCTGAAATTAAATTTTAAACTCGATTTTGATACTAAGGAATAGACTCAGCACTAAATACTGATTCTGATACGATGAAATAACACGAAACACTCTTTTTTTTAGACAATAGAATGTGTTTTTCAGCATTAAATTGTAGTACTTTCTTTTCTATTCCCATATGAACTTATATCTATGTAATCCTTCTGTGGTCCAGGTTGGTTCCATAGTGGTCCATGGGCTTATACTATTTTTGTGTCTTATACTTGTTCTGATACAGCTCGAGATCATTCTAAAGATATTTATTTCTGTCTTGTGAGTGGGACATTTTTAGTATCGATACTTGTTCAAATGTTTGTAGTTTTAATATCAATTAGGATCTGAGACGTATTAAGAGATAGCGAGTGCATTTAACTATGGCTGCATCCGATGTTTGTGATTGGTTCAAAGGCAAAGATGGCTGACTCTGATTGTCTGAAAGTGACATACAAGTGCAAAGGCTCAAGTGACGATTTCAAAACTGTCATTCCAACATTCAAAAAAAAACAACCAAAAATAATCTAGTTGAACTTTACAATGAATGTGAACTAAAACTGAATGCATTTACTCTCTCCATCCAAAACTGTTCTGTCCCTCCCTGTACTGGAGAGGGCTTGAACAGTGAAGTAGTGCTTGTCATTGTAATCCTCTTGCCCATCATTGAATAGTGCTACTCACAGCATGACAGCAGTAGACAACATGGTTTCATAAGGTTAAGGTCTACTTGTCCTCACTTGTTGTCAGCACCCGGAGACCCTGGGAAATCTGAACCTATTGCAATACCTGATTCTCAAAGCATGAATGGAGAAAAGGGGTTAGGCTTTAGATTCTTATGTACAGAACTGTTTATTTCATACCTCGACAGTTTGAGCTGCACTCTGCTCCTTCCTCTTCAGTGCCACGTGATGTTGCTTTGATACGTCTGCTCAACTGATTTAAACAGATTTTGTACTGCAGTAGGACGACAGCGCCATGTGCAATTTGGGTTTCTGGGCGGGTTTCTGGATCTCAATGGCCTCCCTGATCCAAAGATGGTCTGTGTTGCTCTCTGTGCCTATGACCTTAGCTTTGTCTCAGCTCATTACATGGTTTTCCCTCTTGCAGTGGTCTGAGATTGTAGATTTAAAATCAGCTTAGCAGACACATCACAGCAACATCAAGTGACACAGAAGAGGAAAAAGTGCTCTAAAGTGTAAAAGACTTAATCAACCTAATCAGAATATGGAGGAAATAGGTATTTTAATCTGTCCAAAGTGTAGCTCTCACAAACCCTTTTAGTATTCACATGCACAACTTTAAAACAGGAAAAGGGAAGCAGGGTGGACCACTCTTGCGCAGCTCTCATCCCAAAGTGTCATATTGATGCTTTGCACATCATACTTGGGGTGTTCTACATGTATGTCTGTGGTGGAATGTTCAGCAGTTACCATGGTGACATGATGCAAACATTAACAAACACTATCGGAACAAGGAGTTACCAATGTACCAGAAAATGTTTGGCTATATTTTAAGTCTAAATTGTTCTGCACACCACTTTTAAGGTGAAAATCATCATATAAATGTGGGGTAATTTTGGAAGTGCTGGTGTCTAATGTGGTCAGAATTAGTGATGTATTATATATCATTTTGGTATCTAAATGTGTCAAATATAAATGTGTCCATGGAAACAGACCAGTACTTAGCATAATCATTCAGGCCCCTAATGTGAGCTCTCACACATATTAGCATCTTGTCTAGCACTGCTGTTTTTGTTGTTTTGATTTAGGTCTGAGGATGGAGTTATAAATGGGAGATAGATGATGTCTAAGGCTCCCATTTCTGTTCAAAGATGGATTGTCTTTCCTAAGAAAAATGGCCTCTTTAACTCCCCTCTCAAGCCATTTCTTTAAACTTTTTGTCCAATTTTTTCTTTTACTATTATTTGCCAATGAAAGAAAGTGGCTTCAAAGTGGCTAAAGTTCCACTTATACTTTCAGTCTAAATACAAAATCTCCAGGCCGTGATTCTCTGTGACAAATAAACAAATAAAGCAGCATTATGGGAATTTCTCCTCTGTTCTGCAGCCACCACAGACCTTTCAGCTGTTCAGAGCCAGAGGACTTTAGAATCTCTCAGTTTTAAACCCAGAATTCACTTATTTATGTGTGACAATTCATTGGTCACAGTTTGGAGGGTGTCAGTATAAAATGAACCAACCAAGAGATGGGGTTTAAATACTGGATCAAATTGTTGAAAAGTAAACTATTTTCAGGACTTTTCCATTTTGAAGAGGCTTGTTGTTATTAAAGAGGGGGTATTATGCAAATTTTCTTTTTTTCTTTTGCTTTCTAACCTGTTTTAACATTTTCCCCTCTTCAAAGACATGCCTGAAGAGGTTTTAGATGTCATGCATAGTATTTTAGCAACCTGTCCCGGACCCTATTTGAACCATACTTACGGTTAGCAGTAAGATTCTGTACAAGGCTCCACCCACAAGTCTACGTCACCCATGCTCCCATACAACAATTCAACAACTTGATTTGCAGTTTCATTAGTGGGATGCATGCCGATTTTGTTGTGATGCTCTCTGAAGGGGGAGGGACTTAGCACAGGGAGCAAAAAGAAGGGAGACTTATCAAAAATGAAAATGAAATGAAATGTATGAAAAAGGTTAATATGTTGTTTTCAGCAAATATAGCATTTTCAAAACAATAAAAGGTAACATGGTTTATGTGTTAGCAGTTAATACCCCATAGAAGTAAAATACCCCCTCTTTAATACCCTATAGAAATAAAATAGCTCCTCTTTAATTCCCCATAGAAGTAAAATAGCCCATCTTTATTACCCCATAGAAGTAAAATACTCCCTTTTTAAATTAAGCGTATTCATTTTGATGAGTAGGTCTGACTAGATGTATGTACTTTTTGGACCTAAATTATTGGTCTGGTTTTGTAAGTATTTCAGAGTGGTTTCACTGTACTATTTAGTTTTTATTGCTAAATTATATGAGACAGAAAAATTGTACTAATCTATAATTTCATTTTGTCTTCGCCAGTGCAAGATTTTTAGAGGCCATGTACCCAGTGTATCTGAACAAAATGTGTCTGGCCCCAGTACAGATATGTTGTAAAATCAGCTTTTGAGGTCAGTATAAGTCTGCTGTGTACTGTCTGCAGCGTTCTATTGTCTGAGAATCAGGAAGTGTGTGTTAGCATGCTGGTTGTTGTCGCTGTGGTGTCTGAAAGTGGTGAAAAGCGCTTAGAAATTCATCACTGTGAGTAATTAGGATGCTTAGAATGTATAATGTAAGTGATGAATAACTTTAGACAAACCTGCTTCTGTTTTTTTTTTTTTTTAAGACAGTAAAAATCAGGTACAGCGCCTTTAACCCGCATATAATTATTCATTTTTGCAGTGCTGTCAGTATTGATTTGATTTATTGTTTTGTTTTTGTTTTTTTTTTTCATACATGTTGTGAGCAAAACCTGCATATCCTATTCATGCCGGCAGCCTGCTTCTGGTTTGGGGAGGGAAAGGGGGTCTAAGAGGGGGTGGGGGTCTACGGTGGGGGTGGTCCGGGAGTGCAGGGGGTGTGTGGAGGAATGCAGATGTAGTTACACATATACCGTAAATGCACTATTGTTTACCGTGTGGCGCATAGCTCTTTTATAATTCAGTCTCTCTCTTTCTTTTTAACCCCTCGAAGCCTTAATGGGTAGGTTGGGTGGTGGGGGGGGAGGGACGTGCGCTCTGATTGGCTGAGGGGGCGGAGGGGGGAGGGGCTGTGGGGTGAGAGGAGTTTAGAAGCAGCGCCTCTCGAAGAACCCCCTCCCTCCAAGAACAGCGGTAGATTATATGAAGAACGCTAATACGGCTAACATGCTAACATCTGTAAGAACAATGGGGGATCCGTGAATGAGAAGCTAATTGTAAAGAGCGAATCGTTATTGAAATGTGTAAACAAAACATGAGTGCCTCCAGATGGTTCATTTTCATTGTGAAATTATTTTATTTTTGGTAGTAGCATAGATGGTATTTCTAAAAAAAAAAAAAAAAACATAGCTAACCTGCCTGCTAGTCGCCGTGTTCCAAACAGGAAGTGAAGGCTTCAGCTTCATTGACTCACTTTCTATTGAAAAACTGTGGCCCCTCTCTCTGTAACCGCTGCTGTCAGGCTTGTCATTTTGGTCTTAAAATGTTCGTATTAATCCACTCTACATTTGTCCTTAAATCAAAATATGACAAATCGGGCGTCTTCTTTCCCCACGGAACATCTCCATTCTTATTTCCATGCAGATGCTTAGTCCTTAAAGGGTTAATGGGGCAACAGGCCTTGTTACCAGTACATACCAGTATACCATAATTATGTAGATGTGATGTTTTATTTCCTTTTGGAGGTAAGTAGGATATTATTTTTTGATATTTGGATAAAATGCCATAATTATTACAGCAGACAGAATGGTTGTCTCAGTCCTCTATCACACACAGCGTTGGCCAGACAGCCTGCCCACTGGATTATTCATGTATTTACACTGGACTTGCCCTTTTTACAATGTTAGCTATCACGTTGGGCTGAGTGGATAGCACCATAGCAAGAAGGTTCTGCTTTCTGAACTCAAATTATATGTATTTTCCCCTCTCTTTAACAGACTAACTTACGTGCCTGGTACACTGGACTTACAAAATGTATCTATACTATTATTACCAATCCGATGTCAATCAATGGAATTAATTTATGGGTTTTAACTTTTGCTTCAAGGCTGTTCTGGATCATAGTTGTTTTCATTGATAACAAAGTACAGTTATATAAAAGTCTTATTCGTAACATTAAAATTATAATTATTCAAATCTATAACATTTTAAACTGTCAACAACAACTTCTCATTATATTATCATTAATCACAATTATTTTGGCCATGATAATTGTGATACCAAATTTTAATATCGTCCCATGCCTACTGCTCACATAGTATTTAAGGGGTACTGCCTGTCCTAGTACCACAGCCCTGTAGTGTCTTTGTCCTAGTACCACAGTCCTGTAGTGTCTCTTCTAGTACCACAGTCCTGTAGTGTCTGTCCTAGTACCAGAGTCCTATAGTGTCTGTCCTAGTACCACAGTCCTGTAGTGTCTCTGTCTTAGTACCATAGTCCTGTAGTGTCTCTGTCTTAGTACCACAGTCCTGTAGTGTCTCTGTCTTAGTACCACAGTCTCGTATTGTCTGTCCTAGTACCACAGTCCTGTAGTGTCTCTGTCCTAGTACCAGAGTCCTACAGTTCTCTGTCCTAGTACCCCAGTCTTGTAGTGTCTGTCCTAGTACCACAGTCCTGTAGTGTCTGTCCTAGTACCACAGTCCTGTAGTGTTTCTGTCCTAGTACCACAGTCCTGTAGTGTCTGTCCTAGTACCACAGTCCTGTAGTGTCTCTGTCCTAGTACCTTCATCCTCTTGTGCCTCCAAAGACGAGGCAAGGAGGTAGAGGTTAAAGTCTGCCTCAAGACTCTTTCTGCACAACCACACCTCTATCACGCTATCATCTCGACTATCACTCTATCCCCCTCTCATCTTCTCTCCTCTGGTCATACTACGTCTCCTTTATCCACCTCTCCTCTATCACTCTATCCTCCTCTCTCCCCCCTCTACCCTGTCCTCTCCTCTCCTCTGGTCGTACCACCTCCAGCCCCCAGCCCCACGGAGAGACAGAGGCAGCGCAGTGCAGCGGGGGTAAGGATAAGCTCTGGAGCTCTGGGGGTACCCGCTGGTTTACCTGCTGGTTAGAGGGCAGGCAGTATTCAGAAGAGGATTAGGGATTGAGGAGGAGTGGAGTGTAATTGGAAAAAGAGTGTCCCCAGCACAGTGCGGGCTGATCAAAGCCTACACAGAGCCTAAGGACTGTGCAGAGGACATGAGGGGGAGACATATTGTCAGCTTAGACACATGAATGCATTGAATGTGGGTGCAAATGTATTATTCTTATTATTAAAGCTACAGTGTGTAACTTTCTGGAGGTGGAATATCACCGGCATGATTACAAGGAAATGGAAAGTTAAAACTGTATTGTGGCATTCTTTATAGAGACATATAAATTGCTATATTGATTGATTGACTTTGGAGTGACGTCACTTTGGGGGTGTTCTACATGTATCTCTTTAGTGGAATATTCACCAGTTACCATGGTGACACAATGCACTCATTAGCAAACACTGTCCAAAAAAGTTTTAAGATAGTCTGAAAACAAAAGAAATAATACAAAATGTATTTAAAGAGCACATTTTCAGGAGCCTGTGATCAATCCGTGCGTTCATGCTCCTATTTGATTTTCAACGAAAAGGTGAGAGTGACTAACTGAAAAACTGTTGGCTAATGCTAGCTAGCTTTTGACTGTAATGTTATTTGAGAGGGAGTTGTTTAACAACAAAGAAATTTGACCAAAACAAAATCGAATTTGAGGAACAAAACTTCAGACAGAGCAGTGCATACAGTTAGCATCATATAACGGCAGTATTTACATTGCTACTAACAGGAACTGCCTCATATAAATAATTCTTGCTTTTTGGGGCATTGTTGATAATGAACAATGCATGACATGGATATAGAACTTTTTTATATACGTATATGATCTAATAGTGCACAGTGAGTACAAATACTCACCGTGTGATATTTGGACAGTAAAGAGTGTAAAGGTGCCAATGTTTTGACCCACACTGGTGCTCTGCTGCACGCCTCAATACTCTTCCTCCTGGAACACTCACTCTGGCTTTTTCAGTTCCTCCTCTGATCTGAGACACATCACTTCTGCCTGAGTTAGCCTGCTGAAGGAAGAGGAGAGGAGGAGAGACAGAGAGAAAGAATGCTGAATTAGACCAGGGATAGAGAGAGGGCAAAGGGGAAACACTGCTGAAGGAAGAGAAGAGGGAGAGATAGAGAGAGAGAGAGAGAGAGAGAGAGAGAGAGAGAGAGAGAGAGAGAGAGAGAGAGAGAGAGAGACTAGGTCTTGGGAAGGACGGAGACAGGGGAGCTTAGAGAAAGGGGAGACTGCTGAAGGAGGGACCAGAGCGGGGTTTAGACCTGGTCCTGAGAGAGAGGGGAGAAAAGGGGGAGATGGGGTAGAGAGAGAAGAGAGGGAGAGAAAGACAGGATCAGAGAGAGAAAAGAGGGTGAAGATGAAAGAGGACCAGACCAGGACGGACCAGGTAGAAGAGGTGCAACAGTGTTAGACCAAAAAGAGAGAGAGATGAATGAAGAGAAAGAAAGAAAAGAGAGGGAGAGAGGGAAAGAAAAAGGGGACTTGATCCTCCTCCTGACTGTGTTATGTGCAGTGGAGTGTATGGGGACTAGAGCCTCCTCCTGACTGTGTTATGTGCAGTGGAGTGTATGGGGACTAGAGCCTCCTCCTGACTGTGTTATGTGCAGTGGAGTGTATGGGGACTAGAGCCTCCTCCTGACTGTGTTACGTGCAGTGGAGTGTATGGGGACTAGAGCCTCCTCCTGACTGTGCTATGTACAGTGGAGTGTGTGGGAGCCTCCTCCTGACTGTGTTATGTGCAGTGGTGTGTGTGGGGACTAGAGCCTCCTCCTGACTGTGTTATGTGCAGTGGTGTGTGGGCACTGGACCCTTCTCCTGACTGTGTTATCTTCAGTTGACTTTGTGGGGACTGGAGCCTCCTCCTGACTGTGTTATGTGCAGTAGAGTTTGTGGGGACTAGAGCCTCCTCCTGACAGTGTTATGTGCAGTGGTGTGTGTGGGGACTGGAACCTTCTCCTGACTGTGTTATCTTCAGTGACTTTGTGGGGACTGGAGCCTCCTCCTGATTGTGTTATGTGCAGTAGAGTTTGTGGGGACTTGAGCGTCCTCCTGACTGTGTTATGTGCAGTGGAGTGTGTGGGGACTAGACCCTCATTTCCTGACTGTGGTGACAAACAGGCAGCTTAAAAAGAGTTAGTGTTACTAATAAAGCGGCCTCTGCACCCAAGGGCGACCCAAGATTTACACTGCCAATACTCCACCCACACCCACCTATATCTTACCATCACCCACCTAATATATGTCACCCACAGCACCCAACCCCACTCCCACCCACCTATATCTCACTCACACACACCTTATATAAGTCAGGTTTGTGGAGATGCAAGCCTGATCATAATAAGCAATAAACACAACCAAATGAATAAAAATAAAATAAAAAAAAAAAAACAAAAAAAAAAAAAACTCCCCATGGTTTACATGGTTTTCATTAGAATGCTTAAGAAAGCTTTTTCCTCGGTGGGCCAAAATGAATGCGCATTAGTGGGTCGAGGGCCAAACCTAATGACAGTTTGTACAGAAAAATTGTTTTGTTTTTCTTTCTGCAAAGAAATATTTGATTAAATTGACTTTAATATTAGGAAATAGACAAAATGGCCCCCTTCCCATCTCCTGACCTCTTTTCAATGCAAAAAATAAATCAAAACAGATTATTCTGAAAATCTCAATGCCCTTTTGCAGGCCAAATAAGACCCCCTGGAAGGCCAAGTTTGACCCCTGGGCCCTACTTTTGGCACCCCTACTCTAGTGATCTATAAGTGTTAGTGTCAGAAATGTTGCTTAAATAATATATGCATAAAAAGTATAAGAAATGAAAGGACTGAACACTTGAAGAGTAACTTATGCTCCCCACCCTGCTTCCACTGTCTCTGAAACAGCTACTGATAACTGATAATGATAAGTCTAACACTGTCTTCTCTCTTTCCCTCCTCGTCCTCTCCTCTTTCCCCCTCTTTCTTTCCTCTCTCTCCTCCCTGCTCCTGCCTGTGTCCCTGTCTGACCCTGTACATTTAGGTGAGTAACTCTTTTCTTCCCTCTGTGTACTCTGTGTTCTTACCACCTACATGAGATTACTGCTGCTGCTTACTGATGACAAATTCAACAGTATAACTACACAGTACTTTTATTATAACCTCTGTCCCAACTCTGCCACTGATCTGTCCCAACACAAACCTTGTAGATTTGAGATTTTTAGATGTAATATATCTTTGTGGAAATTATGTGCAGAATGAAATATGGTGAACTGTTAAAGCGTGTCACAGCCGTACCAATGAGCCACCCACCATAAAGCGTAGAGCATTTTAAGCTGTGGAGATGTAGACAGCCTAATAATGCAGATTTTTTCTACAAACACCTGGCTGCCTGGCTACAAACACCTGGCTGCAGGGACCGAGTTTAAAGTGTGGATACCAGTTAGACGAATCACGCTGTTCCTTATATGTCCAGCTCTATTTGAAATGTGATTGTGGTTTAGGTGTTCAGTCCCACTTTGATAATCTGATCACACTGACACAATCACACAAGCTCTTTTGTATGCAGGCTACTGGCTACTCATATTTTGCCTGGATAGCTTTGCCACATGTGAATAGCACTAACTTTAGACTTGTGCATGTGTCTGGAGAGGACTTTCAGAGTAATGATGGAGCATAAGTCCAAAATACCTGCCCCCTCTCTCCTCCGTGCAGTCTAATGAACAGTTAGTGAGGGGGAGACAGGATTCTGGTAAACACAATCGCAGTAACCAGACTGGAGGATCGGGCTAGCACAGTTTTGAATTTGTTCTTGTGTGATGTCGACACCTGCCTGCAGCATCCCCACCATTTTCCATATTTTTATTGTTTGGGAGTTTAGTGTGTTTTTTTCTCCATATGTTGTCTGGGGTGTTGGTAGAGCCGCAGGAGTGATACAGAGGTAGGTTATTGTGGAGAATACATGGAGGAGGTATTGCAATTGAAGTTGTAGTAGTGTAGTAGTAGTAGTGTTTTGAAAGTACAATGTAAGTAGGTTGCCTCTTGGTACTCCAGATTCCCTCATCTATCTTTAGCTAGAGGTATGTTCAACCACAAAGCTGCGTGGGTAGTTTTTTTCCACAGTTATGAAAGTAGAATTTGTAATGTTTTAAATGTGCACTATGTAACTTTTGTAGCTGCTTGTCTCCATGAAATATCATCTGTCTGCACTTTTCCCCATACGGTATATTAAACTTGCAATTATTATTATTTTTTTTAAAACACCTTGAAAAAAAAAAACATCTATATGGGGCCAGGACCTCCTCTTTCCACAGATCCGACCTATAACTTGACCCGGTTGAGTCACATTCCAGCAAAGAAATAACACGGAGACAAGCAGGTGATGAGCCCTTCACCCGAAAAATCGCATAGTGCACCTTTAATATAATAAATAAATACATTAAATTAACAAAAAAATAAATAAATCCTATAAAATAATGAAAGCAAGACTAAAAATGTGAAATATTTTGATTGGAATTTTATTAAAACACATACATAATTTACTGCCACGGTTGTATCCCCCTCTTGTTGACTTCTCCCGTCTGCTATTGGGAGCGTGCATGTGTTTCTGTACGTGTGTGCGTGCATGTGAGTGTGCGTGTTACTCTGACAGCAGATTTCCATGCTGTAATGATGAGGGCCCGACAGGAGCGGCCCTGTCAACGGCCCTAATTACACAGTCCTTATACAGCCAGGGGCCCTGCTAACCAATCTACTCTGACTACCCAACACTCAGGGGGGGGGAGGGGGGTCCGAGGTGACAGCGGGTGACACCAGATAACCCATGGGTGCTGGTGTGTGTGTGTCGACGGAGTGCAGGGAGATACGCGCTGTTAGAGAAGGGTGCTAGTTAAAACTGTGCTAAGGATTGAGCAAGTTTGAATGTCATGCAGCTGTCTCCTCTCTCCCAAATGATGCCATTTGTTGATTTGGAATGTCGATAACGAGGACATGCTAAGAGGGAGATTGGAATATGAATTTGCCAGATAATAAGGCACCTGGAGAGAGGATTGGCGCTCGCTGCTAAAACTGTTTTAAGTAGTTACATTTGATCACATTTGAAATTGGAGTTTGGAGAGTTTTGTGCATAGCCTGTTAATAATGTCTAATTGTGCCAGTTTGATGACAGCTGTTCAAATACTGTTAAAACATTTTAGCATGGAACAAACATAACAAATAAAAATGAAACAGTTAAAAAGAACCCTCTGCTTTCTGGTTGGAGGGTGAACACTAAACCCAGTGTGTCACAGTCACCCAACATAAAAGTAACATAAATGTCTATGCAGGGCCGGCCCGAGCTTTCAGGAGGCCCTAAGCTGAATTTGTCTCAGGGGAACCCGACAGCGGATGCCTCCTGGCTCAGCTATTGGCGATTGACATTTGACAACGTTATGACTCTGCTCTCATCACTTTGACCAGTTGTATTTGTATTTAAATGACCAAAATCAGACTGAAAACATCCAGAATGTCACAAGAACAGTAGATAAACATATAAGAGAGTCTAAGGTTTTTCAAATTCTAGACATTTTTTTTTTTTTTTCTGGTGGATTTTAATGTGTTCCAGTTGGCGACAGTAGGCTTATGTTTACATTATAAAGGGTCCTTGCACCGGTGTAAATACATAGCTGCCCTCGCCTATGCCCGACTCAAAAACAAATGTAGGCAGCAGTAGATATTTTGCTACTATAGATATAAAACAAATGTAATTGTTTTAGAAGGATATTTAGGCTGCTGCAATTACATAAGCCCTGTGTCCAATAAAACTTGATATATTATGTTATTTTCAATATAACTGTATGGGCTTGTGGGGGCCCTCTGATGGTCTCGGGACCCTAAGCAGCTGCTTAGTCTGCTTATAGGCTGGGCCAGCCCTGTGTCTACGATAGAGCAGTGCAGTCCAACAGTGCCCATGCAAGGCCTTTAGAACAAACGTAAGATATGCTAGTACTTTTTTCATTTAACTTGAAGTTAGATAGGACCTTGACAAATTAATGTGAATGTACCTTTAGGGCCTCATTTATCCTCATCTCTTGCTCACATGCTAAACAGCTAACCACGCTTCAAGTGGAGCAAAAACCCAACACAGACACGTTAGATGAAGACAGTGCAGTTTTGCTCCTATGAGATAACGAATATGTGAAATGGGACATTTTCACCAACATCCTCAACAACTGAGGCTTCACTTCAAAAATTCAGTACCCCACAGGAGCAGAGACACGCAAATACTGCACTCTCTCAATATCTTCATTTGCATATCTGTTATAAGGCAGAAATAATACAAACCCTCAAACTGCACATGCTCTTTTTATACTGGGAGTTTAGCGCATGGATTGATACCTGAGGCCCTTACTTTTTTTTCATATCTTGTCATCCTTAACCGCTCCAGTCATAATCGGTTGAAATGTCCAGATCTAGCCCAACACACCCGTCCATTTGTCTTAAAACATCGATCCCTAAACTGGCCGATACACAATGGTGGTAAAGGGTTAATCCTGGTCATGGCCCCTCTCTCTCATTATCTCAAATATCAATGCTCTTTAGTTTGTCTAAGTGCAACACGTGTGCAGCTAGATTGCAGACAGGGCTTCAGGGGAGCGCACGACCACAGCCAGGGGAGTCCAGGGGGCAAAGGTCATGACACCGGTCAACGTTAATGCACTAGAGACGGTCAATGTGCCATTATAGGTATCACAAGTTTCACAGATAGAGGTGGAAGATATAGAATAATGGACAATATCACAGTAGTGGTTTTGGAGCTATGCAGTATATCAGCTATAATTAAAACTATTCAAATGATCTCAACATTACACAGCATCTAGAGTAATCTCTCAACCAGGTATTAAGGGACTTTTACACTTTTGTAGTTCATTTTTTGAGCAATACTTGATCCTTTTACAGGGACATTTTAACACAGTCTTGATGTCTTGTTGAAAAAATTTTGAATATTGCAATGGATATCATTTTAAAATATAAAAAAAATATATATATAAATAAAAAAGAGAGATTTATTTTGCCATATGTAGGTATTTCTATTGGCACTTTTTGATTAAAACAAGTACAAGTGATAAGAATAGTATGGGTGGACCATATTGGCAAAAGTAAATTTTACAAATTGAATACATTTTTTTATTAATTTAGTTAATTTGGAAAATGACCAAAACAAAATGTGTCTTTAAATGTGTAAGTTAAAGGTGCTCTACCTGATTTGTAATGTCTTAGAAATGTGAAAAATAGTTCAGTTTGCAGTGGCCCAAAGTTATTCCTCACTTACCTTATGCATTCTGAACATCCTAATTACTCACCACAATGAGTTAATAAGCACTTTTTCCACAACTATCAGAGACATAAGTGAAGTTTTGCCATTATGGTAAAGACATCTAACTTGTATGCAAATGTGCACTTAAAATGCTTTATAATTAAATGCAAACAGTACAAGGTGGACTTATTTTGTGTAAAGATATTACTTAATGCAACTTTTTGGAGCCTTTTCATTTCATTTATATATTTCTACCTCTTTTTTTTTTTTTTTTTTTTTTCAAATTTGGCATATCTTAAAAACAACATTTAAAATAGTATCAGTTACCATATACTCTATTGCCCACCACTAGCAAAAAGCAGTCAAAAGGACTCCAAAACAAGATAATAAGATCATCTAGTTTGTGCTTTTAGCCAAGCCAAATCCTCAAAATCACTTTTCATTTTTATTTGATTTGAAATTCATAAACCACTGGCTCGTTCAAAATCCCCGAATTCCCCATAGCTTTAAACACACATGTGAAAATAAGGCCTCGTCCGCGTTTGGTCTGCACTGCGAGCCTGCTACAAACCACATCAGACAGGGACACCCCATCACTCCTCCTCTCTTCTACCATCCCTCCATCCCTCTCTCCTCTCATCCACCCCTCCCAAACCCTCCTTACCCCGCAAACCAGCGCTCTGCCTGCTGCTCTAATTTTACCCAGAGTTCCACAATCTGTAATTTATAAGTCCCAAACACTGTCATTAACGGCGCTTTTACAGCCGCTCATAAATAACCCCAAGGTCTTTTTATAAAACGCTTTTCTTTTTGGCCTGGGTCGACTTATGGGTGACACAGGGAGAGCCAGGGTGAACGCCGGAGCCACCCACCTCTTTCAAACGCCCAAGAAAGAAGAGCTCAAAGACTTAAGGAGGATTTGGGAGGGTTACATCGGAAAGATTTCATACAGGGTGGTTGCCAGGTTGGAGCAAATATGAGGGGATGAAGGATGGGGCTGGCAGACGTGGCTATGCAATTACATTTATTTGAGAAAGTTTGTAAAAATAATAGTTTTTTACTCTTGTTCTGATTTTTTTTGAAGGATTACATCTGATACAAGGGTGGTTGCCAGGTTGGTCCTGATGTGACGATATGATGTGGATGGGGTTGGCAAATGTGGATGTTTTATATGGAAAGTAGTTAAAGATATAATATGTAACTTTTTAGCTAAAAATAGACTAAAATAAGTGCATGTTTTTTTTTTAGTTTTTTTTTTTTTTTTTTGTCATGTTGGTTGTGTTTATTGCACTGAAAAAACTTCAAAACATGCGTCCTTACTGCGGCTTGCGTCTCCACAAACCTGACTTAAACCTGACTCAAACCTCAACTCATGCCACCTCCAGAAAGTTACATAATGTAGTTTTAATTTAAATTTAAAAACTGTTTTGTTTTTATTACATCAGAACATCTCAAACAGGAGTGGTTGCCAGATTGGTCCAGATGTGAGGTTATATGAAAGACTAATATATACTCTTACTTGAGTACTGTTTGAGTGACACAATTTTGTACTTTGACAATAATACTAAGACATATACTTGCAAAATAAACAAAGTCATTATTTGGTCTGCTACTTCTCTGCATGAGTTAAAGTATTTGAAGAAGTTGTATATTTTTACCTTCTTAACCACCGCAGTGCAGATTTGAAAGAGTCTTCCTGGAATCCTAACCCAACACGGGGAGGTGAGGATGTGACTGAGGCTAGCTAGCGTTAGCATACATGTGCGTATAGTGATGTAATTAATGACTTTAGCAGAGCAGACAGCCGCCTGACCGCACAGGGCCCAGCTTAAAGCACTGCCATATGTGAGCTAAACATGGAGGGCACATGAGAAACTATAGGACCAGGAGCACATCCAAAAGTATCTTCCCCTCAGATTCTAGTACTTCAGCTTTTCCGGTGGTACTAGTTCCGCCAACTGTTTGTCTGCAGCGTTTTGGTAGAATGTTACACGGTAGCTATGACATTAAACTTAACCATCATAGAGACAAGTAGGTGAAGCTGCACGATACAAATGATTTCTTAGCAATCCAATACACCTGGAGTTAGGGCTGTCTGATACTAATCAGTACTAAAATTAATATCAAACCTGCCCATTTGAGCAGCTTTTGGATATTCTTGAGCTGTAACAGAACAATTATAAGACCACATAAACTAGGGGGATTACACAGATATAAGGCCACATGGGAAAAAAAAACCAAAGTACTACCATTTAATGCTGTAAATCACATTCTATTGTCTAAAGAAAGAGTGTTTTTATTCCATCGTGGTATCAGAATCAGTACTGAGTATTGAGTCTATTCCTTAGTATTGAAATCAAGTTTGAAATTTGATTATCATGACAACACTAATAGAAAGGTTAATGTTTTGATAGAGTGTTCCACAGTATGGCATGAAACTTATAAAGACTAGCAGTTAAGTTACAGGTCAGATCTGTGGAGAGTTGACCCCCTCACAATAAGAATGCATATTTTTCAAGGTATTTTTAGCAATACAATACACTTGTATTTGACATTTAGGGTGATCAAATGGGTATGCATTAACCCCCAGCCAAAAGCCTGCAGGTTCAAATCTTTCCTGCACTTTTACTGCACATCAGTGTTTCACTTTTATGAGCAGAATGTATGCTTTAGTAAAGTGCTTAGTTATAAAAAGCTTGTTTTACTAAGCTAAATTTTTCTAGTGGAGTGTCTGACACTTGCTAGTATCCATGGGTTTTTCTTAATTATTCCACAGTATTACATTGATCCTGCATTCATTCAGGTTTTTGTGTTGCTAAAAATCTCTTGGAATAATGCATTGTTACTGAGGCCGGGGTCGCCTCTCCATAGATCTAACCTGCAACTTGGCTTGGTGGCTTAAGAAGTTTAATGCCATACTGGGAAACATTCTAGGCAAAGCGTCAAACATCTCGTAGCAGGTGGCAGACGCTCCAGCAGAAAAGTCCCGTAGTGCACCTTTAACTTCAAAAAGAACATTAACAACCATGTCTTTTTGTATTATATCACTGTTTCACACCCGTCTCACTTTTATTTGCCTTCCTCTGCTAATACCTCCTCGGGCTCTTTCTCTTTTGGTCCAACAAGAGAACTGAGCAGAAAAGATTTTAAATGGAGGCGTTAGCTTAAATCCGCGCTGCAGGCCTTTTAGCAGCTGTAGACATTGATTCCGAGCACAACGCTGGGATAAAGCCGGAGTCAGAGGAGCTATTCAGGCTATCCTCGGGTGGATACTAAAACTCCGGGGCACGGCTGGATATGGGAGCGGCGGTAGGGTGGGTGCGGTGGTGGTGATGATGGTGCAGGGAGGGCGGAGGGCTGTCTGGGTGGTCTCGAGCCCAAACCAGGGGGCTGTTTCTGGGTTTCAATGGCGCACAGTGTCCCCGGGCAGATGGAGCATTGTCTGTGGAGAGGCTGGGAGCAGGTTTCAATGGCTGGACTTTAAACGCTTTGTTTTTGTGAATTTGAGTTTGTAATTGTGTCTTTTTGATAAAGCAATGGACAGAAAGACTTAACTTAAGGATATTTTACAATATTAAAATGTAAAAAATAACTTGTTCATTTCAAATGCTTTGCACTTATTCCTCACTTACCTTATGCATTTAGAGAATCCAAATTATTCACAGAGATGAGTTTATAAGCACGTTTCAGCTTTTTAAGGACTTATTTTGTCCTTCAAAGCTGCTTATGCAATATATCTGTACTGGTTTAAGGCAAAGTAGGTACTGATTTTTTGGTGTTTGGGTAATCTTGAAAGTAGCTCAGTCACCCTTCAACCAGGAGGTAACCGGTTCACATCTCACCACAGCCTATTCCGTCAGTGAGTCAGTGCAAAGACATTTTCACTTAAAATGATTTGCTAGGAGGTTTATTATATAGGATAATATTATCATTCACTATAGCCTTATATCCCTGCTTTTAAAGTCCTACTGAATTTCTAACATATAAAATACAAATAATGATAAAAAAAAAACAAAAAAAACAAACGTATTAATCTTGACATCCAGTTTTTGTGTTGGCGTCTGACTTTTCCCGCACAGACGTCTTATTCTGAGGTCATTTGAGCTTTTGGAGTTTTGGAGTTTGGGTGCACACTGGTGACAGCCAGAGAATAGCTAGCAAAGCACTTTTAGCCTGTTCCCCGCTCGTCTGCGCTCCCTTAGGGCCCGGAGCGCGAAGCTGCACATAAATCATGCTAGCACCAATGGCAGCGAAAAAAAAACATGGCTGACAACACAGGACTGATGGAGCTAAAGTCATTCATACCATGTACTGTTCTTCATATCACTACACTGCTCAGGTTTTGGTGTCTACTGGAAGTTAAGGAGGGAGACATGTGTAACTTTTTGGGTAATGGTTCTGCATCTGCCTTTCTTCACTGGTTTGTCTGGAATCCTCCACAAACTGACTTTAAACTGATCTTGTATTCATTGAAAATTGGGTGTTTTATTGCATCTAAAATACTGAAACTCAAATGTATTTTTGATCTAAGTGGGTCCACCTTTCCACAGATCTGACCTGTAAGTTTGCCCTTCTGGTGCCACCTGCATATCTTTACAGACATAGGTAAGTTTAAAGCCATATGGTGGACTATTTTAGGCAAAGTAATACTATCTCAAGTAAGTGTTGGATTGTTCACCAAAAATATTACATAGTGCACCTTTAAAATGAACCTGACTTCTAATATTTTTTGTTTGTGCCTCTCATGTTCAGTCTCTTTTTGTAAACAGTAGAATTTCATTGTTCTGAGTACATCAGTATCTAAATCAGACATATGCCAACTGTTATTCGAGTATTTACTTTTTAATACTTTCTAACACTACTTTTACTTAACGATTGAGTTGAAAATTAATTTTTTGGAGCTTTCTCTCATGTGTTATAACATTGTTTCCTCATCAAAAACATGCCTGAAGAGGTTTTAGATGTCATCCATGCATGTTTGGGTAATTTAGTGTTCTGTCCTTGGACCTAGTCAAACCCACCTTATGATTAGCTGTAAGATTCTGTACAAGGCTCCGCCCACAAGCCTACATCACGCATGCTCCCACACGACAATTCTCCATAAAAATACCAAAACATGATACAAAACTGTACACAGCAACTTGACAAACCTGATGTGATGAAGGGGGAGCGACTTAACACAGAGAGCAAAGGAAAAGGAGACCCAGAGCATAAAAATGAAAGTGAAACTTATAAAACAAATAAATGTTTTCGATGAATATAGCATTTTCAAAACAATAAAAAATAACATTGTGATCTAAATATGTTATGTATAAGCAGTTAATAACCCATAGAAGTAGATAACCCCCTTGAATACCCCATACAAGTAAAATACCCCGTTTAATGCCCTGTAGAAGTAAAATACCCAGTTTAATACCCCATAGAAGTAAAATACCCCCTCCTTAAGAACCAGTCCATGCCCATATGTCCGCCGTATGTCTCCTGCCAGTGCCTGTGTGTGAGCAGTGCTGTTGGGGGCCTCTAGAGGAGCTTTAGGGCCCTGGAGACCCCCCTCCTTCCTTCACCTCTCCTCCCTCCTCTTCCACCTGGACTGTACACTCCGTCCCCTGCCTCTATCTCACTTTCTCTCCCTCTCTGTGCCAGGCTGTTTAATGACAATATGCTTGCAGGGCATCAGGCATGGAGGGGCAGCTCTCTGGGGGGGGCAGGGGGCGTCAGAGAGGGGGTTTGTGGGGGGTATTTTGGGGGTTTTATCAGGCTGCACCGCCCGCTGGTTAAGCCCTCCAAAGCTCCATAAGGATTAGTCTTTTGTTTTGCAAGTCGACGTTGGCGTTAGCAAGCGCCACTTTCACTTGACCCTGATATGAGAAGATTAAGTGGCAGTTCTGGGCGTTTGCATACAAAGATTTTAAATGAAACCTTTCTTACTATTATGGAGATAAACATATTTTTGCATTGTTGAATTTGGGAAATGTTTTTATATTAATTAAAAGCCTTACTGAGTAACTTTTCAGACAGTAAATAGTACCAAAATGTGTCTTGCCTCAGCACAGATATATTGTATAAGCAGCTCTTGATGTCAAAATAAGTGTGCTGTGTTTTATTGTTTGAGAATCAGGAAGTGTGCAGTGGGCATGCTATTTGTTGTTAACTTTACCGTGATGGCAAACTCTGCTCTGGTCTCTGAGAGTTGTGAAAAGCGCTTATAAACTCATCGTGGTGAATAATTATGATGCTCAGGGACGACTGCAAACAGTTTAAAATGAACCAGTTCTGACAGTACAGTAAAAATCAGGTACAAATTTCAAAAGCCCTATTGCATAACTTTGGAACAAGTTTATAGACAAAAATAAAAGACTCCATGTCATAGCGGGTGTCTCAAAGATGGGCTCGCCTCTCCACTGACCTGACTTGTAACTCACAAGTGGGCACATAATTGGCTTGTCTCCATGGAAATAAAAGTCTGAAGTACTTTGAAACAGGTCACACAACTTCTGTCAACACTATTCAAATCAAGATTATGAATGTGAGTCATTTTAAGTGTATTTATTTTAACAATGCTCTAATCAGCATGTGGTTTTTTGTGTAGGTTTTTGGCTCAGAGCCACACAGGCGCACGGGACATGCCCTTTCTTGCCCAGGATTCACACCTTGTTATCGCTATGGTAACATACCCCCAATGGGATACGACTATTACTTGGTTATTCCCAATGCACAGTACCACGTTTCAAACTTTCCAATTGCTGGGTTTCAGATGACATCATAACATTTGATAGGCCAAAGGAATACAAATGGGGGCAGCTAAAAATCATATTAGTAAAATGCACATTTGTGTTGTTATATAGTGAGTTTTGAGTCTAGTCACGAATAGAAATGATCAGGTTCAACATTTGTGTGTTTACCTTTATGACATTTCATGGTAAAATACAATGTAATCAACAAGGAAAACCTGGCTCATGGCCCCATCTGAGAGTATGACATCATCACACTTCAATCTGAAATCATTCCATATCAAAAACGCAGATATCTTTTGAAAAAATGTCAGTTTTGATCAGTAACCTGTTGAATTCATCATTTAGTGGTGTAATCTTTCTTTCATATCGCCTTTGTATGATCGGGCAAGACACTGATTTCCCATGTCCTATTACATTATTACATGTGGATTTTTGTCTGGTGAGGAGGCTGTAGGTTCTACTGCTGCGGTGGAAATAGAGAGGAGGCGGGGTTGTGGCATGTGCACATCTGGAAGGGTCTGAAGAAGGAGAGAGAGTGCATTTATATGAATGTCATGAGCGATGATTGCCTGACTGCAGAAGTGGGTGTGATATTTACTCATTTACTTGAGTAACTTTTTATGTATTGTATGTAGATGAAGGCAAAGTTAAACGTAAGATCTGTGTCACAGTAAGAATGCATGTATTTTAAGGTATTTTTGACTGTTAAAAACACCTGTAATCCAATGAATGTCAGCTATATAGGCTAGGTTTAATGGCACATTACGAACCATTTCAGAAAAAGCAATGTCGATATGCAAGTGGCAGACCCCCCCTCACCAGAAATGTTATATAGCGCCCCTTTAAGCCTTTGATCAGCCTAATCAAAGCTACTTCAAACATGTATGTGAGGTGAAGTGGCCTCCTAATGGCGCTAAGATGCTAATGCTAACAATGCTAGCAGATGATTTATTTGCAGAGGAAATGGCTGTCATAGCAGGCCAGCTCCCCAAAGCCCAGCGGACCAATTAGCCTGGGCGCTAATCCTGGTACAACACCTAGAGTAAGTGTGCCTCCAGAGACCAGAGGGGGCGCTACAGCTCACCCCACACACTCGCTCATGTGTAAATACTGCGGTACATGTACGCAAAGGCCAGTGGGGTTGGGTCCAGTGAGGAAGATGAAACAATGTGTGCTCATTTATCAGGCTGGTGTTGTTTATGTTGGGCATCGGCAAAAGTTGCGGCCGGCGGTCAATGCCACAAATTAACAAAGTCACCTTTACCCGAAATGTTTGGCATATTTGAATGTTGTATCTATATAAAATTGATTTAAGAAATGTTACTTTAAAGGCGCTGTACAGATTTTTATTGTCCAATGTCCAGTTAATTTGAAATCATCACCAGTATCCCAAACGTATTCCTTTCCTAACGCATTCCGACCATCCTAATTATTCTGTGTGTGGACATGTGTGTCTTTGTGTGTGGTCATGCGGGTCTTTCTTTGTGGACATGCGTGTCTTTGTATGTGGACATGCGTGTCTCTGTGGTTGGACCTGTGTTGGACAGACCATATGGGGTGGGTCATTAGTGTCATTATGAAGACACGTGTCCTGCTCTAATGAAACACTCTGCTGTCTCCTGTCCACACTCACTCAACCTACATTCCCCCTCAGCGTTCCTCAGTCTCCCCCCTTCTCTCCCGCATCCACTCCCTCATCCTGCCATCCCTGGTCTCCCCCATCTTCCCCAGTCTCTCAGCATTCGCAAATTCCAACTTATCCCAATCTTCTTCAAACCTCTCCCCAGCCGCCCTATATTCACCTGCACTCACATCTGGTCGAACCCCCCCGCTGCCTCTCCTACTCTCTCCCTACTCTACCCCAGCCCTTTCCTCCCTCTCTTCTCTCTCTCCCTTTGCCTTCCTCCATCTCCCCCCATCTCTACTCCCCGATCCTCCCCCAGTCTCTCTCTCCTTTCCCAATCTCTCAGCGTCTCCCCAGCAACTCTGTCCTGCACTCTCCCCTTCTCTGCTTGAGTCTCCCCCATCTTCCCCTCACTTCCTCACCCTCTCCTCTTGCCCTTGCTCTGGAGCGCTGTAGCAGATTGCAGCCTTCACACGAGCGCGTGCCTCGACCGCCCGGGTGTTGACAGTTCATTTGACTTCACCTTCACAGAGCGCTCATAAATCAAACAATGTGACACACTCGGGTTTGAATGGCACGCCGTCAAAATGGCCACCTGCCGATTACCTCAGATGTGCATCCAATAGAATGTTAGTCGGAAAGTCAAATGATGTTATGAGCTATGTCACCTTCCGAAGTTGAGGAAACTGTTCTTAGAAGTGCCGTACCTGATTTTTCCATCTCAAAACAACAGAAAACAGAACAAGTTCATTTTAAACTATTTGCAGTCGTTATTCCTCACTTATCTTATGCATTCAGAGCATCCTAATTATTCACCATGATGAGTTTATGAGCGACTTGCAGAACGCTCAGAGACGAGAACATATTTTACTGCTCACTTCCTGGTTATCGGACAATAAAATGCTTTATATTTAGATACAGACAGTACACAGCGGACTTATTTTGACCTCAAGAGCTGCTTACACACACAATATATCTGTACTGGGGCGAGACAAGTTTTGCTGATATACAGGGGGAAAATGTGGGTACAGGCCTGTTAATGTTGGCAAGATAAACATATATACATCTTTCATCCTAGATATCATAAAAACAAGCAGGTTTGAGAACATTTTACCCGAAAAGTTGCATAGTACATTACAATTAGCCTATTCCGTGGCATACACACACACACAGTACACTGAGCAGGTAGCCAGCTTCATGCAACCCTCCTATCCCACGCTTATTCACATCCCTGTATTATTTTGCTTACAGTCAGCGCTAGCAGCAACTGAAAAAAAATCCATATTGTCCTTGTGTTTGTATTGAACCAATAAAACATGAAAAACCTCTGGCAGTTTCCCATAGCATGCGTTAAGTTGACAGCGGGGCGGTTAGCAGCGGGTGGCAGGACCGTGGGGGGGGCGAGGGTCCCTGGAGGAAGTGGGAGTAGGAGAGGGGGCAGTGTCTTATTGCGAAACATCAAATACAGAAATCAGATTACTGCCGCTAAGGGCTGTAATATTACGGCTAAGATATTGCAGGATTCTCCACAGAGCAGCTTAAAACGTCCAAACTGATTTAAGGAGATTGTGCTCAGAGCCGGAAAAGAGGTTATTTTTTCATTCAGTCCACTTTAAAGTATTGTTTTATAAGAACGGTAGAAAAATATGATGGGATAAACACACAAGAGGGGCAGAGACCACAGTGAACAAGGCATTGGATCAACATTACAATATATGCTCGCAAAAAAAATATCTGAATCTACGGAAATCTTGCTTTACCTTTTGTGTTCAAGGCACTGTTAAAGGGCCCATATTACTCTATTTTCTGATCCACGCCGCGCCAGGCAAGTTACGCCACGATTTCTGAATGGATTGTGGATGCTTGGGCTAACGGTGTGACTTTTGTATGTGTTAAATGCAGAAAAAGCACGAAAAAGCACCCGTAACTGAAGCTGCGCCTTATAATCCGGTGCGCCTTATAGCTGTGAAATTACAGTAATATAAGAGCATAATTAACTAACAAATTGTGCAATTCCTTTTTCTTTTTTTCCTCATATATTTTTAATTTATTTTATTTAATATTTTTGAGGCCACTCTAGTTCTGCTTTTTGGAACTATAGGAGATGTAACTCACCAGCACTTACTCTTTTTTATGTCCAATCCCAGTGTAAGTACATGGAAAAAATCCCATGTAGGTAACAGCATTATAACATGACTTAACGTTCACATGAGTACATTTTGCATAATATAGAATCTTTATAGACCAATGCACATTTTATATCAGCTAACAACATTTTGGTGTGATGGCAAGTAGGTGACACCATCATTACAGGTCAGATCAGTGGAGATGCGAGCCTTGTCAGTGCATATTTTCCACTTTTTACTATTAGCACTAAAATGCCTGTAATTGAAAATGTTCCGTAAGTTTAATGCCCTGGAACATTCAAGCAAAGTACTAATATCTCCATGGAAACAAGCTGGTGGCAAACCCTTCACCAGAAAAGTTACACAGTGCAGCTTTTTCCAGAATAGCTGCTTTGCTTACTAATCTGTTGCCAGTTACCATTTCAATCCCAGATCAGGCCGGTGTACTGGGCCACTACAAAAACTGTTTAAAATGATCTAGTTCTGTTTTTTTAACCCGCTAAAGCTGTCACACTGCCCTAAACCCGTCCATAAATTTGTTTTGTTTAAGCATTACTTCACCTTTAATCCCCAGATATCATTATGCTAATCGCTAACGTGACTTCCACATCCTCTCCTTATCCGTGCTTCATATTTCACTTTCATTGTCTGCTCCATTAGACTCCGCTGTGATCCGTCTCGCGGGGGGCCCCTGATCCCAGTGTCCCCCGCTTCGTAGCCTAGGGGCCCCCGGTCAGAAAAACAGTCCTATCCGGGGGCCCGTCTTTGATAGCGCCGGTAGCTATCAGATATTAGCCTATAAGAGCATTAGTTCCAGCGTTTTGAGGGTAGCTAGGCCTTAGTTAGCGCCGCATGGATTTTCGAGAGGTCACGAGCTGCGCAATTTGTCTTCCGTTCGATCCCTGATTTCCATATGAGTGTTTCACCTCCAGCTATAGACGCGGGGGTTCATGCATATGCAGCTGCGGGTTGAATTCCCCGTGTACCTGCCCCCCTTATCTCATGGTAGTTCCTCATGTTCGGACCCCCAGGGCATGAGCAGACAGGAGCAGCGAGAGGATACAGCAGCAGACTCCGAGATACTAATGCTAGCCTGTGGTGCTAGTACTAGAGAGAGTTGGTTTATTATGGAAAGTATAGGGTGTGTGGAAAATAGGGGATGGAAGGGAATAGCAGAATTGACTTTTTGTTTATTAAGAGCAATGATGTCTCTCACTCTCGAGTCATCAAGCACAAATTAAAGGCACCTTAAGGCACTGTGCATGGTTTTTACCGTCCTAAAAGCATAGAAAACAGAACTAGTGCATTTTAAACAATTTGCCATGGCCCAAAGTTATTCCTCACTTACCTTATGCATTCTGAGGATCCTAATTATTCACCATGATGAGTTTATAAGCACTTTTCACAGCTCTCAGAGAACAGAGAGGAGTTTTGCCATGATGGTAACAGCAACTAACATGCAAACACAGACTTCCTGATTATAAGGCAATAAAACACTTTTTAATTAGGTTTAGACGGCACACAGTGGACTTATTTTGACCTTAAGAGCTGCTTATACAATATATATGTACTGGGCCAAGACACATTTTGCTGAAATACATGAGAAAAGTCTTTTAAGTCTTTCAAAATGGACAGTGGATTTCATTTTATTAAGCTTTTTATTATGTTAAAATGTTATGTCTTCATCAAAACCTCATCTGAACTTGTGAGGCACTATCACAAAGCAGACTGAGCCTCACATGCCTCATTTGGGTTGAAATCCAGTTGGTTTTAATCTAAACTGTCTCTCTCTGATCTGAATGGTCACTACCTAAACCCCAGCACCTGCAGCCAATCATGAATCAGTGCTAGTGCAGCCTCTGCAGCTCAGGAAGTGAATTCTGGAGGTTCTTTCACACGAGGCCTGTTCATATACTGAGAATGAGACACACTTGTACAGTATGAGTCTCTATCTGTAGGTGAAGGGTCTGGACACAGGTTCAGATGTGAATGTAGTAGCTGTTTTCATAGTAAGAGGACAGGCTACATACAGTTCCTTAAAGCTGTGGTTTGTGGAGAGGCAAAAGTGACTGAAGATTGGAGTGGTTCATTGTCCAGCACTGACAGCCAGAATGTCACAGGTTTAATCCCTTGTCTTTTCTGCATGTTTGCATGTTCTCCTTGTGTCTGGATGGGTTTTCCTGCTGTTTTCCAGACATAACCTTATCTTAAAATTTATAGAAGTGTCCCCAGGTAGACCTAAGTATAAAAGCATAAAAGTTAGCTTAACAGAAAGACATCTCCTGGATGAACTTCCATTTAAACAAGGAGTGGACTATTTTTCCATGTCCTCGGCACAGACTGGGCTGGTTCTGTGTAGCACTGCTCGTTAGCCTCTCAGAACAGAGCCAGAGGCAGGGGAGTCCACGCACAGATCCGGAGAATAAATAATACAGCTGTGAGCCTGGCACACGGCCAATCAGAGCACAGAGTTGGCACCCGCCGGCCAATCAGAGCGCTGGGATGTGATAAAAGCAGGAAGTCTTGGATGGGAGCCAGACACTTGGGAGAGGAGAGTGGAGGGGAATCTCGGAAAGTCCCTAATATGGCTGCTGTGAGTGTAGTTTAGTTCTTTTAACCAGGTTTAGATGAGTTTTAAACCAGGCTCAGACCATATCTAGACCAGGTTTAGATTAGGTGAAATCCAGGGTGAGAGTTAGACCAGATTTGCATCAGGTTTAGAACAGATTTGGCCCAGGTTCAGACTAGGTTTAGGTCAGGTTTAGACCAGGTTTAGACCAGGTTTAGACCAGGTTTAGACCAGGCTTAGCAGGGTTAGACCATATTTAGACCAGAGTTAGACCAGATTCAGACTAGATTCTTACCAGGTTTAGACCAGGTTTAGTCCAGGCTTAGACCACGTTTAGACAAGAGTTAGATGGGGTTTAGATCAAGTTTAGATCAGAGTTAGACCGAGGTTAGACCGACCAGGCTAAGTGCAGGGCTAGTCTCGGCCCCAGTTTAGTCTTGGTCATGTTCTCACACTTTGAAGGCCTGACTGGCACGTGTTTTGGCACAGTTATAAACACATGTTTATATGTTTTCCGCTGTTCTGATGGGGTTTCATGGACCATGTTTCTGCTGTTGTTAGGTTGCCATGGATACCAGCGATAAACCAGCGCTTAAGAAAACTGTAGTTAGATCTTTGAAAGTCAGATTATAGGCAAGTAGAAAGTAGAATGATCTTTTCTTTTTTTGGGTGTTGAAGCAAAAACTGAAGGAAGGCTCTTGAGAAATTATAATGGTTTCTCTTATTTACTTACTACTGTCCTTACTTTAGGAATTGAACCAGTGATCTATTCATTTTTGGGTGTTACTTTTGCATATAGAAGTGCACAAAATAGAATCCATTTGTATTGGATCAAACAATTTCATTGCATTTCTGTCTGTGTCATTTGTGGGAAAAAAAAAAAAAAAAAAAAAAAGATCATCAATGTAACAATTCTTTTAGTAGATAGAAGCTAGGAGCTACATTGAGAACTTATTTTAACAACACAATAACAAACTTTTAATCATGTTATAGTTGTTTCATCTCATTGATACTCTGAAGTTGTAATTGAGATGATTCATGTTTGAGTAATTGTTAATTGCTTATTTTCAAGGCACCAACATTATGAGGCTCTTTGTTATGATGAAATTTACGGTGATTGACTGTCATTGGGCACCATAGTTTTCTAACTCTAAGTCAGCGGACTTGTTTCTTTTATTAAGTCATTTTATATGAATATTGTGATTTAAAATGTGCAAATTGTATCATAATGATCCCGGGCTGCCATAGATTATAACTATAGAGCACACACAAGCACAATAGGGCTGATTTAATTAACTGAAACATATGAATTTAGTTGTTCACCCTGCTTGAAGAGTAAAACATACATGTTGCATTACTTATATGTATATTGTTAATGATGATGATAATATTATTATTATTATTATTATTATTATTATCATTAGTAGCTGTAGTAGTAGTAGTAGTAGTAGTAGTAGTAGTAGTAGTAGTAGTAGTATTTCTTTTCTTTTTTCTTTCTTTCTTTTTTTTTTTGGCTTGCAGTGAGTAGAATCAGTATTCTGTTCCTGATTAGTGTGCTAACCTCTGGCCTGCACCCCGACCGAACCATCTGTGTCTGTGGTCTGGAAAAGCACAGCATCTAAAGAACATATTTCTTTTATTCCCCTCCATTTCCCTAATCCTAAGAGAGGAGGCGGGATGGGGGCGGGGTCAGCAGGTGGTGGGCGGGACTTTGACTCCTGGTGTACGGGACAGATACACAGACAGCACACTGTAGACTGATTATGCCTTATCTGCTTTTGTATGTGCGTGTGTGTGTGTGTGTGTGTGTGTGTGAGGGGGGGTGGGTTCTCAAGTGTCTGAAAAAAAAAATTATCTTGGATTAGTAAATCATACAAATCATCAGCGGTAAAGGGTAGAAATGATGACGATGTCTTTAATCTCCGAGAGTTGATTTTATGTAATATAGGGCCTTTAAAAGCTCTGAAAAACCCATGTTGCATAATAGGTCCTTTAATGCTGACATGGTTACAGTCATACTCCTGTTGCAGCCCATGGGAATCTAACTGTCCTTATTTATACTTTTCTCTCTCAAAGTGGACCCAAAGTTCACTCTCACTTGGACAAACCCAGACTTGTGTCTCCATAGCGACACACATTTTGGATTATTTGCTCGTCCCACTAAACCGGCACTTACAGCTTTTATTTTAGCACAGTTGTAATAATTCTCTCATGAGTTTGGTTTGCTAATGGCGTCCTTTTCTTCATGTTATTCCTGTCCTCCGCTCCGAGCCAGGGCTGTACAAGGCTCGCAGACCACTAAGGACTAGTTCTGGTCGGGATGTGGGATCTGGACCAGGACTTTGGCTCCGGACTTGGGATTTGGTTGGGATCCCGAGAGGTCTTTTTGCCCCAGCGGCCTCACACATGGCTGGGAACGTTCTAAACACATCTCCCTTTGGTTAGGTCAGGACAATGGAGCGCTTTGTCTTATGGTACAAAGTCAAGCATGTTTTTAAAACATCCAATCCAGAAAGAGTCGCTGTCATCGGTGCTGCTAATCATTAAAATCAAATCAAAATGAATTCCCTGAATGTTAAAAGTCCATTGTGCTAAAGCAGCAGTGAAACAACCACAGTTTGAGAAACACATGAGACATGTGTAACTTAAGGAGAGGGTATTGTGCAAAATAGACTTCTTTTTAGTCTTCTGCCATGTTATACCATTGTTCCCTCATCAAAAACACGCCTGAAGAGGTTTTAGATGGCATCCATGCATGTTGAAGTATTTAAGCCATCTCTCCCAGGCCCTATTCCAACCCTTCTTATGTTTAGCTCTAAAATTCTGTACAAGGCTCCACCCACAACCCTACATCATCCATGCCCCCACATGACAATTCTTCATAAATATAAAAAAAAAACAAAAAAATGTGTTACAAAGCTGTACACAGTAACTTGATAAACCTGATGTGCTGTGCAGTCGTTTCATTAGTGGGATACACGCTGATTGTGTCGTGATAGCGATTTGAGGGGAGAGGGACTTAGCATGGAGAGCAAAGGGAGGGGGGACTCAGAGGGTCAAAAACAAAATGAAACTTATAAAACATATTAATACATTGTTTGGGGTGAATATAGCATTTCTAAAACAATAAAAGGTAACATGGTGATCTAAGTATGTTATGTGTTACAGTCAATACACCATAGAAGTAAAATCTCCTCTTTAAGATTGAATCCAGAAACAGTCACTGTCACTGGTGCTGTTAATCATTAAAATCAAATAAAAAAAAAAAATGTTCCTTGAATGTTAAAAGTCCATTGTGCTAAAGCAGCAGTGACATAACCACACTCAGAGAAACATATGAGACATGTTTAACTTAAAAACCACAGAGCAGGATGTTTAAACACAGCTCCACAAGCCCACGGCACAGAGACAGCACTTTCTCATTTACTCTCACTGTGTTTGGGTAGACACGGGTCATGAGTCAACATTCTTGTTTTTAAATCATAAAATAAAATTGATAAGTGTGAGTTTTAAATTCAGTGGGTTTTGTAAAGTTGTTTTCTTCTAAAGCAAGCATGTCCAAAAGAGATCGCAGTGGCCAAATGCCTCTTGTTCTGTCCATCCATTCATCTTCTTCCGCGTATTGAGGTGAAGGGACAGCAGGGACTCCCCACACTTCCTCAAGCTCCTCCCGTGGGACCCCGAGGCTTTCCTAGACCAGCTGAGCGATATAGTCCCTGCAGCGTGTTCCCCAGGGGCCTCCTCGCAGTGGGACATGCCCGGAACACCTCTCTAGGGAGACGTCCTGAACAGATGCCCGAGCCACCTCACCTGGCTCCTCTCGACATGGAGGAGCAGCGGCTTTACTCCGAGCTCCGAGTTCCTCACCCTATCTCTAAGGGAGCACCCAGCCACCCTGTGGAGGAAACTCATTTCTACCGCTTGTATCTGCAATCTTGTTTTTTCATTATCTAAAAGCTCATGACCATAGGTGAGGGTCGGAGCGTAGATTGACCCTACCTCAAGTGGAGGAGTTCAAGTATCTCGGAGGCTCTTGTTCTATATAGACATAAAACAGGCGAGTGATGTGTCTTACCCTGAGACGCAACAGTAGGCACTGGTCAGGCCTGGAATTGAACCACCGACTCTAACCACCACTGCTGCCCCAGCTCCTATCTGCTCCCAAACTGAGGCATCACACGAGACACTACACACAGGAGTGCACTGACTGTCATAGTGAAATAGCACATTTAAGTACTCAACTAAACCAGAGTTTAAAGTCTTTTTTTTTTTTTTTAGTACAATGAAAAACAGGGAGACTCACTTGACTAGAGCCGAACGCTACACACACATCACACTCCCTTAATCCAGTTCTTTATACAGTCTAAGAATACACCCCCTCTGCCCCACATGTGTACCTAGAGCCCAGCCTGTCTAGAGCTGTGTGCCCTCTCCTCTCTGGTGTGGTGGTCCTGGCTCTTTGCCCACTCTGAGTTTTCTCTTTGGGGCATGAGGAGCTCTAATGTCCCCCTCTACCCTCCAGACCCCACAGCTCCAGCACCTCCAGACTCCCAGCACAGAGCTCCAGACTCCCAGCCCAGAGCCGACTTTACCCAGTAGACTGCCACCACATGGGACACGGCACTTTCATTGACGAGCCTCTCCATGAGCTCAAACAGATGATACTTTGAGAAATTATCTATTTATCTATCGTGCATTCAAAGTATGTTTTTATTGCTCCAAAATAATCTTCTGACTCTCTCACTTTCAGAACCCCCATCTCGCTCTGTCTTTCTCTCTATCTATATTCTCTCTCTCTACCTCTTTTTCTCTCTATTTATTCTTTCCACTTTCTACTGATCTCTCTCTTCCCTTATGTCCCTTGCCCCTCCTCCCTTCTTTCTCTCTGCTCTTCTGACCCATGTCTCTCAAGTCTTCCCCTCCTTCTCTCTTCCTCCAGTCAGGCTTAATCTGTGTGTTTACCCTAACCTCCGTCTGCTCCTCGTTCTCCTCCTCACTGTAATCACCACACGTCCATCCTGTAGGTGTGAAGGATCCATTTGACACACATTAAACA
The DNA here is from genome assembly GCA_019594935.1 of Periophthalmus modestus. Lineage (NCBI taxonomy): Eukaryota > Metazoa > Chordata > Actinopteri > Gobiiformes > Gobiidae > Periophthalmus > Periophthalmus modestus. Next base: position 9,479,757 of record JAIEZT010000016.1, read on the forward strand.
CTGAGTAAATAGGTCTTTTCCAACGTATAAAGCCTTTTGCATAATATATACGTTAGAATGGTATTTTTCTCACATGGGAAACAGGGGGAATAATTAGGATTTTTAGGATGTAAAAGTGAAATGCAAGTTAAAGAGGGGGTATTTTACTTCTATGGGGTATTAACTGCTAACACATTACATATTTAGATCATAAAAATGTGACTATTTACCAGTGTGACCATATTCGCCCCAAAACAACATATTAACATGTTTCACTTTTGTTTTTGATGCTCTGAGTCTCCCCTTCCTTTGCACCCTGAGCTAAGTCACTCCCCCTTCAGAGCACTATCACACCATAATCTGTGTGTGTCCCACTAATGAAACTACTGCACATCACATCAGGTTTGTGAAGTTGTAATGTACAGTTTTGTATTTTTTATATTTATATTTATGGAGAATTGTTGTGTTGGAGCATTGCTGATGTAGACTTGTGGGAGTTCCGCATAGGGCCCATGAGAGATTGCTAAATTATTCAAACATATATGGATGACATCTAAAACCTCTTCAGGCATGTTTTTGATGAGGGAACAAAGTTATAACATGGTAGAAAGCTAAAAAAAAAAAAAAGCCAACTTTAAACAATATCTCCTGTTGTTGAGTGGCAAACATAAATGATACTGATAATGCTGTTATAAAGATGATGTACAAGGTTTCTGTAAATGTAGAAAGTAAAGCAACATGGGAGAAGTGTCTTGCGTAAGGACACAACGGCAGTGTCAGTAGTGCCTTGGTGGAGGTCTCAGCTCATGATCTAATGGGATTTTATTGTTATTTTTTATGCATAAAACTAATGAATTGTCCTCTTTGTCTTTTGCATGTCTGTCCTGGTGTTCTTCTACAGGTGAGTAAAAACTGCATTCTGTCACTTTTTCAAACTTACACAAATATAATACAAAATAATAATTAAAAAAAAGTCGTATATATTGACAGGACATCACATAACATTACTTTTCTACATACAATTGTAACTTTTGTATTTTTGAAAGAACATGTCTTCCACATGAAAGGTTGGTGTCTGTATGCTAAAGGCTTTTAGTGCCTTTAACAGGGTTTGCAGCACAATTTACATCATGCTAACATAGTGCTAACATAATGCTAATACACAGCTAATACACTGCTGATGTGCTGGTATAGTTTTGAGTGACGTACTAATGAAGTAACTTCACACCTGCTTGTCTCCATTGCAAAATATAGTTTAAAGCTCTTACTGCAGAACAATCTGAGAAAAGCAATAACATGGAGACAAGCTTTTGATTTTGTTCAAATCAGTAAGAGATTCAGAGACAAGTTTAATGTTTCAAATTCATAGTTGAACTCCTGCTTATATGCACTCCCCACCTCCACCGGTCAGACCTCCTCCTCTACTCACCACATTTAAACTGGCCTTGAGAGAGCCGTAAAAACCCATCCCAACCTGGCCAGCTGCTGCGGCCCATATCGGAGCTCCCGGAGTGGGCCAAGGTCAGGCCAGCTGCCCCCTGTGCCTGTAAAACATCCACCCACCAGTATTAGAGGCTTCCGGTGATCATGATGTACTGGTTAGCTGGTGGCATGCTGGCTGAGCGCAGAACACTCACGCTTCACAGCAAGAAGGTTCAATTCCCCGGTTGTCCAGGCCTTTCTGTGTGGAGTTTACATGTTCTCCCTGTGTCTCTTCCATCCACCTAAAACATGCACAATAGGTCACAATTGGTCAAATCCTCCAGCTAAGCTAGTCCTACCCAAGAGCTCAAGATCTGGGTCCCCAAGCAGTGGTATTGAAAGATGGGTCAAATGCAGAGGACACATTTCCCAACGAGGACAATAGTACTTAACCCCTCACTCACGCTGTACTGCTGGGACTTCAGTTTGGGAGGTTTAGTTGTGGTGTGACTCTCACACTCAGAGCGGTGCAATAAATATACACCTGCAAAACAAATAAATTTAATTCCATATTGTGGAACATTCCAGGCAAAGCTTCATCTCCATGACAAGCTGGTAGCGCACCTCCAGAAAAGTTACATAGTACACCTTTAACACCTGCAATAATGATGTTTTGGTACAACATTTATACAACTCTGCCAAATATTGAGATGTTTTGACAGTAAATCCTCCTCCTCCTGGTGCTATCTCCCAAGGTCAGTGTGTGCAGAGGGAGGATGAGGAGGAGGAAGATGAGGAAGAGGCAGAGAGACGCCATCTTGGATCCGTCTCAGATTGTGTTATGAGAAGTGTCTCTGTTATCGCCTGTTTCCTCTGCGGCGGAAATGCAGCAGACACGAGCAAAACACCAACTTTATACAAATATATCACTTATTTATACGGCTCCTACAAGGTTCTCATGGGTCAAAACCAGGGCAGAGTTTTTAATGAGGAAGAGGAGATGGAAGAGGAGGAAGAGGTGAGGAGGGTGTTTTGAGAGAATTGATTTCAGATGCGGAAGTTTACAAATGTATTATCAGTGATGTCAAAGTTTAAAAGATGTATAAATTGAGTGTACTCGTGTGTGCTCTATAGTTATAATCTATGACACCCGTGGATCATTATGTTATAGTTTACACATTTTAAATCACAATATTCATCTAAAAGAACACAGCGCTCCTGTGGATAGCTGCACATCACACAAATTATAGGATTTTTTTTTTTTTTTTTTCCATGCATACCAAAATGACTTTGCAACACAGAAGAATCCTACGAGTATCACAGATTTAGAACATAAAACTGGAGAAGGAAGTGTGTACGTCACAGTGGGCATGTACCTGTGGAGGTGAAATCGAGTATATTGGAGCAATGGCATCTTAAATACAGGCGAATAAAGATTTCTCAAACATGAATCACTCCAAGTACAACTTCAGAGGCTCAATGAGAAGAAATGACTTGAGCATGAAGCAGAATAGGCCTGATTTAAAGGAGATATATTGTGTAAAATTGATGTTACCTATAGCGTTGATCATTACAGTGTTCCTTCATCATTTGCTTACTCTGAGTTGCATTTTGATTGATTCATGCATGTTTGAGCAATGTTGTATAGTCCTACATATGAGGCTTGAAAGCACAGAAAATGTCTGTTTTCACCTACTACCTATCTCCGCCCACTGTGCCATGTACTCAGCTGCAATTGTTCAAAATATATGTGGGGTTCAAAAATATCACATAGACTATCACTGTTTATGGACTTAAAACTGCACAGGACGAGTCAATGTTTACCTGTGACGTAACTATCTGGGGAAATTTGTCACTGCCCAGGAAAGACATCCTCACAAATTATATAGATTTTGCATAATGTGATGCCTTTAAGAATGGATTAGTTGAGAAGCAAAAGGAGCAGGCTGAGCTTGGCTGAGAGTGACAGACAGGTGACAGGAGGGAGCGGGAGGTTAAGTTTAGACATAATCTTTATCAAATAGAAATAGCATAGGTACACACTTACATATAGACAATTTTTCAGTAAATGAATTCACTTTTGTTTTGTTTTTGTTTCCAGTGGGTAGGCCCAGTGATTACAGAGATATTAACCATAAAATGTTCAGTGTTGTGATGTCTCCTACAGAACACAGCATCTCTTTCATTACTTGTATAGGGGAACTTCCTCACTCCTTCATCACCAAATCATCATGACCGGCCTTTAAGATGTCTTTGGTTCCCATGGTTACGACATTCCACAAAACACTTACCTGAGCACGGCGTGTGAAACATGCCGAGAATGTTAGCGGCGGTAGCTAGCATGTGCCGCGACCTGTCTCCCCGCTCGTAGCTTCTGTCCGTGGAGCAGAGGAGGAAGTGGAGTCTGGGCCAAAAGTCCAAAACATATTCAACAATAGGGGATTTAAAGGGACACTATGTCACTTTTTTTTTTAATGGATGGTTCGTCACCTGCGTGTCTCCATGGTGATGTTGTTGCTCGCTTTGCCCGGAATGTTACGCAGTATGTCATTAAAGTTATCAGTTTCCATGATGGAGAAGAGTAGGTGACTACATCAGACCAAGTTATAGGTTAGGTCTGTGGAGAGGCAAGCACACATACACAGTGCACCTTGTACTTGTGTGTTTGTGGGACTTTCTTTAGCGCACATCATTCGATCAAAAAGTATTTAATTTGCTGTTGTTGTTTGTTAAAGTGTGTGTGCTTTTATTTTGTATTTATTATGTGTAGTGAAAACACCTGTAATGAAATAAATGACTTACGCAGTGGGGCTTTAAAGAATGCAAAACTTACTTTTTTGACATTTTAACCATGTTATACCCTTGTCAAAAACATACCTAAAGTTGTATGTTGTTTTATTCACGCTTGTTTCATTGATCCATTAATTCAGAGTCGTCTTCACTGAGCCTTAAAATGCTCTGTTTGCATTTTGCCTGTTAAGTTGCATCATAGATAAAACTTTGGACTTCTCTTGCAGTTTTTAAGCCCATGAACCATCATTGGATTTATTCTGCGGTTAAACTGTCTTCACAACAAACACATGGCTCTAGTAGCATAGCATTCATGGGAGATAAGGGGCGTGTCCCAATTCGACAAATGCACATGATGGGCACTTACCTAGAATGTTATATTTGCCTATTGATATTGCAAATATTAAGGAAAGATTAATTACTTACTTCATTCAATCTAAACGGAAATGAATGGCTGCAACTATGTCTTGACTCTTCTTCTATTAAAATAAAATAAAAATAGCACTGTAATTATTTCAGTGTCCATTTTACACCTTTAGGTCATGAGTCAGCAGCTGTATAGCTCATTAGTCAGCCGCCGTCACAGTTGCTAGGCGATGTAATGTAAGCGCACAGACAGCTGTTGAAGTACGCTCCGTGGCGTAGACGGCTACATGGAGGAGTGCCCTTTGTCAGCCGGGTACTTCGAACGGTACTTTAAGGAATACTTTGAAGGGTACTTCCAAGTGTGCATTTGTCGAATTAGAACACGGCCAAGGACTTCAAATGATTCTCATTCCCTGTACTGACAGCAGAGGGCGCTCCAGTGCTCCAGTGACTCATTAGGAAAGGAGGTGTAGTTTATAAAGTGTGGTTTCCAAATGCAGACATTATTTAAATTTAGAACATGTGAAATTTGAATCTCAAAGTGACCAGAAGCCATAAAAGAGAATTAAAGTCACAAGAATGTGCCATGTTTGCTCGTGAAGTACATTTTAAGGGCATCTGATGTAAAAGCTATAAATAATCAGTTTGTTGTGGTATCCTCAAAAATGAAAGGGGCACACGGACAGCCCTGAACAGTGACTGACATTATTATAGAAATCCACTTCAAAATGTTGTGAATGGACCCATATAAATTTGAAAACAACATTTTTACCTACCTTGTTTGCTCATATTTGTCCACATCGTCATGGAGACAAACAACTGACAGACCCCCCACCAGAAAAAGTTACATAGTGCAGTTGTCAAGTACACACTGTACACACTGAACACATTTGAATAGAAGTGTCTGTATTATTACTATGAATAAGTATTTCATAGTTTGCACAGGCCCGTGTCCACACATTCACAGTCTGACATGCATGGGTACAAATGAACTGCAGCTGATAGTCCAAGTCTTTCACTGAGCAAAGGGGAATGCTCAGGTTTGTATAGTCCTACATCAAAGTACTAGAGCACACATTGCGCGCAGTAACACTATAGACGCAGTAATTGTTAACTATTATACAAGCGCACATGAGCTGCACCCAGGCTCTGCTCTTTCACCCACTGTCCACAACACATCAGCAGACAAAGACACAGAGCAAACAGAGCGAGATGTTTCAGTGCTGCATTCTGATTGGACAAAAAGGTTATTCATTCAAGATAAAAGAACTGTGTGTATCCTGCGCTCTTACAGTTTAAAAATAGCACTACAATCACAACTGAGCCTGTGTGTCCAGAGCCTTGACCTGCAGATAGAGACACATACAAGTGTGTCTCATTCTCAGTTTATGGTCAGGCCTCATGTGAAAGAACCTACAGAATTCACTCACTGAGCTGCAGAGGCTGCACTAGCACTGAGTCATGATGGGCTGCAGGTGTTGGGGTTTAGGTAGTGACCATTCAGATCAGAGAGAAACATTTTAGGTTTAAAACAACTGAATTTCAGCATTGAAACTGACAACCCACATGCTGCTTTCTGATTGGATAATCATCTGGAGAAGGCCCCAAATAACTTGCCATTATGTCCACTGTTTTTGTAATTAAGAATAAATTAGCAATGCATTTGTTACCAGTCAAAAGCTACACTGCCTGGCCATAAAAAAAGTTGCTACCAAAAAAAATTCCATTCAGTATCGCACTTATTTTTCACCAAGATCTTGCATTGATGATGGTCGAGTCTGACCTCTGCACAAAGCCTTCTCCAGCACATCCCAAAGATTCTCAATGTGGTTAAGTTCTGGACTCTGTGGGGGACAATCCATGTTTGAAAATGATGTTTCCTGCTCCCTGAACCACTCTTTCACAATTTAAGTTTGAATCCTGGCATTGTCATCTTGGAATATGCCCGTGCCAATAGGGAAGAAAAAATCCATTGGTGGAATAACCTGATGATTCAGTATATTCAGGTAGTCAGCTGACCTCATTCTTTGAGCACAGACTGTTGCTGAACCTAGATCTGACCAACTGCAGCAATACCGTTCCTATTCGCTAAGTTAAATCCAGGTGGCAACTTTTCTTTCGGCCAGGCAGTGTATATTTGATTTGAACATGTATGCTTCATATCTGGGGAGCGATAGGTCAAGTTTCTAACATTTTCAGGGCTACCTCAGCTGGAGGATTGTACCGCTTTATGTTTGGGTTAATGGGGGAAACCAGAGTGCCAGGCGACCCGGGAACATTCTTGCAGTGACACGTGAGAACCTCAGCCAACATGCCGCCATAGCGTCTGCGAGTGTTCCAGATGATACGGGTGGCGTGGTGGTGTGGGTGCTGTGGTGCTACCTGTGGCGCGGTGCTATGGGTCCTGCGGTGGTACGGCTACTCTGGAGGTATGGGAAGGGGGCTGTGGTGGTATGGGTGCTCTGGTGGTACGAGTGCTGGGGTGTACGGGTGCTGTGGTTATACCGTGTGCTGTGGTGGTACAGCTGCTCTGCTGGTTTATATTGCTTCCTAGAATAGAGCCAATTATCCGCACTCAGGTACATTTGAGCTGGTGAGTGATCTGATGGCTCTGCTCTGAGATGATGAGAGGAGAGGAGTCAAGTGTAGCAACAACACAGCTAATGCATGGTGTTGGTGACAGGAGGTCATGTGATGTGTTCTAAAGAGGACATGTGCTAAACAGTGCAGCTATTGTACATTTTATGGAGTTTTGCAGTTTGCAGTACCAAAACAGACCAAAATTTCTTGAAAATGAATACACTGAACAAGGCCTGTGCAGTTGCATCTTACTCAGATGCTTCAAATGGTCAGTGTGTGTTTTTTTTTAAAAGTGGCACAAGATGTAAGCCTGACGGAGAAAGAGATGTGAGTGCTGTTTTGAATGAATGAATTAAAAGTCTTCTTGTCATGTTTTCATTTTCCACAGAGGTAGATACGATTTATGCTATACTGTGGAATATTACGACCAAAAGAACAACATTTCCATGGAAACAAACAGGAACAGGGCATCCTCCAGTGTCAAATGATAGTCAGGTCTGCGGAGATGCAAGCCCACTCACTGTAAGGTCACATAGTTTTCAGTGCAATAAATACATTATAAAAATAAATAAATAAAATGAGTTTGCTTTAGTCTATTTTTTGGCTGTAAACTTCCACGGTGGGGCTTTAAAAGAGGGAAGATCTGCCACCTGCTTGTCTTCATGGAGATGTTATTGTTTTGTGGGCTTGACTACTCCCGCCTGAGTGGTGCCAAGTCCCTGTATAAGTCTTTATAATAGTGTCGTGTGCAGCTCTGTGTGTTCATTAGGCCTGTGTGTGCTCTGCGCTGTCTAACCGTGAAATAGCCTCGTGTTTAGCTGGAGCACTGCAGGGACACATTAGGCACAGGTTATGGAAGCTCTGGAATAACACACGCATCCTAACAGCCCTGAGTGGCCATTTTATCCTCTCTACCGCACCTGTCCATACACCCTCCTCTGCTCCTGTGTCCGCTCCTGTCTCTGCCTCTGTCTCTACTCCTGTCTCTGCTCCTGTCCCTGCTCCTGTCTCTCTGTCTCTACTCCTGTCTCTGTCCTGCTCTGCTGTCTCTGCCTCTGTCTCTCTCCTATCTCTGCTCCTGTGCTCTGCTCTGCTTGTCCCTGCTCTGCCTCTGCCTGCTCCTATCTCTGCTCTATCTCTGCTCTTGTCTCTGCTCCTGTCTCCACGACTGCAACTGTCTGCTCCTCCCTGTGTCTCTTCACCTGTCTCTGCTCCTTTCTCTGCATCTCTCTGTGCTCCTACATCCACTGCTGTCTCTGTCTCTCTGTCTCTGCACCTGTCTCTGCTCTGTTTCTGTCAATGCTCCTGCCTATCTCTCTCTGCTCCTGTCTCCGTGCCTGCCTCTGCTGCCTCTGCTCCTACTTCTGTCTCTGCACCTTTCTCTGTCTCTGCTTTTGTCTGCTCCTGCCATCTTTTCCTGTCATTTGCTTCTATCTCTGCTCCTGCCACTGTCTGTTCTCCTGTCTCTGGCTCTGCTCCCGCCTTTGCTCCGGTCCTGGGAGGGCAGTTTTCCCCTTTTTACGGATCAGCAGCGTAAACACTATCCAAGTGAGTCCTCCAGGTGGAAAACAGGGACTACCCGTGCGTCTCCACCCGAGGGACGGAGCTCATCTTTGGGTTTAGCGGCCCCATGTAGCCAGGCTTAATTAGCTTAGCACACTAGAGGAGGAGCGGGGTAATTATGGAGAGTTGGAAATTGCAAAGTCAGATTTCACAGTTACATTCATTCACTTACTCAGAGTCACTTAGCCCCATGCGTTCAAGCTAGGAGACTAATCAGATTTAGCACGTTGTTAGGATAGCTCTGATTGACTCTATGGATGTCCAAGAGTTTCCTGTTTTGCATCATGTAATCTGTAAAGAAATTGTTTAAAGATGCAGCAAAGATTTTTTCTGGTTGATCTGACACTCACTTGTTCCCATGAAGATTGCTTTTGCTTTAATTGGAATGTTCCACCCTGCTTTTTTTTTTTTCTTTGCTTTTTTTTCTCTGACTGGCTGATCCATTTGTCAGTCAAGATCCAGACCACCACATGACCCTGTATAGGAAAGAAAATCAAAGTTGAATCTTGCGTTGAAAAAGCTGTGACATCACGTGATCACCACTTCTCTCTCGTGATAGACTTTTCATCCTCTCTTTCTCCTCTAATCCTTCCATCTCCTCTGCTTCCCCTCCTCTAAACGCATCCATCCATCACGCCCACTTTCCGTTGTCCTCCCTGGAAGTGGTCATCAGGCTGACCGATGGAGAGGGGATTGGACAGGGGGGTGATGGGACCATTTTGGGGGCCCCTTTACCTTGACTCCTGACCTTCCACCCTCCTCCTTCTCTCTTCTCCCTCCTCCACCCCTCCGGTTGCCCCCGGTGACAGGGCTAAACGTCGCTGTCTTCGCGGGAGGTCGGAGCGGTGCATCGTCTCTCCATTAAAATCTCAGGGCCGATGAGTTCAATCAGACGGTACTTTGTCTGTATTGAAAGCGTTGGTTTTCTAAGGCAGACTGAGAGGAAGTGTTGAGGTTACATAAGCGGTGTGATTGCATAAAGATAAAAAAAAAAAAAAATCAAGATATGCGGTATGCAAAGAAGGAATTAGCAATGTTACACAACCTCGATACTGCTAACAGTTCAAATTTGCAATCACAGTGCTAGGTTAGGTTGTACTAGCGTTGCATATTCTATTGAAGGATGCGTCCATGTAATAACTCATCTGGATCCTTTTTATTGTATTTTATTTCCTTATATTTTCATTATAGGCACTGTACCTGATTTTTTTACTGTCTTAAAAACATAAAAAAAAAAACAGAACTAGTTCATTTTAAATAGTTTGCAGTGGTCCAAAGTTATTCCTCACTGACCTTATGCATTGTGAACATCTTAATTATTCACCATGATGAGTTTATAAGCACACAACTCGCGACTCTCAGAGACCAGAGCAGAGTTTTATTGTCTTGGTAAAGCTAACAATAACTAGCATGCTAACACTTCCTGATTATTGGATGCTGACTTATTTTGACCTTAAGAACTGCTGATACAATATATTTGTACTGGGGGAAGACACATTTTGCTCAAATACATGAGAGTGGAATGTTACATAGTACCTCATCAAACTCACCCGTTTCCATAGAGACAAGTAATGATGCTACCAGGCAAAATTATGGATTAGATCTGTGGAGAGTCGACCCCACTCACAGTATAAACACTTTTTTTTTTCAATATCTGTGCAATAAAACAGATTGTAATGAAATAAATGCTGGATAATCCGGTGTAATGCCATACTGTGGAACATCCCTCGCAAAGCAATGAACATCTCCATGGAGACAAGCAGTAAAGTTAAATAGTGCACCTTTAAATGCAGAGTGAATACATATCTTGGAGGAAAAACATTAAATAGTTCTTATTAGAAAATGATATAACAATATGGAAGATTGAGTCTATATTGCAAACAACAGTTGCTGTCATTGGCGCAAAGACAAAAAACACACATTCGACTGTGTAGAGGGAACTGAACCACAAACTTTTCCGTGAGTGGGCGAATATCTTAACAATCAGCCCACTTTATACTTCAGCTTCAGGGTTTTCAAAAGTATCAAAATCAGATACTAAGCTGTTGTCTAAATAAAGAGTGTTTTTATTATAATTGTGCTATCAGAATCAGTATCAACTCTATTCCTTAGCATTACTTCAGCTGGGAGATAAACACAGATATGATCACGTGAGTACTCCGCTGCCCCCGGTGGAAACAGGCTAAAATGACATGTAATTAAATGATCAATCCACTGTTAGCATGCTATCTGACACTTTGCTAATCAATGGTGCGTCAGGCTAATACATGGCTATTATAACTGACACATGACACATGAATGGAACTTAAGCATCCAGATAAATGCTTTAATTTATGGTGTTCTGAGAAGAAATGATGATGACTGTGTGCTCAGGTTTAACAGTTCAATCAAAGGCGCTCTACTAGATTTTTTTTAAAATGTGAAAAACAGAACTAGTTCATTTTTAACAGTTTGCAGTGATCCAACGATGATTCACCACGATGAGTTTATAAGCACTCTTCCTCATTTGTGAAGGATAAGTGACTGTAATTGTATTCTTCTATGAATGTATCTGCAGTGCCAAACAAAACAAAAAACAAAAAAAAGTCTGGAACTGCTTCATACAGTCGTCCACCTAATGTAAAATGTTTAAATAAAACAAGTCCATCTTTTAAAAAAAAACAAAAAAAACAATGGTTAGGGTTTGGATTCACATCAAATCCAAATAGGACTAAACTGGGACTGAATCCAGAACTAGACCTAAACTAGACTGGGACTAAACCAGGATTATATCGGGTCTTAACTGGGGTCAGACCAGGACCAAACTGATTGCAGTTTGGTAACCCTTTGTGCCTACATAACCTAGCTTACACATGGAAAAAATAAATGTACCAAAAATGTATTTAATTAAAGAAAAAAGAATAAAAATAAATAAATAATGATAATAATGATCTTTTTTTTCCTTTTTTTTGCATAAAACAAGGCATATGATTCCGCTTATATTCTAAAAGTATATTTTTATTCAATTTTTTAATTATTATTTTATTATATTATTTATTTATTGCACATTATTATTTTATTATTATTGCACATTGTTATTATTATTATTGTTAAACATTTATTTATTTATTTATTTTTACAATTTTTCCATCTTGTTCCTCCCAATTCCTAATGTCCCAAATTCTAAAAGCAAATGCATTCATTATCTTTATCCTGTTTTTTTTTTTTTTTTCAATCCCAAATTTCAAACCCATCTTTCTTCATTCATACAGACCTTTTTTTTTTTTTTTTTTTTTCCAGAGTAGTATTTTTCTGTGTCCATCTGTTGCCATGGCAGCAAATAACATCCATTTAACCATTTCGCACATGGCTTCCCCTAATGGCTATTCTGTGCTTCATTCTTCTCCAATCAGGCGCTACCACGATTAGCCATGTCAATCAAAAAACAGGCACGAGACACATGTGGTAGGACTGGCGATGTTGATTTTATTTTCTATGGGCGTGTTAGCGGCTCATTTAAGCTAGGGTCACGCGTTACCTCCATCCCGTAATAACACGCTACAACTGCTTTTAAATGTAAGACGCAAACTGACATGAAAATAAAGTGCTGGAAAAGGATAGTTTATGCAAATTAGGCTTTTCGGGATTAAAAAAAAAAATCACTTTCTGAACCTTAAAAAGATGGAGTAGATATATTTATTTTGATTGGTAGAAAAAGTAAAGTAATTCTGCTGACGAAAATATGGAACTAGGCCTGGGTAATAGAGAGATGCTGTTTAGCTTTATTCAAATGAACTCTCTGTAGCCTGTACTCGTACTCCAATCCAGGTTTTAAAAAGTGGCACAATCACATCTGAGCCAGAGCCTTAACCTGCAGATAGAGACACATACAAGTGTGTCTCATTCTCGGTAAATGGACAGGCCTCATGTGAAAGAACCTCCAGAATTCACTCACTGAGCTGCAGAGGCTGCACTAGCACTAAATCATGATTGGCTGCAGATGCTGGGGTTTAGGCAGTGACCATTCAGATCACAGAGAGGCATTTTAGGTTTAAACCAACTGGATTTCAGCAAAAGTTATATTAGATTTGAACATGTTCATTTCGTATTTGAGGATCTTACATTTACATACAGTTCCTTTTTTGTTTCTCCAAAAAGATATTGTTTCATAAGACATACAATTGCCTCCTTGGCCAATCACTTGGCCCTTGACCCCCGCTCATGGCAGACTGACCCCGCCCCTAACCCCCGGGACACCAATTAGAACCCTGTGTGTCAGCTGGAGGACAGGACAGCATTCACCCTGACGGCGGCCATATTGGAGCTGTCCACTTGTCTCCATCAAACATCTCCACTCTTTTATGGAGGACTTCAGAGGTCAGGGAGGGGGTCAGCCATGGCCTCAGAACCACACTGCCTAGTATGAATGTAGTGTGTTTATATATGTGTGTGTGTATGTGTGGCTAAACATGAATAATACACTATGCATAATGTACTGTAAAGTCAAAGTGTCCCAAAAATACTTCAAATGTATTAATATTATGGTAGTATATTGAAGTAAAGTATGATTAAATAATGATACTATAAAATTTAATAATAAAACTTTTAAATAATACTATTTACAATCAGAGTATTTGTTGGAGTATCAGCAGTACAGTTCTAGTATCCATAGTAGTATCAGTAACAGATGCATAGCACATCTGACACTGATACTGTCACTGTAGCCTGTCCTCCTCTCCTCCTCCTTCTCTCCTTCTCTCCTCCTCCTACTCTTCTTTAGTCCTTCTCTCCCCCTCTTCCTCTCTCTCCCCCACCTCCTCCTCCTTCTCTTCCTCTCTTTCTCTCCTCCTCCCCCCTCTTTCTCTTCTCTGCTTGTCTCCTCCTCCCCCTCCTTCTCTTCTTCTCCTTCTCTCCTCCTCCTCCTCTCCTCCTCCTCCTCTCCTTTAGTTTCTCCCGTCCCTCCTCCTCTCCTTCTAGTCCCCCTCCTCCTCTCCTTTAGTCCTCCTCCCCTCCTCCTCCCCTTCCCCCCCCTCCTCCTCTACTTTAGTCCTCCTCTCCTCCTCCTTCTCCTACTCTCCTTCTCTTCCTCTCCTTCTCTCCCCCTCCTGCTCTCCTTTAGTCCTCCTCCCCTCCTCCCTCCTCTCCTCTCTCTCCCTCCTTCTTTCCTCCTCTCCTAGTCCCTCCTCTCCTCTTCCTCTCCTTCTCGCCTCCTCTGCTTTAGTCCTCCTCTCCTCCTGTTCTTCTTCTCTTCCTCTCCTTATCCCTTCTTCCCCATCTCCTTTTCCTCCTCTCCTCCTCTTCTTTAGTCCTCCTCTTCTCCTCTCCTCTTCCTTTCCTCCTCCTCTCCTCTCTTCAGCACATGTCAGGTGGAGTGGCACCTTATTACACGGCAGTACACTGTTGTTTTCTGCCTCATAATGTAGTGTGGTGACAGGAGTTGGGGAGGGGGCTTGTGCCACTCTCCTCTCCCTCAGACCGGTGCACTCTTCTCCAGCAGAGGTCGGGGATAATGGGCCTGTCAAAGCTCCAGCAGCACAGCGTTTGAGCAGGGGGTCAGAGCACGCTTTGCCTCGCACAGGGTGAAGGGTGGGTGGGTGTGATGGTCAAGTGAGGTGTCCCCCACAGGTCTCCCCCACCACGACAGTCGAGGAGGATGAAGAGGGAAGAGGAGAGGGGCTGTCTGGGAGGGGGGTGAGGTGAGGAAAGGGGTGAGAAGCGGGGTGAGGAGATGGGGTGAGGAAAGGGACTGTCTGGCAGAGGGGTTGAGGAGAGGGCATGAGAGAGGGGAGATGAGGAAAGGGGGGTGAGGAGAGGGGCTACCTGGGAAAAGAGTGAGGAGAGGAGAAGAGGAGAGGGGCTGTCGAGGAGAGGGGTGAGAAGAGGTGGTGAGGAGGAGAGGGATGAGGAGAGGGGTGAGGAAAGGGGAGAGGAGAGGGCATGATGAGAGGGGCTGACTAGGAGTGGGTGAAGAGACTGAGGAGAAGAGGTGAGGAGAGAGGTGGTGAGGGAGAGGGGGTGAGGAGAGAGAGGATGTCTGGGAGAGGGGGGTGAGGAGAGGGGCTGTCTGGGAAGGGGGTGAGGAGAGGGGTGAGGAAAGGGGGTGAGGAGAGGGGCTACCTGGGAAAGGGGTGAGGAGAGGAGATGAGGAGAGGGGGATGAAGAAAGGGGGTGAGAAGAGGTGGTGAGGAGGAGAGAGGGATGAGGAGAGGGGTGAGGAAAGGGGAGAGAGGGGCTGTCTAGGAGAGGGGGTGAAGAGAGGGGTGAGGAGAAGAGGTGAGGAGAGGGGGTGAGGAGAGGGTGTGAGGAGCGGGGGTTTCTGGGAGAGGGGTGAGGAGAGGGAATCTGGAGAGTGACTGTCTGGGAGAGGGAATGAGGAGAGGGGGTGAGGAGATCTGGGAGAAGGGTGAGGGGGGTGAGGAGGAGGGGGGTGCCGTCTGGGAGAGGGGTGAGGAGAGAGCAAGTCCCCAGGCACAGGTCTAGGCTTGGATCATGCTGTGTGGTGTTGAATGTTTGACATGTGCTGTCAGAAAACAAAATCATTCAAGCAGAGACAGGTGAGGCCAGGACACAGCAGAGGAGGATTCTGGGTAATGAGCCATTTTTAAACATTCTTTACTTTTTTTGGTATTGAGCTAGCAGTACACAATACATTCAGTCAGTCAGTGAGCAATGTTAGCCAAGTGCCTTGCCCAAGGAATGAGGTTAGAACCACCAATTCTATATTTGGTGTGCAAAATTAAATGATATGTTTGTCTGTTTTTCTGTTCTGCGTGGTTAATCACAGAAACATACACATAGTAAAAGCCTCTCTTCACTCCTGTGTGACCTTTGACCAGTGGGCCCGGCGTGCATGTGTGACCTTTGACCTGTGGGCCTGGTGGCCGTGTGTGAGTTGGGCCCGGCCGTGCGCGTGTGTGGGCCCGACGTGTGTGTCTACAGGGGCCCGGGGTCAGCTCTGTTTGCACTGGCCCTCAGCGCAGATTTAGTGGGACTTAAAGGGTCATTAGTCGCCGTATGCAGAATGGCACGCGTCGGCACCTGTTCTCCGCACCTCCTCGTCCTCCGGGAGTGCAAACATGTAGCAGACCGGGCTAAGGCGCGCTGACAGCTGCGGCTAACGCTAATCAAAACAAGGGCCAGTCATCAGAGTCCAGACAGTACTTAGGGGAGCTGTTGTTTTAAGGAATAGTTTTTGAGATTTTAAACATGTATTGTTGATTCTTCTTCAAAAACATACCCAGAGTTGTGCTTTGTTTTATTCTGGCACGTTTGAGTCACTTGCTTGTAATCCCCAAGTACTCCTCTGTGTGTTTAACATTAATACACATTCACTGTAGGCTCATTTTGATCATTTTAGGGCTTAAACTGCCTTTCTTTCCAAAGGTAGCAGCTGCTATTTCTAACAGGTATTTTGCTGCTTCAGTCCTGAGTGCACCAGCAGGGGGAGTCCATGTGCTGCATTTTGTATACCTAATCTTAACTTTATGTGTTTACTTTATGGAAATATGGAAGAGAAAAGTTTAAGAAAAATATTTTAAAAACCTAATACAAGGTTTTGCAGTTGTGTCTCATCAAGAGTCATGTTATAAAAGTCACTGACCCAAAAATACACACAAAAAAGTATGGGGTATTACCGTATTTTCCAGAGCATAATTTGCACCGTAGTACAAGTTGCACAAGCCAAAAAAAAAATGCATAATAATGACGAAAAAAAACATCAATTTCACATATAAATCACATCTGAATATAAGTCGCACCCCCGGCCAAACTATGAAAAAAAGTGCAACTTATAGTTCGGAAAATACAGTAACTGCTAACTCATAACACATTTAGATCGCCATTGACAATGCTATATTCACCCAAAACAACATATTAACACGTATAACAGATTTCTATTTTGTTTTGGATGCTCTGAATCTCCCCTCCCTTTGCTCTCTTCGCTAAGTCACTCCCCCTTCAGAGCGCTATCACGACACAATCAGTGTGCATCCCACTAATGAAACTACTGCACATCAAGTTTATCAAGTTCCAGTTTTGTATCATGTTTTTGTATATTTAAGGAGAATACTCGGATGACATCGAAAACCTCTTCAGGCTTGTTTTTGATGAGGGAATAACTTTATAACATAGAAGGATTCAAAAAGTCTATTTTGCTGAATACCTCCTCATGTCCATATAAACTGTATCATCTGCATTTGTCCAGTCCATATCCTCAGCCAGTATTTTGGTGAGGAGTGTTAGCTTTCTACCAACAAACAAAACCAAGTCCCACACTGAAGTAAACTACATTAAATAAGTGTTTTCAGAAATAGCGTGTTTGAAGTCACTCTCCTGCTCCGACTGCCGCTGCTTTCTCTCTCATATCACATATAGAAGGTGTAGAATAGGATTGTGCATTTCCACGTCTCTGTATCGATCGCTGCTCTGAAGGTCCCGGGAGAACACGGGCGGCCATGTTTGTTACACTAAATCCTCCGCAGACTGGACTCTTATTGGATTCTTCATCTCCTCCTCTTCCTCCTCCTCTTCCTCCTCCTCTCTCTGGCCTTCGGTGCGTTTGTTTACAGTCTCGCGTCGCCCGGGTCGCGCTTTAATTTGTGGCGTGATGGTGGACGTCGGAGAGATGCCGGGTGCTTCGTGGGAACAAGGGATGAGAGGGGTGAGAGAGAGGGAGAGGGGGAGTTCCTATGGTTAGCGGAGGAGAGGAAGAGGAGGGTGAAGAGGGTAAGGTGCTCCAACTCGCATCGATTCGCTGTCGACAGCTGAATACTGATGAGCCAGCGGATGGGCGGGAGAAGAGAGTAAAGTGAAGAGAAAGAGACGAGAAGAGAGAAGAGGAAAAAAGGAGGGAGAGAAGGGGAGAAAAAGAGTGGAAAGAGAGATGGAGATCTGATTGGGATGAGAGCGACGTGAGAAAGAGAGGTGGAAAGGGGAGAGAGAAAGAGAACCAGGAGGAGGGAGAGAGCGAGAGAAAGACCGAAGGAGTGGAAAGAGACTGGGGGATCTGCTCAGGAGGAGAGACAGAGGAGAGGAAAGAGTAGAAGGAGAGGAGGGTCTGACTAGGAGGAGAGAGATAGAAAGAGAGGAGGGTGTGATTAGGAGGAGAGGCAGAGGAGTGAGAGAGAGGAAATAGAGAAAGAGAGGAGGATCTTACCAGGAGGAAGGAGAGAGAGAGAAAGACAAAAGGACTGGAAAGAGGAGAGGATCTGCTCAGGAGGAGAGACAGAGAAGGGAATAGAGATGAAAAAGAGAAAGCGAGAAGGGTCTGACCAGGAGGAGGGAGAGAAAGAGAGACAGAAAGAGTGGAAAGAGAGAGGAGGGTCTGATCAGGAGGAGAGACAGAGAAGGGGATAGAGAAGAAAGAGAGAAAGAGAGAAGGGTCTGACCAGGAGGAGGGAGAGAAAGAGAGACAGAAAGAGTGGAAAGAGAGAGGAGGGTCTGACACCAAGGAGAGAGACAGAGACAGTTTCAGAACCTCTGCTTTAAAGGTGCACTGTCACTTTTCCGGTGAACGGCAGATATCATTGTTCTGACATGTCAAATATTAATCATTTTTTTATTGCTCAAAAATACTTCAGAAAACATGCATTCTTACTACTTATTACTACTAGTACTTACTGCTGGGCTTGCCTCTCCACAGATCTGGACATGTAACTTGGCCTGGCATCAACTTCTTGTCTCCATGGAGTTGGATAAGTTTCATGCCATACTGTGGAATGAGACCCCCTGTTCCAGGTTGAGGTTACACTGCATGTTATAACTTTGCCTGGGTTAGCATTGCCATGGATGTTCCACAGTATGGCATTACACTTATCTATCAAATATTTATTCAGTTACATGTGTTTTTATTACTCAAAAATTCATTGAAAAACATCAAGCATTGCCTGCTTGTCTCCATGGAGAATTTAACCTCCACTAGAAAATTATGAAATGCACCTTTAAGTCTATAGAGCTAGCGAAAACCAGAGTTGAACATGATAACTTCATTCTGGGAATCAAACCGCAGACCTTTTTGTCCCCTCTGTCTCCCTGTCCCCTCCCCTGAGACGTCTTCTGTCCTTGATCCTCCTCCGGGACCTCTTTTTTTCGTGCTCGTGGGCTAATTACATCTGAAATGCTAATAGCTCCACGCTCGTTAGCGCGCCTCTTGCTAGCTTCAAAGTCTCTGACGTCGTGGCTAAAATCAAAATGCCGGACTTCACGCGCTTTTACGATAATTACCTCCTTCATGCCAGACCGCTCCTCTCGCATGGGAGGCGAAAACTACACAGCCGCGCGAAATCTATAATTCAATCTACACATTAGCCTACTAACTATTTCAAGCCCCGCTAATGCTAACGCGATGATGTATTTAAAATGGAAACTCCCTTATGGTGTAGAGAATAAAGCTATGATGTCAGAGGGTTTTGGACGGAAAGTGCTGACAGATGCTAATGCTAACATGTCATTAGCCTAATTAGGGTTAAAGCTGGGATTTAAAGTAAGTGGAGTGTGTCATCACAGAATACAGTATCTGCGGTTTAAGCAGGCGGGAAGACAGATGTCTTACTTTAAATAGCTCAGAAAATGTGAGTATAGGTCTAATATAGGTCTGTTAAGTTATTTTAGGTCATTTTTGTTGCGTCATATTCAGATTTACAGCTAGTCAGTATAAACAAGGATTGGTGAGACACATTTGAAGTTTAGAATAATGCTGATAATTTGCTGTCTTTAGCTGACATAGAAGGTTGCTCCTCCTGATTACGTTAGCCGCAGACTTCTCTTACATCACATTAAAGTAGCAGGTTAGGAGTACCTGTCTGGAGGATTGGTGTATTTTAGAAGTTTAGGTGAACGCACCCACAGAAATGTCACCCAGAGCTTAAGCAGAACAGAAAACAGGTTAAATATACAAATGTCCACAATAGTACTGCCTCATCGTATCCAACTGATCCAGAGATTTAAAGCAAAAAGACGCAAAAAGATCACTGAAATATGTGAAAGCATCTGTCCAAATACAAACTATGGACCGAGGACTAAATGTGGCCCTCAGACCAACTTTTTTTGGCCCTCAGACTTCCTGCTGAATTGGACCAAATGATCACTGGCTGTACTTTTAAAAATACCCCCAGTGTGTCATGTTGTAATATGTGTACCTCGCTCAAACATGTTTGGACTCCCAGGTCTGATCCTTCAAACATTGTCCTCCAGTTTTGGGCCCAGGGCAAGAAGGGTCCGCCCCTCTTGAAGCAGAAAAATCAACTTTTCAACTAACTCTAATTGTTTCCTTCTCATTGACCTTCTGAAGTAGTTTTTCGAGTGATTCATGCATCAGTTTGAGCCCTGTGTTGTGATGTTTACACTGATGGACCATAAAGAGGCAGGTGAGAACCAACCTCAGACATTTCAACCAAAATCCAGCCGACCCAAGTGTTTTAGATGAAGATTAGGATTTTATAACATGATGATCCACAGGTGTATTTAGTTAAAGAATACTAAATACTTGAATTACATATGTATTTTATAACGTCTTCTGTTACATGGTCCAATCAGAGTATTGTGTTCTGAATACTTAGAAAATACTTTCACACTTAGTTGTATTTACATTAGAGTAAAGACCGAACATAGGATTGAAAACAGCTTTATGTTTGAAGACTGTTCTGCATTTTATTTAGACTGACTGAGAGAAAACCATATCTGGGCTGATGGGTAAGGAGAGTTTAGGGGGAAGAGAGAGGATAGAGGGATGAGAGAGGAGGTGTTGCAGTGAAGGAATGAAGCTTCGACAGACTGTGACAGAATGGATCAATCCCGACACAGGCGAACGGGGGTCAGAGGTCACGCGGCATCCGGCAGCCAATGGGAAAGCAATGGACTCACCAAGTATCCACGTTCCGATCTGAGGAAGGGAGGAAGGAGGAGGGAGGAGGGATGGAACATGGGATGCAAATAGGCTATAGTTCAATATGTACAAGTGTTGTTGCGGAATTTGGAGACAGGATAGTAATCAGTCAGGTATACTTGAATAATATTGTACTTACTTATACATTGTAGTAGTAGTTGCAGTAGTTTCATTAGCAGGATGCATGCTGATTGTGTTGTGATAGAGCTCTTATTTTATGTGGTATGTTTTAATGCGGCATTAGCTTTGAGACGAGATTGATACGGTAGATGGGTAGACAGATGCATAGATGGATGGATGGGTGAAAACCTGGGCCATCGTTGCAATGAGGCGAGAGTGCTAACCTCTTCCCCCAGTGTGTCATGTTTTAGGTCAGAAGCTGGCACTAGGCTTCTGCAGAGGCGTTATATTGTGCACTTGTGTTTGTGACATGTTTTACAGATGAAGAGTTATTGGTATATTTGTGGAACATGTCAGCACTAACCCAGCTGTGCTCACTCTGCTATTTTAGACATGTGCTTCGAAACAGCTGTATTTTATGGAAGTATTGACTGAGCTCGGCATACGTTAGCCCTGGGAGATGCCTATAGATAGTTGATTACTTTGCATTACATTAGTCAGTATCTTCTATGTCTTGGTATTGAGCAATCTGCCCATTCTGGAGATGGCACCACTCAATACAAGTCAAATATCGACTTTACACAGAGAACTGACTTTTGCCTTTACATATGTTATGTCATCAGCCTGTAGATATGAGGGCTGTGCAGTATGTAGATAAACTACATGGTGTACATGACAAACGAATAAGCCATTGGGGTTTCGACGTTCTGTTTCTGTTTTTTGAGGACTTTTTTGCCATTCAGAAGATAATGTTATGTTTTGAATTGTTAATTGCTATGGCGACGTCACACATTTTCATCATGACCCCGAAACCCATGATTACTGGTGTAAACCCACATTACCAAAATAAATAAATAAATAAATAATAAATAAATAAATAAATAAATACATAAGTAATAATAATAATACATAATAATAATAATAATAATAATAATAATAAATAAAATAATAATATAATAATAACATTAAAAAAAATAATAAAATATAAATGTTAATATAAAATAAGAATTTATAATAAGGATGCATAAGTTTCTAAATACATAAATAAAACATCTAAAATAAATGTTATTATAAATATTCTTATTTGCATGACTTTTTTACAGTCCCACTTTAAATCTTATTAGCATTATTTTTTTCAGTTAAAGTGGCAAACCTTCAGTTAGAGTGCAAATTTATTTTAATTTATTTATTTTATTTATTTATTTATTGGCAATAGTTTATGCAAACACCTCAATTTCCAAACTTTTTTTTTTTTTTTTTTTTTAATAATATGAGCCCATTTTCCCATTTATTCACTGTTTTATGAGTCAAATGTCTGCCTTTCAGCTCTCGTCTATTTCTGTCCTCGTGTAACGTAATGGAAGCATCTAGGATATGGAGGAACATGAGTCAGCAGCTCTGCGTTCGACTGTCCCCCCAGGAGAGCTCTGTGTGCTGGGCCAGTGAAGCGTGGTCGTCCCCTTGTGTCCCTGTGTGCTGGAGCCTCGCAGGTGTCCAGAGCAGCCGCCGCACTGTTATTCTAATGGAGTTATGTAAAAGGGATATTATTATGAAGCGGCTATGGAACATGTGCATTAGTCATCCCAGTCAGACCAGGCTCAGCGGAGCATAGGAAGTGGTTTTAAAAGTGCACTTCATTCAGTCTGGGGAAGGATGTTGATGACCCACATGTTGGCGGTCCAGCTTCCAAAGACATTGTGTCATTGTGTCCTTGGGCAAGACACTTAACCCACCTCACCCTCGATGTCTGTGTACTCTGGTGTATGAATGTGTGTGTGAATGGGTGAGTGGTTCCTTGATGTAAAATGCTTTGAGTGACTTGAAGGTGGAAAAGCGCTATATAAAAAAATTTGACTTTAGCTGAGATAGAGGGAGGAAAGGGAGTGAGGGATACATTGAGGAGACTTTAGGAGGAAAGAAAGAATGGAGGGAATAGAAAGAAGTTGTAGGAGGAAAATGATCGATAGAGGGATGATAGAGGAGGATGAGAGAGGAAGAGAAGGGAGTGGAGGAGATGAGGGAGGGGAAGAAGAAGCTGAAGAAAACATGAGAGAGGGAAGTAAAGGGAGAAGGAAGGAAAAAGAGAGGTTAGGAAGAAGAGGAGGGATAGAAGAATGATAGAGGAGGATGAGAGAGGAAGAGGAGGAGGACGTGGAGGAGATGAGGGAGGGGAAGAAGAAGCTGAAGAAAACATGAGAGAGGGAAGTCAGGGGAGAAGGAAGGAAAAAGAGAGGTTAGGAAGAAGAGGAGGGATAGAAGAATGATAGAGGAAGATGAAAGAGGAAGAGAAGGAAGTGGAGGAGATGAGGGAGGGGAAGAAGAAGCTGAAGAAAACATGAGAGAGGGAAGTAAAGGGAGAAGGAAGGAAAAAGAGAGGTTAGGAAGAAGAGGAGGGATAGAAGAATGATAGAGGAGGATGAGAGAGGAAGGAGGAGGAAGTGGAGGAGATGAGGGAGGGGAAGAAGAAGCTGAAGAAGACATGAGATAAGGACGTAAGAGGAAGAGGAGGGATAGAGCGATGATTGAGGAGGACGAGGGAGGAAGAAGAGGAAGTTAGAAGAGGAGAGAACTTTACTTACTTTATTTTTTTAATTGTATTTATCAGATGTATTTCCACTTTAAAGTTCTAAGCTCATTACAAGGATCCTATCATTTCTGTGGCGATGTTATTATCTTTTTAAAGGTGTACTATGTAACTTTTCAAATGAAGGTCCATCACATGCTCGTCTCCATGGAGATATCATTGCTTTGCTGCTAATATTTCACAGTATAGCATAGCATTAAACTTATCTACCTTGCACCTATTCAAATATATGGCTAAAATCCTTTAAAACTTGCATTCTTACTGTGAGCGGACTTGCCTCTACACAGATCTGACATGTGGAGGGGCCTGGGACATAGCTTAGAAGAGATGGATGTTTTTGTGGGGTTTTTTTTATCGGTAATAAACAGAATGGAGGCTATGACTATAATATTATTTTCTTATAACTTATGCAAAGGCTGGATATGGGCTTGGATATGGAAACGGGGTTAAAACTATACTTTCCTTCTTGATAATATTATACTGATGTTTGGTAATGGGGAAGCAGAATTCAGACAGTTTATGCTGAAGTAAATTACACCAAAGCAAAAAAAATATCCAGCTAGCTAACAAATTTGATGAGTGACACATCACCGATCACTATGTTCCTTTCCTGGTGCTGGTTCTGCCTTATTATTCTCTTATTATCTCTTTGGATACATCACTACTCCCGTGTTCCACAGTATGGCATTTAACATATCTATATTGCTCACTTATTCACCGATCAGAACTGCAACTTTTAACCATGTTTTAGTCGTTTCCTTCTCATTTATGCACTTGTTTCTTTTATTAAGTTGTTTTAGATGAATACTGTGATTTAAAATGTCCAAATTGAACATAATGGTCCACGGGTCAGAGGTCATAATGGTCTAATGGGTCAGAGATTATCGATATAGAGCAGCGCTTTGGAAACGTTTGTAAATGTGCTGTAGCAAAAAAGTGGATTTTGGATTTGTTTGGTGATGTTTAGCTAGTCTGCCCTAGTCACTTGTGCCTGTCCAACTACCTTAGCACCACAAAAGGTCGAGGTTGGATCTTTCAAACATTATCCAGCAGGGGGAGTACTTTGACACACCCTATCTCTTTCCATCGTAATCAGCCCTCTCCTCACTGCATTGTCGTAATTGTCTGTGTACATCTCCCAAACCACTCTTCACTAATTGGTCTGCACTGCCGCCATACTCCTCCAGTCCCCCGGGGGCCGTTGGTACACACACTCAGGGGCCCCCCGCATCTGATCGCATTATAGGTCCAGAGTATGGCCCCACCCCCTTAGTCTCAGGGGGGAGGAGCCTGTCCCCACCCTGTCCCCTTTGTGACGTTTGAAATGCCACTGTATCGCGGTGCCCTTTCGCAGCCCTGGAACTAATCTGAAGAGAAAAATGAGGCGCGCTCTTAAATGGCACCAAGCGTGACCTTTGACCCCCGCGCTCGCTGTGGGACAGGTTCATTACGGCCTTTTGTTTTCTTTCATTCTTCAGAGTGCAGAAAGTAAATCTACACGCGCGGTTCATTTGTGATTTATTATTAATTAAAAGTGCTGTACCTGATTTTTTCCCCCAAGGATTTGCGCAAAATATGTCTTGCCCCAGGACAGATATATTGTATAAGAAGCTCTTGAGGTCAAAATAAGTCTGCTGTGTGCAGGAAGTGCGCTGCTAGCATGCTAAATTTACTGGCACGGTAACTTCCCCTCTTATCTCTGAAAGTTGTGAAAAGCGTTTATGAACTCATCTCTGTGAATAATTAGGATGTTCAGTCAATGCATAAGGTCAGTCAGGAATAACTTTGGACACTGCAAACTGTGACTAGTTCTGCTTTTCAATGGCTCAGCGTTTGCCCACCAACCACAAAGTCAGTGGTTTATGTGGTCTATAGATAGATAGGCAGACTTCACCCACCCAGGCTGTGTAAATATATTATTACATTTATTCTATTAAATTATTGTATATTTAATTTTGAACTCCTTCCACCTGCACTGGCCATTTTTCAGCATTTTTGTGCGTCAATCTATCTATTTATCCTTCCATTCTTCTATATATCTATGCATCTCTTTATATTTTTATGGATTTGTTTTGTTTTATTTTTTATTTTTCACAGAGCAATCTTTCCTCAAATGCCTCTCAGATATTGTCCAAACTGCTCTCGCATCACTTTCAGTTTCATCACACAGCCCCCCAGTGCACAAAAATGTCTGCTGGATGTGTGTGTGTGCCTGAGTGTGTTTGCATGCACATGTGTGTGTTTATTTGCATGTGTGTTTGTTTATACATGTGCATGTGTGTATATATTTGCCTGTGTGTGTGTGTGTGTGTGTGTGTGTGTGTGTGTGTGTGTGTGTGTGTGTGTGTGTGTGTGTGTGTGTGTGTGTGTGTGTGTGTGTGTGTGTGTGTGTGTGTGTGTGTGTGTGGTGCATTCACTGTCCGCTAAGAGCCCCGGAGACTTGAGCTTCACTGAGTCTTGTCCTTGGAAGTAGGTCACGTCTGCCCTCCATCCATCCCTCCTCTTCCTCCTCTTCCTCCCTTCCTCTTTCCGATGGTTCTTCTGGTGATCACACGTCCACCCTCTATCCTTCTCTTCATCTCCTCGCCTTCTTCCTCCTCTGCATCCCTCCTTCTCAACGGTTCCTCTGGTGACCACACGTTTGCCCTCCACCTCTCTCTTTTCCTACTCTCCTCCTCCTGTTCATCCCTCCTTCTCAGCCTTATTCTGGTGACCACACGAGCCTACATTTCCACTCATTTACTTGGAGAGGAGCCAGTCATGTTTGGAACGTGCAGCCCGAGGGACACATTATGAGAGGGGGAAGATTAACATGACAGAGGAGGAAAATATATATACATTCATGTGGCATTTTTGGATGGATTTCAACAGTTGAATGCAAAGTATGCAATGTAGTAGTAGTAGTAGTAGCAGTAGTAGCAGTAGTAATAGTAGTTGCAGTAGTAGTAGTAGTAGTAGAGTTATCTATGTCAAACATCTGATGGCATCATGTTCCAGGTCAGATCTGTGGAGAGGCGAG
Organism: Periophthalmus modestus; assembly: GCA_019594935.1. NCBI lineage: Eukaryota > Metazoa > Chordata > Actinopteri > Gobiiformes > Gobiidae > Periophthalmus > Periophthalmus modestus. Next base: position 9,506,040 of record JAIEZT010000016.1, read on the forward strand.
AGACAATAATAACTCAATTAAACACATGTGATTGAATAATTTGAATGCCATACTGTGGAATATTCCAAGGAAACCAATAACAGTAATAATAATAATAATAATAATAGTAATACTACTACTCCAATTGTGTTACGCAGCTCCATCATCTGCCGGCCATACCTTGGTTCCTCCTTGATTCCTCGCAGTAGATGTTACAGTATAAAGCTAACTCCCTCCTCCTGTTAGTCTAAGACCATGCCACATGTAGCTAACCCCCTTCCCTCCTGTGTAACACTGCAAACAGACACATGCAGATTTGTCCTCACGGCTCCATGGGTCAGTTAGCCGCTTCACTACACCAGCTAATACTAAGCCCACTGGCCCTGCTGTCTGCACGCTCACATGCATCCTCCCAGGCGCTATGCAACCAGGCTAAAGCTACGCTAATGTAGTATACGCTAACATGCATCCTCCCAGGCGCTATGCAACCAGGCTAAAGCTACGCTAATGTAGTATACGCTAACATGCATATTCACACATTGACTCTTGTGAGCTTTTAGCTATATTATAATGTTACCACCTCAAAATACCTGGAGTTGTGTTCTGTTTCATTCACATGTTTGAGTAACCCTTTATTATTAGTCTGTCTACATCTCCACATCTGCCCAAAGCTCAAAATGATTTCAAGTCAACAGCTTTACCTTTGATGGGCAGTTCCAGGGAGAAGTTGTGATAGTGAAGGTGAATGAGTTTACACAGTGGAGCACTTCAAGTATTACCACATGACATCACAAGGTGGGACCTTTAGTAGAGATGGGAGCAGACAGGAAGGCAGAGCAGTTATCCAAATTATTCTAGTGAAGGTGTATGGAGTTTAAAAACACAGTGGAGCACTTCCTGTATTACCACATGACATCACAAGGTGGGACACAATGTTTTCAGTTTGAGAGAAGAACTCGCAAAAACACAACTCCAGGTCTGTTTGTGATGAGGAAACTACATTAGAACAGAGAACAGAAAATAGCCTAATATGGGTTCTTTACATAACAGCGGTTTTATAGCTGAAAAAAAAAAATATCCTAAATAAGAGTGACTTCTTTAGATTTGTGATTGTGTGGTCATTTTTCTGCGGAAGGATCTCGAGGCGCAGGCGGAGCTCAGGGCCGTTGTTCAGCCGCACTCAGCACAGATGAGGAGACATTTAGGAGATGTATTGATCTGTGTATGGATCCTAACGCTGGAGGACGAGGAAATCTCACTCATACAGACGTGACCTTTACAGCTGTCTCTGCCACCAGCCAGGTACTCTGTCTGTGTAAGAGCAGACACACCGGGTACTCTGTCTGTGTAAGAGCAGACACACCGGGTACCCTGTCTTTGTAAGAGCACGCACACCGGGTACCCTATCTGTATGTAACTTTATTATTTAACTTTTGTTCTTTACTACATAAGTCCATATATGTTGCTTCATGTATTTAATGTTTGTATTTAAAATGTAAAAAGCGGTAAAAATAAAGAGAAAAACTTTGGCTGTGTAATTGCTCTGTGGCTCTCATCAGATCAGCTCCGACTCAGAGCTTCATTAAAACATTGTTGCTTATTTAAAAAAAGAAAGAAAAACATTCTCGTTTACTAGCTCCTAACTGCTCCTGGGAGCTCACTGCCAATCCCATTAAACAGGGAAATTATTAAAGAGAGAAACAGCCCTAACTAACTCCTACAGAAGCTAATGCAGGAGAGCAAGCAGCGTGAGGTGTCGTTTACACTGACACGAACCAGGAAGTGTCTGTGGAACATCCTGGATCTTCTTTCCACTGGAAGGCTTGGGAAGGTCATGAGGAGCAGGTAGAAGTGGACAGGAGCAGACAGTAGCAGGCAGGAGCAGACAGGAGCAGACAGGAGCAGGCAGGAGCATAAGAAGCAGGCAGAAGCAGACAGGAGCAGACAGGAGCAGGCAGGAGCAGACAGGAGCAGGCAGGAGCAGGCAGAAGCAGACAGGAGCAGGCAGGAGCAGGCAGGAGCAGGCAGGAGCAGGCAGGAGCAGGCAGAAGCAGGCAGAAGCAGGCAGAAGCAGGCAGGAGCAGCAGGGCAGAGCAGGCAGGAGCAGGCAGAAGCAGGCAGAAGCAGGCAGGAGCAGGCAGGAGCAGGCAGGAGCAGGCAGGAGCAGGCAGGAGCAGGCAGGAGCAGGCAGAAGCGTACAGGAGCAGGCAGGAGCAGGCAGGAGCAGGCAGAAGCAGGCAGAAGCAGGCAGGAGCAGGCAGGAGCAGGCAGAAGCAGGCAGGAGCAGGCAGGAGCAGGCAGGAGCAGGCAGGAGCAGGCAGAAGCAGGCAGGAGCAGGCAGAAGCAGGCAGGAGCAGGCAGAAGCAGGCAGAAGCAGGCAGAAGCAGACAGGAGCAGACAGGAGCAGGCATCAGACAGGAGCAGGCAGTGCTGTGTTGTGGTGGTGGATGGTACACTTGTGACTCAGATTATACGATTAGGTTCAATATGTGTCCAAAACAGTTATAAAAGGATTTGAAATAGGATCATCTTGGGACAAAATCCAGTTTGTTGGACAAATAAAATACTTAACACACAACGTAACACACAAAAACACACTGGCCTAGTACATACAAACGCATGTATATTCTTATTTTATATTATAATTTTAGTAATCATTAGTTATTCAGACTAACTTATTCACATGTAGTCATTTCTCAAAGGCGGGGTGGGGGAAGTGTGCTGCCCAAGGACAATTGCAATACACAGGCTAGAGAAGTTTTCAAACCAGTTATCTGCTACTTTCTGGTTTATTGAAGGGATACATTTTAGAGGTGTTGAAATGATCTTGACTCTGTGGTGGTGAAGAGGAGGAGATAAGTGACTGAGGAGGCTGGTGGTTGTGCTGCTGCGGGGGCTTGTATGTCTTCATAGATCAGATTTGTAACAGTTGAAGAGTTTGTTGATTTGGTTCTTAAAAGGCTCTTGTGTTAATCACAGCTGTCTGAGCGATTGGATGCTTTATTATGTTAATGTATTCTGTTTTGCACACTTGAGTGGGAGAAGGCTGTCACTCCTCTCCTCTCTCTCTCTCTCCCCCTTTCTCTCTCCTATCTCCTCTCTATCTCTCTCCCTCTCCTCTCTCCTCTCTTTCTCTCTCTTCTTTCCTAATCTCATCCCCTCTCTCCTATCGCCTCTCCTCTTCTCCCTCTCTCATCTCCCTTTCTCTCTCTCATCTCTTTTCCTCCTCTCTGCCATCCTCTGTTCCCCTCTCTCTTTGTCTTTCACTTCTCTCCCTCTGCCCCCTTGCTCTTCTCTTTCTTTTTCTCTCTCAACTCCTCTCCTCTCTCCTTCTCCTCTTCACTCTCTCACCTTTCTCCCCTCTTCTTCTCTCTTATCTACACCCTTCTCTTTCCCCCATTCTCTCTCTCCTATCTGCCCCCCCCCCCCCTTCTCCCTCTGTCTCTTACTTTCTCTCTCTCTCTCTCTGTCCCCTCATCGCTTTCTCCTCTCCTCTACATCTCTTTCTCCCTCCACTGTCTCTCCCTTTCTCTCTCTCTCTTCCCCTTATCTCTCTCTCTCTCTCCCTCCCTCTTCTGTGTGTGAGCGTTTTACTGTGATGAAGTCATTACTTTGTAGAGTGAATTCTAATGACTTCTTAAACCACATTTTAATGAGATGTACATTAGCAGAGAGGCGGATCGGACCGGAGGCGTCCGTGTGAGGGGGGGAGGGGGGGGAAGCGGTGGGTATACTATATTTTGATTTAAAGCCACAATGCGGAACTTTTTAGCCAAAATATATACTAAAATACATCGCTTTTTTCATGTTGGTTGTGTTTATTGCACTGGAAATGCATGCATTGTTACTGTGAGCGGGCTTGCATCTCCACAAACCTCACTCTACTTGGCCAGGAGGAGGGCCAAATAGAGGAGGAGCGAAATGTTTATCTCTGCTTTTTCATCTCCCTATCCTCTTGCCCTCCACTTCCCCCACTTTCTACTCTCTCACCACTCTCTCTCTCTCTCTCTCTCTCTCTCTCTCTCTCAACACTCTTTCTCAACACTCTCTCTCTCTCTCTCAACTCTCTCTTCTCAATACTCTTCTCTCTCTCTCTCAATCTCTCTCTCAACACTCTCTCTCTTCTCTTTCACTCAACTCTCTCTCAACACTCTCTTCTCTCTCAACTCTCTCTCTCTCTCTATCTCTCTCTCTCAAAATATTATTTTTCTCTCTCTCAACTCTCTCTCTCTCTCTCTCTCTCTCTCTCTCTCTCTCTCTCTCTCTCTCTCTCTCTCTCTCTCTCTCAACTCTCTCTCCCTCTCTCTCTCTCTCTCTCCTATCTCACTACCCCCTATCCTTCTCTCTTCTCTATATCTCTCTCTCTCCTCTCCTTTTCTATCTCTTTTCAGTTTGGTTTATTGCATTAAAAAACACGTGTCCTTACTGTGAGCGGGCTTGCATCTCCACAAACCTGACTCTTATTTGGCCTGGAAGAGGACCTCCTCTTGCTGCTTCTTTCCATGGAAATATTGTTCCTTTGGCTGTAATATGGCGCAGTATGGTATATAATGTATCCATCTCCGTGGAGAATGTTAACTTTCTATTTCCATGGAATCATACAGGTGACACGTATATCTAGAAAGTTACACACTGTAGCTTTAATAAATTATGGTTCTGTAAAAGTAGCTGTATGTAGCCTGCACTAGGGGTGTCCAAAGTATCGAAGGTAGGTAGTGACCATACAGATCAGAGAGAGTCCTTCTAACATTTTAAACCAATGAGATTTCAGCGTTGCAGCACAAACCATTCTATTGCCTTTTTCATTTGACCTTTCCACCTTCTACCATCTCCACATCAGCTGAAGGACACTGCGCGCCAATCCCCCAAACATCTCACTCCCCCCTGGCTTCAAACCTCCAGTCACACCCCCGGCACTTCCCTGATATCTCCCCCAGAAAGCGGCCTCGTCCTGGGCTGACCCGTCTCCGTATCTAGCCTCTTATCTGGAGGAGTGACAGTGCTATTTACTACCGTGGAGCTCGGAATGTGCCGATGGGTATGGGAATCGGGCGGAGATGGTATCGGGGGGCTGATATACGGAGAAGGGTACAGCTCCATTCGGATGTCATCTGCAGTCTGCTTGCAACGAATCAAAAATATTCGGGAGGAGCAGGAGAGAGGGGAGGACTGGGCAGGAGAAAGATTAAATAAAAAAATAAACAAGAAATAGCATAGAGAAGCATAGAGGCAAATGAGTGATGAGAGACTTTGGAGGCTGGTGGTTTTGCTCCTGCGGTGGGACAGACGAGGATTGTTTTAAATGGTAGAATGATCGAGCTGAAGGTAGTTGGCTGTGATTTGCTGACAGTGACAGGAAGGAGAAACGAGGAAAAAGAAAAGAACATTAACATAAGGTTACATTTGTTATATATGACACACTTTATGGTCTGCATTCAAAGAAAGCAAGAGGGACTAGTGATGGGACTTTCGGCTCCTTTATGGGATCCATCTTTCGGATAGGTTCATTTCAAAGAGGCGTTAAAAAGATGGACTCTTTTGCTTTTTATTATTATGACAGAAGCCAATGTGAGAACTCATTTTAACAACTAATCAACTAATCAAGGCTCAGATTGTTTAAAATGGTTCAAAATGAGAGTGGGAGTGTGTTAAATGACAGAATCAAAATAAAATGAAACATAATATTGTGGTTATAATAATAATTAATAACTATTATGATGCCAAATATTTCTGTATGTCTGTATGAATGTGTATGTATGTATGTATGTATGTATATTTGTGCGTGTGTGTGATCCGGTTCCAACCAACGCTAAGTAATCGTTCAAAAGAGCCGACTCACATCACTTTGAGGGTCTGACTCGCCAGACAATCACTGCAGTAGAATACAATACTGTACCTGCACCTCCTTTGTACCGTGTCCCCATAGACCCCTGCACATCTAAAACACTATTACAAAACATGGCAGTACCTCACAATAGTCCATGCGACACAGTCCACATCACTCCCATTCAGTGCTCCCGTTCTAATGGCATTCTACACCACACAACACAAAAGCTTTCCACACAAAACCATATTATAGCTGGGAGCCACTCTGCCACTGCTCCTGACAATGCGACAATCAGAGGGCCCGGTGTGAGGGTCTAGCCTAGGGGCCCCTATTGTAATCTCCACATGAGGTTTTTGGCCCCTGACCCTAGAGGATATCAGAGGAGAGAGAAAGAGGTGTAATAACTGCCAATAGAGAGCCACATATTCACATGAGAAATATTACTGTAGTATATTTGTGCCCCTGGGGCAGTGGAGTGCTTATGTGTTTTTGAGAGCTTTGTGAAATGGAGGTCGGACTTTCTTTCCTCCTCGGGCCAAAGAGAATGGGATTGGGCGTTTATCAGTAGAGTGGGAATAATAAAGTGAAACGTGCATATATTTTGTGAATGCTTTGTTCCAAATATCACTGTCACATTTTTGGTCATAACATGGTAGAGAAGGTTAGCACTCTGGCCTTTAATGAGAAGGTTTCATGTTCAATTCACAAGATGTCTGTCTGTTATACCTTGTTCTTCCAATACTATTCTATACTATACTACACTATACTATACTATACTATGCTATACTATACTATGCTATGCTATGCTATACTATACTATACTATACTATACTATGCTATACTATACTAGGCATATACTATACTAGGCATATACTATATTATACTGGGGGACAGTAGCTCAGTTGGTAGTCTGTTTGTTCACTGAATGCTGTGTTGTTGTATCCATTGGCAAGGTGTGTAAATGGATGAGTGAAATTGTGACCATTTTACCATTTACTATTCTATACCAGGCCTGAACTATACTATTCTATACAAAGCCTACACTACATGACACGACACCACAAAAATGCAGTGAGCATCTAACTATCACCAACACTAGCACATCACATTCATACAAACAATGTTGATGCTGTGTTTTGCCTATGGACACAGCAACTTGAACCACTGCTGTCCCACTGTGGCACTTGGTATTCCCAGCGTTCTTCCATCCAAGTAAACCAGGCCCAACGGATAAAAAAAAAATAAGCCAATGTGCTTTCTGTTAACAATAGCATAACAAACCATTGTATTAGCCTTGTAAATGGTCCTTCTGTTGTCAGCTATTGTTGAGTAGACCAGTGATATTAATATTATTATGAACTCATGGTGTTATGGATTTGCCTGATACAAAGATCCTTTTTGATGTCTGATGCTCACTCTGCATGTTTGGGCTGGCCTGTCTGACCATAGATTTTTGTTGTATTGTATTACGTTGTTTCTGCTGAAAAAGTGATTTGAGTTATGGCAACCCTGACCACTTCTGGACTGCAGTGCTGATGTTGTGCTGACAGGAGCATGGCCGATAGAGCAGGGCCGACGGGAGCAGAGCAGACAGCAGCAGGCCTGACGGGACAGGAGCAGGGCCGACAGTAGTAGACAGGAAGGAGCAGAACCAACAGGAGCTGGACCAACAAGAGCGGGATCGACAAGAACAGACAGACAGGAGCAGGGCCGACAGGCGCAGACAGACAGGAGCAGACAGACAGAAGCAGGACCAACAGGAGCAGGACCAACAGGAGCAGACAGACAGGAGCAAGGCCGACAGGAGCAGACAGACAGGAGCAGGACCAACAGGAGCAGACAGACAGGAGCGGGACCAACAGGAGCGGGACCAACAGGATCAGACAGACAGGAGCAAGGCCGACAGGAGCAGACAGACAGGAGCAGGACCAAAAGGAGCAGACAGACATTAGCAGGGCCGACAGGAGCAGGACCAACAGGAGCAGACAGACAGGAGCAGGACCAACAGGAGCAGGGCCGTATCAGATTCTCACAGACACAAGCGCAGAGCAATGAAACATGATCGTGCCTGTTTCCAGTTATGAAAAATGTGACAGGCTTTTCCTATAAATGTGGGATATTCTGGTTAACGTCATTTTTTTGACTCATGAACTGCAATGATTTTTACAATAGGCACATTGTAAGATTAATTTGTTGATAAGGAATCAGTAGAACCACGATGTCACAAATAAGGTGCATTCACTAGTATTTACACCAGATGCCCTTCCTGGTGTAGTTTAGGTGATATAGATTCTATAGATGACATAGAGCAGTACAACAACTACCAATGCAGCAATTTGGTCAAACATTTTGTGGAAAAATGCACATTTTCCACTGCATTTTTGAGCAATAAAAAACACCTATTAAGAAGCTGAGATTAAGGCTCATTAAGTACTTCATTAACACTCTGAACCCTTCATTAAGTACTTACTAAGCCTCAATAATTCTTAATAAACTCTTTGTTCATTATGAAAACCAAAACTTGAAAATCAGTGGTCCAAAGATATTCCACACTTACCTCATGCATTCAGAGCATCCTAATTATTCACCACAATGAGTTTATAAGCACTTTTCACAAGTCTCAGAGTCGAGAGTGGGAGTTTTCCCATCAACTAGCATGCTAACAGCGCACTTGGTGACTCATGGATAAAAAAGCGCTTTATAATTAGATGCAGACGGCACACAGTGGACTCGTTTTGACCTCAATAGCTGCAGGCCTTGTTTATTTATTCATTTATTTATTTATTTATTTATTTATACATACAAAAAAATGAAGATGATGATGATGTTTTTACACCAGCCTGAGTAATTATTATTATGTTTTATTTATTCATTCAATGTAATATTTTGTGTCATCAAAGCAATGACTATGACCTATAACCCCTCCATTTTATCCACTGGCACTTCTCGTTTAAACACTTGTCTGTCTAACCGTCTCAGTGTGGGGATTCTTGTTGTATTCCTGTTTTTGGCTCTGATTTCTCCGCTTCAGTCTAACCCCTGGGCCGTTTTAAGTCAAATTTGCACTTTTCAGTTCCACTTTTGAATCGCTGCCAACTTTCAAAATCTGCAAATGTTCCACTCCTGCCCCCCGCTTGTGTCTCTCCTATTCAAATCAGCCTACCCTGTGATACTGGCAAATATATAAATAATACAACACAGGGTTCTTATTTTTGGTTGGGTTTTGCCTGCGGAGGATTGACAGATGTAGAGGAGTAGAGAGAGAGGGAGTATAAATATTAATATGATGAAGTTTATGGAAGTCAGCGGGAGGGCGAGGTGTGCACGGTGATCAGGTTTCAGGGGGATAGGGTTAGACGTCTGTTCGCTGCAGCCTAAAGGGTTAAACAACATTTGAGCACATGTTTGTACAAAAGACTTGACCTTTGAAAATGTGACCTTTTGAAATCTCACTAAATATATAACTGTGTGTTTTTTTACCAAAGGTTGTAACCAGACATACACAATACACTTACTAATATAAGGGGAAACTGCAGACTGATATGTTTAAATATGAAGTTGGTAGTTGAAGTAGTAGTAGTATAGTAGTAGTATGCAGTCAGTATGGAAAAACAAGTCCAAATGCCCTTACTGCATGGTTGTGTGAGTTATGGTGCTGATCCCAAATAATCTTAAACTGTTAGTATCCACAGTGGCTTGCAAAAGTATTCATACCCCTGCAAAAGACTTGAGACTGGGGCGGAGGTTCACCTTCCAACAGGACAACAATCTAAACATAAAGCCAAAGCGACAATGGAATGGTTTAAAGCAGAAGTACCCAAACTTTTTTTTATCGAGGGCCTCATCTCAAAACCTATTTGAAGCAGAGGGCCACAGACCGGTGATGAATACAGTGTAGTGCTTTATACACAGCTTTGACAGAGCCACTGTATATTAATAAGGCTTGAAACACATTCATTTTAGGTCTGTTTCACACTGCAATGTGATGTTTGAGGATATAGTGGTAGAAATAGTTTAATTTGCTCTTAAAAGTACTGCTTATGATCAATTGGGCCGATTCAGCAGGAGGCCTGAGGACCAATAAAAACTGGTCTGAGGGACCCCTGGCCATAGTTTGGCCACCCCTGGTTTAAAGCACAACGTATTCATGTGCCAGAATGGCCCAGTCAAAGTCCGGACTTAAATCCAATTGAGAATCTCTGGCAAGATCTGAAAACTGCAGTTCACACATGGTCTCCATCAAATCTGACAGAGCTTGAACTGTTTTGCCAGGAAGAATGGTCAAAAATTTCAGTCGGTGTGCAAAGTGTAGGTGTGCAAAGCTGGTGGAGGCATACCCCAAAAGACTTGCAGCTGTAATTGCAGCAAAAGGGTTCCACAAAGTATTGACTTAGGGGGGCTGAATACTTTTGCACGTTGCATTTTTCAGTTTTGTTTTGTTTTGTTTTGTTTTTTTAATCTGGAAATGATGTATAATTATCTTCCTACCTTCTACCATTTTGTGTTACTTCACATTCACATCAAATGCAAATTAAAACGTGACAAAATTTGAAAAAGTTCCAGGGGTATATATACTTTTCTGAGCCACTGTAACTTTCTGGAGGTGGCACGTCCCCTGCATGATTCCATGGAAACAGAGAGTTAAAACCACAGGGAACATCCTCCACAGAGAGAGATACGTTATGTCATACTGTGCGATAGCCAAAGGAATGATATTTAAATGGAAACAATCTACATTTTTACATTTTTAGTCTCTTTTTTGGGACAAAAAAGTTACATACTATGGCTTTAATATGGCTATAATGTGCACATACATGATTGACCATGCACTTCAGTTTTTGCAGTTCTGAATTTACTTCAACAATATCCATAGAATCCTTTCTAACACTTACCTTTCTGTATCTCTATGTGTCCATTTATTCGCCCGCTCTAAAAACTCCAAACACCATGGCACTATTAGCATTCTATCTCCAGTCCACTTATTCCCAAATCGCCCCAGAGTACATTGTTGCTAACTGCGGGCGCTAGATTCGATTAGCCAGCGTGTTTCTTTTGTGCGGCAGTGTTGTAATTCAAAGGGACGCGAGTTAGATTCCCACGGGGCCGATCAGCAGCAAGCGGAAAAAGGAGCAATTAAACGTGAAAACAACAGGCTAGCTATGAGCGCGTGGACTGTGGTTTGGACCAGCGGGAGGCAGCGCTAATGCTAATATACACAGAGGTTAGCTAGCGGTAATGGTGAGGGTGTGAGGAGGGGGCGTAATTATGGTGGTGGGATTGATTAGAGGTTGGAGTTATAGTTAATGTATTTTGTTTTATGTGCAGTTTTAATAGTGTTGCTCGATTAGTGTTTGCTTATATAGTGTGAAAATGGGTTCAGTATAATTGTAGAAAAGTATTTAAACTCAAATATTAATCTTGATTTCAGGTGAGTTACAGTGGTGCAGGCAGTTAGTGTTCACCCCCTGACCAGAGGGTAGCCAGTTAAATTCTAGACCAGAGGTGGGCAAACTTTTTGACATACGGGCCACAATGGGTTCTAAAATTTGACTTTGACAGAGGGGCCGGGCCACAATATATATGTATATATTACATGAGACATAATTCATAAAATTTCAGTTAAACACAGAAGAAAAACTTTGATCAAGGTTTACCCTCAACTATTCTAATAAAATTTGGTCATGTTCGGCGGGCCGTAATAATAAGCTCAAAGGGCCGTGTGTGGCCCCCGGCCGTAGTTTGCCCATGTCTGTTCTAGACCAAAGTACATTGTTCAGCTTTATAGTGTACTACAGGTACAATAAGTTAAAAAAAAAAAAAAAGAAATATTGACCTTTTTTATTTCATTATTTACAATGACCCAATGACCAAATTGTTTAGAACATTTCCATGGAGACAAGGAGATGAGATGGCGACCCTCAACAAGAAAAGTTACATCATTTGATTACAGAGAAGACTGCGTTTTTCTTCTCTCATCAAACAGTTCACCAAACAAGATGTTATAATCCCATGTCACATCTTTACCGTGTTATAATGCAACTCAGTGGGAAAGTATTCTAAGTAGAAGAAATTGTTTGAGAGGGGTATTTAAAGAGTTAAATTCTGTTAGGAAAGACAATCCATCTTTGAGCAGGAATCGGGGGCTTGGACATCATCTATCCCCTATTTATAACTCCATCCTCAGACCTAAATCAAAACAAGGAAAACAAAAACAGCCACTATGCTAATAGACAGTATGCTAATAGACAATAGGTGTGGGAGCACTCATTAGGGGCCTGAATGATTATGCTGAGTATGAGTCAGGCACAGTTCACTCTTATTGTTGCTCATTAGACCTAGCCTGTAAACAAACAGGTGTGTTAGTTTCAGTCCTTTCAGACAGATATAAGGCAGTGTCCACCAGTAATTTGACCAGAATGGAAAAAGCGGCTTGGATGAGCAGCGAAACTTCACTTCGTCTTCACTCTGAAACTTTTGCCCAATGATAGAATTGAATTTTTCACTGTGGGTAAATATTTATCCATTAACATAAAGCTGTCACAAGGCAAGACATCCACATTCACATCCTTTATTTACACAGCATATGATGACCAAAAAGAGACTTGCCAAATGCAAAGCGGTACAGTGTATTTGTTTGTGAGCGGTGGTGGTGTGACAGCGGTTGGTTGCATCATGTTGGTTGCGTCATGTTACTATGAAGTTGTGTATGTGATAAAAGGTCCCCATTACCCCCTAGGATACACCCTCATACCCCCCCCCCTTACACACACGTCCCTACTCTGCGCATCCCCCTGTACAGACCCCCCCTGGAGGAGACCCCCCACCTCACTTTACAGACCCCCCCCTGCAGGACCCCCGCCGTGCGCCTGCTGTTCTCCACATGAGTGACACCCGCTCCAGGCCTCACTCGGGCTCTGTTTGTTCTGCTAGCTGTCTCCTTTGGGACTAGCATTAGCATCAGCAACAATTAGCTTAAACTCACACAGCCTGGTGGTCACGTATATGGAGCCAGAAACCACTTGTAGTTCTGAATTTAGATCATTATGTAACTGGCATCCGACACATTACAATAGTGACAGGTGTGGATTCATCTTTTTGAATGGATGAATGGGTTTTGAAAAATCAGTGTATTATGCAATGCCTATTTTAAGCATTGTATGTAGAAAAAAAAGTGTTACCAGCAAAACTAATATTTTATTTGAAAAGGTTGACTTATGACGTATCTAAGGACTTTCATAGGCCTACTTATAAAATCCTACATACTGTCCCTTTAACCATGACAGTGTTTTAGTAAAATAAAAGATTCCAATCATATACAAGATCATAGTGAGTCAATAAATATATATTTTTACATACATATTAGTGCCCTAACTAATATTTTTTTGCTACTACTGTATCCGAATAATTCCCTGTGTGGTTCAATGATGTTACTTAAAGGTGAGGTATTATGCAAAATCTACTTTTTTTTTTTTTTTAGCTTTCTACCATGTTATAGCGTTATTCTCTCATACTAAAGATGGCTGAATAGGTTTTTGATGTCATCTATGCATGTTTGAGTATTATGGAGGTCTCTGCCTGGCCCAATCGAACCCTCCTTATGTTTAGCTGTAAGACTCTGTGCAAGGCTCCACCCACAAGCCTACATCACCCCTGCTCCCACCCGACAATTCTCCATAAATATACAAAAAACATGACACAAAACTGTACACATTAACTTGATAAAACTGATGTCATGCTCAGTAGTTTCATTAGTGGGATACTCACTTATGTCTTACCTCTGTTCTCCTCTTTATGCTTTCAGTGCTTAGGGACGACTTCCGGCAGAACCCCACAGACGCAGTGGTGGCAGCCGGAGAACCAGCTATCCTGGAGTGTGTGCCCCCTAGAGGCCACCCTGAGCCTACCATCTACTGGAGAAAGGACAAGAACCGCATCGATGACAAGGACGACCGCATCACCGTATGTCACATCTCCAGAGCTCTAAATGCTCATGATGATTTCATTTATTTACCTATTGATTTATTTACTTTCTGTATTTGTTAAAATTTGGGGAAAAAACAAAAACAAACAAACAAATAAACAAAAAAAAACAAAACAACTATGACATTGTTGAAGTTACGCTATGTTTGTGAGTAAAATGATCCTGACCCCAATTTGACTTCCGACCACCAGGTTGAAAATGACTGGACAAGACTCCTCTAACCTGCTCCTGTAATCTGCTCTTGTAATCTATTCGTGTAACCTGCTCCTGGAACCTGCTCCTGTAACCTGCTCCTGTAGCCTCCTCCTGTAACCTGCTCCTTTAAGCTGTTCCTTTAACCTGCTCCTGGAACCTGCTCCTGTACCCTGCTCCTGTTAACCTGCTCTTGGAACCTGCTCCCCTAACCTGCTTCTTTAACCTGCTCTTCTATCCTGCCCCTGTATCCTGCTCCTCTATCCTGCTTCTCTATCTGATTCTTGAACCTGTAACCTGCTCCTCTCTACACCTTCTCCTGTACCTGCTCCTCTAACCTACTCCTGTAACCTTCTCCTGTACCCTGCTCCTGGAACCTCCTCCTCTAACCTGCTTCTCTATCCTGCCCCTGTAACTTGCTCCTCAAACCTACTCCTCGAACCTGCTCCTATAACCTGCTCCTTTAACTTAATCTTGTGCTGTGTTAGATCCGAGGAGGGAAGCTGATGATCTCCAACAGCAGGAAGAGCGACGCGGGCATGTACATCTGTGTGGCCACCAACATGGTGGGCGAGAGGGACAGCGAGACAGCACAGGTCACTGTGTTTGGTAAGGATGTGATTTTAGACTTTTGACAGCTACGCTGCACTCATTGTGTTAAAGCTGGTAGTCTCCATATCTTACAGTATCCATAGGTACATTACATAACACTGTGTTTTTTCCCCCTGGCAGAGCGCCCCACCTTCCTGAAGAGGCCCATAAACCAGGTGGTGCTGGAGGAGGAGTCTGTGGAGTTCAGGTGCCTGGTCCAGGGAGACCCTCAGCCCAACGTGAGGTGGAGGAAGGATGATGTGGACGTTCCCCGCGGGAGGTAAGACCAGAGAATACTCACAGGACTAGAGTTTGAGCAGACTAGAGTGTGGACAGACCAGTGCATGAACAGACTAATGTGTGGAGAGACTACTGTGAGGGCAGGCTAGTGTGAGGGCAGACTAGAGTGTGGGCAAACTAATAAATTGGGCAGATTAGAGTGTGGGCAGACTAGTGTATGAACAGAATAATGTGTGGGCAGACTAGAGTGTGGGCAGACTAGAGTGGGCAGACTAGTGTATGAACAGACTAATGTATGGAGAGACTAGTGTGAGGAGAGATTAGTGTGTGGGCAGACTAATCTGTGGGCAGACTAGAGTGTGGGCAGACTAATGTATGAACAGACTAATGTACGGAGAGACTAGTGTGAGGGCAGATTAGTGTGTGGGCAGACTAGTATGTGGCAGTGACGTGCAGTGAGGTTCATGGCTGGTGAGGCACTGACGTCGTCACAATCAGATTTACAAACATATAAACCAGGTGTCAGTACATTTGGCCCCAGGTCAATTTCTCTCCCAGTGACTTGGGGCCAGAATAAAAAAAAAGAATTTCAAAATAAAAGTTCCGATGCCCGTATGAAATAGCTTTAATAGTATTGTAACCCTGATATTTTGGTCTCACCAGTCTCTTGAGGCTGTGGGTATGGCAGGTTACAGTTAGATATAATATGTTGTACTCTCTTGCTGTTTTCCTTGCTACAATACACCAACATGGCAGGACAGTGCACAGTTCGTTTTCTTTATTCAGCAACTCTAGTTCTCAACAACATGTGTGCGCCCTATGCACGTTCACACCCGGTGCACTCCCCAGATGCGCTGTACCGAAACAATAGGAACCAACATTATTATTAAAGTAAATGTAGTTTACCCAAACATAATATAATAAATAAATATTAATTGTTAATAAAATAAACAAAGTAAAAAACAAAATACTGATGTCCCAAATTAATGTTAATACATAAAATAACATAGATCAAATAAATCAAAGGTTACAGTATGAAATAAAAAGCAAGCTGGTTTTGTATTGTTTTATCCTTATTCTGCTTCCCCAATTTTCAGTGGATTGCAGTAATTAAATTTTTTACCATTTTGTACGTCTCTGTTTGAAAAGAGCGAGTCTTTCGTCCCGTCGTCTGGAGCAAACCATTTAGCTCCTTTAGCGTTGGTCTCGGTCCTTTAATTATAACCTCCTGCTTTGACCAAAAGTCCAGTTTAGAAAACTGCTTGAGCTTTAATATGTAATCTTCCTCCATTTAAAAAGTAGGGCCAGACATGAAGAAAAAAGTGAATTGCTAAAGTTGACTGGCTAACTCTAAATTGTAGTTTGCGGCCCCTATTCTGCGGGAGTTGCAAGAATCCCTGGGCTCAGGAGCGCCCCCTAACATGAGGCAGGCACTACCTCACCTGTCATCACCAGACTGCACGTCACTGGTATGTGGGCAGACTAGTGTGTGGGCATTCTAGTGTTTGGACAGACTATTGTTTGGTAAGACTAGTGTATGAGGAGACTAGAGTGTGGGCAGACTAGTGTGTGAATGGAATAGTGTGTGTACAGACTAGCATGTGGGCAGACTAGTGTATGGACAGACTGCACAGATATGACAGATAAAACTTGCACGATTCTGGTATTTGTGCCTCATGCTTTGATAAAAGATAACATAGCAGATACAGTCGTCATCTTTTTTGTTCTGGATTCCTGACATCTCCCGTTTCCATTTGTGCTGCGTTCAAAAGAGTGAATTATTTTGAACTCAAATCATTCTTTTTGTTCTGATCTCGGTTAATACAAATCAAAGAGGGTTTTGTGACTGGCAGCAGAATGGTTCCCACGCATGCTTTTGTCTCCACTTTGAAAAACGGGGAGAAAGTGACTGGGACTAAACGCTCAAATGACAGCAGCACAAAGATATAATTTGTAAAGATTATTCCATGTAAAAGTAGGCTGTGCTATTCACTTTATGTTTTCACATTTTAATATTAAGATGGCAAAAAGGAGTGCTGTGATGGCTTAAGCTTTGGCCTTGGAACTAGAGGGCTGACGGTTCAAATAAAGCTCCTGGGTCCTTTGCAAAGACTCTTTTTCATCGTTGCCTGTATTCCACTCAGTGTAATTTTGGCTGGGTGTGAGAAGGGCATCCAACATAAAAAAAAAAAAAAAAAAAAGTCAGCTTGTTTAGATAAATAAGGCTTGTCTTTTATCTTTATTTGACCTTGTGTAGGTTTAACAGAAGAATCAGACACCCGAGATCCTTTCATGTGCAGAGGTGACACTGTCCTGGTTATGGAGATGAGCTGTTCAGAGACAGAGTGAGACCTCTGTGTCTTTGCTACATCAAAGATCTTTGGTCTCTATACAGATAAATGAGCCCCTCTCCCTCCCCATGGGCAGAGGAGTACAGACATGATAAACCGTGTGGATTTGGGGAAAAAAAGAGTATGTACAATGTTCCATACCTTAAACGCACCAATCAGCCCTCAGCACCTATCAAGGGCACAAAGCAAAGTCTCCCTACGGCTGAGTGAGATCAACCCAGACTTTTGTATATAAGCTACTGTTCTTAAAGAAGTCATACTGTACTTGTGTCTACAATATAGTTATAATCTATAACACCTGTGGATGATTGTTATAATTTGCACATTAATATTCATCTAAAATGACTTAATAAAAGACACATGTCCACTGACTTTAACGTTAGAAAACTGCGGTGCCCAATGGGAGACGACGTGTTATATGTATATGAAAGTTTACATACACTATATGAAAAGACACCTGCTTATTTTGGTCACTGTCTGACATGAAATCAGACTAAACTGTAAAACTGTTCCTGTTTTAGGTCAATTAGGATTACCAAAATTATTTCTATTTGCTAAATGCTAGAATAGTAAGAGAGATTTTTTTAGACAATTTTTCATGACTTGACAAGTTAGAAGTTTACATACATTTCATTAGTATTTGGTCCCATTATCTTTTAACTGTATAACTTGGGTCAAACATGTTGCATATCCTTCCACAAGCTAGTGGGCAGGAATTTTGGCCCATTCCTCCTGACAGAACTGGTGTAACTAAGCCAATATTGTAGGTCATTTTGCTCACACTTGCCTTTTCAGATCTACCCATAAATTCTAAATAAGATTGACATCCGGTCTTTGTGATGGCCACTCTGAAACATTGACTTTGTTATCCTTAAGCCACTTTGTAACCAGTTTGGCAGTATGCTTTGGGTCATTGTCCATCTGGAAGACCTATTCGTGTCCAAGCTTTAACTTCCTGGCTGATGTCTTTAGATCTTGCTTCAGTATTTCCACATAATGTTCTTTTCTCATGATGCCATCTATTTTGTGAAGTGCACCAGTCCCTCCTGCAGCAAAACAACCCCACAACATGATGCTGCCACCCCTCTATGTTAGAGTTGGGATGGTGATCCCAGGTTTGCAAGCTTCCCTCTTTTTCCTCCAGACATAATGATGCTCATTATGGCAAACAGTTCAATTTTACTTTCACCAGACCACAGGACATGTCTCCAAAAATTCAGGTCTTTGTCCCTGTGTGCAAACTGTAATCTGGCTTTTTTATGTTTCTTTTAGAGTAATGGCTTCTTCCTGCAGAGTGGCCTTTCAGCCCATGTTGCTACAATAATGTGGATAATGACACGCTCTTACCAGCATCAGCCAGCATCTTCACATGGTCTTTTGGTGGTATGATGGCTGGACATTCCCATGGTGTTTATACTTGCATATAATTGTTTGAACAGATGAACGTGGCACCTTCGAACATCTGTTAAAGATGACACCAGATTTGTGCAAGTCCACAATTCTCTTCCTGATATCTTGGCTGATTTTTTTTTTTTTAACTTTCCCATGATGTTACACAAAGAAGCAGTGTGTTTCAGGTGTCCCTTCAAATACATCCACAGGTGTGTTTCTAATTAACTAAAATAAATTGTTAATAAACAGAAGCTAAAAAAAAAAACATGACATAAATCATGTGAGTTTTCTCAATTTGTTTAAAGGTGTTGTAATCTTACTGTATGTAAAATTCTGACCTTGATGAAAGTTATTAAAAATTGTCTAAAATAATCCTTCTCTCTATATTTTGGTATTTAGCAGATAGAAATTATTTTGTTAATCCTAATTGACCTAAAACAGGAAAAGTTTAGTCATATTTCATGTCAGACAATGAGAAAAAAGTCTTTTTACATAGCGTATGTAACTTCTGGTTTTAACTGTATGTTTTGTATGGAGCGGTGTGATCTATGTGCTGGGTAGAGTGTGTTACATGCATGTTTTCTATAAAGCGGTGCGGTCTATGTGCTGGACAGAGTTGTTAGTGGCAACTGACACCTCCGATGTGCTGACCCTCCATTTTGTGTGATTTCTCGGCCCCTGGACTCAGCACAAACCCTTCTCCTGTCTCCATTAGTGAGGTGGACCGGTGATGCATGGGCTGGGGTGATCGTGCACGGGACAAGGAGCGTGCACTTCTGTTTATGCATGTGGAGCGTCAGTGCAGTGGGAATACTGGTGTAGGGATAAAAGTTAGATTTTTATCTTTATTTAATATTTCCAATGAATATTTTGAAATGCTTTTTGAGGATTCTCTGTACTGTCCATTACCTATGTATCTTGTTCTTGTGTCATTGTGGAATAAGTGATGATTTTCTATATTTGTCAAAGTAAAACATGTTCTGTAGTAGTGGTTCTGCAGTAGTGCTTGGCTCCTTTTGGATTTAGAAAATACTCTGTCTGCTCCGTGCTGCAGTGGTGAAGATGGGGATTTGTAAGTGAATATACAGGAAAGGCACACACACTGAAAAAATGAAACGTTGACCCTGTTTAAAGGTGCACTTTTCTGAAGAAGGGTATATAGCGCCTGTTTCTCTACATGGAGTTATTGTTTAGCTTGGAATGTTACATAGTATAGCATTGAACTTACTTAATAAACATTTACAACAACAAAATTCAAAATTTTAAACCAGAGCAATTCTGCAAGCTGGACTTTTCAGAGCTGTTAACCATGTTCTAGTCGTTTCTTCTCATTGAGCCTCTGAAGTTGTACATGGTGGCCCAAAAGTTACTGACAGATGAAAAAAAATCATAACTCTTTTGTTTCTAAATATTTTTATTTGATTTTTTCAGAGCATTTAAAACTACCCTTCCAACATTAATATGAGCAAACATAGCACCGAGGAACGAACTGTCATCGTACAGTGGTGCTTTGAGTCACATGGGTCAAATTCAGAAACCCAGCGGTGTTACCGTTGACATTTTAATACCAGAGATGATTCAAGTGTAAATGCCGTTAAAGGAATAATAAGTCGTTTTCAAAGACAGGGGGCAGTATGTGATCTCCTGATACCTGACTAGTCCCAATTTCTTCCTGTGGGGCTATCTTAAAGAAAAGGTTTTTGTGAATAAACTTCAGATAATTAACATCTTAAAATGTAATATCAAGGATCGAATAAGAGCCATAAGCCCTGAAATGCTTTCAAATGTTATGTAAAGTGTGTTGGATTGGGCTATTCCTTGGAAAACCGAAAATGGTGGACACTTAAAAAACATTATTTTAAAAATTAGGTCATTTTTATTTCCCCTAGTTTAAGTAGTGATAAGTTCAAGTGTAAGTGAAGAATTATAACCGTATATATTGCCAAAAATCTCAGAAGGTTCAGTTTACCTACTGCTGAAATTTGGTGAGTATAACTTAAGAATTATAGGAGCTACTGAAGATTTAAAAGGGTCAGTGACTTTTGGGCCACCCTGTATTCATGTTTGAGTAATCTTTTTTTCTCTTATTATTAAGACACTATTTTGCTGATCTACCCCTGTTTTCACCTCCACTTCCTTCTCCAGTTTTATTTTCTTAATCAGTGATACTCTGTATACTAGGATTCGTCTGCAAGGGGGGCTGATCTTGGTCCTAAATATGTCTTACTTTAGTCCTAGTTTGTACCTGGTGATCTGATTTTGGACCAGATTTAGGCTCGTTTTAGTTCTTAATCGTCGCATTCACATTAAGTAAACATTTAGAAAAAATTATCAAATCAGGTCTTGTTTTGCAGTCTGACTGGATTTTTTTACTGCAGACCAAAACATGCTCAAACATAAAGTGATGTCATAATTGCGAGACGGGGTTACACAATGGCTGCAAAATGAATAGATGTAATGTGCCTTCCGAATGACTCATGTTTGGTCTAAATGGTGTTGTGTGTGGTGGAGGATATGGTAATAGCCTGTTACACACTGCAGTGTAAACAACCATGTCAGATTTGATGTCTTCACTCACATTACTGCAGTACTTCACATATTTTTCATTCACTCCTGACAATTATGGTGGTGGTAAACAACTCCTCTTCTTCTAGTTAATGTAGTTTGAAGGACAGAATATTAAAGAGGGAGCGTTATACGAAATACATTTTTTTGAGCTTTCCACCATGTCATCCATGCATGTTTGAGCAATTTAGCAATCTCTCCCGGGCCCCGTCTGAACCCTCCTTGTGTTTAGCTGGAAGATTCTGTGCAATGCTCCACCCACAAGCCGACGTCACCCGTGCTCCCACATGACAATTCTCCATAAATCTACAGAAACATGATACAAAACTGTACACAGCGGTTTGATTAGTGGGATGCACGTGATTGTATTGTGATAGCGCTCTGTTGGGGGAGTGACTTAGTGCGGGGAGCAAAGGGAGGATGGACTGAAACCGTCAAAAACCAAAGTAAAACCTGTGTTAATACATTGTTTTCTGCTAATAGAACATTTTCAAAACAATAAAAAGTAACATGGTGATCTAAATATGTTACGTGTTACAGTTAATACCCCATAGAAGTAAAATACTGCCTTTAAATAATGCACAAAATCTTGTATTTTTGAAAAGATAGACACAAAAATGAGCCCAACTAAATCGTATCTGCAGGAGTTGCAAGAAACACAACTGTTCAAATAATTTCATATTGACAACATAATACTTCCTCACACATATCGTATATTTCTTACTAGTTTACTCTTGTTGCTTTTGAATATTTATAAGACTTTAACTTTTTGTAGGCTTCAAGTTGATTTTGAATCGAACTTCTTCCATCACTTAATGTGTGTCCATGATGAATACTTGCTCAAACAGCATATCAACAAATCCAATAAAACACCCAATCCTTTGTTCTTGTTTCGCAGGTATGAGATAAAATACGACAAAGATGACTACGTTTTGAGGATAAAGAGGACCTCGATCGGGGACGAGGGCGTGTTCAGCTGTGTGGCCGAGAACCGCGTGGGGAAGCTGGAGGCATCGGCTACTCTCACTGTCAGAGGTAAGATAGGCATATACTCATATACTTCATACATATATCATATAGCAAAGGTTTGGACACGCCCTCTCCTTCTTTATTTTTTTTTTTTTCTTAAGAGATCATACCTGTGTTATATCTGTTTCTTTTTCATTTATTTTTACTACTTTCTACATTTTATATAAATACACAAGATATCAATATATATATATCAATAAATAAATAAATAAATATTGAAGCAAGATATATGGAATTATATAGTGAAGGAAAAAAGTGAAATAGCTCTACTAAAAAATAATCTTTACCACATAATTCAATATATCTTGTTATATATATTTGATGTCTTCTGTGAGGATGAGAGGGCATGTCCAAACTTTTGACTGGTCTTCTATGTGTATTTTTTTTAATCTTAAGTCCCATTCACACATGCAGTCTGACCGGGGAATTTACCTGTATTTTACCAGAGCAGAGTCCTGTTTGAACGAAGCCAGAATTAATTTCTCATCATTTTCCGTGTAAATAACCAGACACATGCAAGGAAGGCTTATGTGTGAATAAAGCCAGAAAATTTCCACTACGACCCTTGGTTACGAGCTTGGTTTTCACACTTTCGAGCTTGTCTAGTTTAAATGATGCAGCAGAGCGTTGCTTCGTGAGAGAGTACAGAGGGTCAAATGCAGTTTACAGGGATCTCTGTGTGAATGTAGCTTAAGAGATCACACGTGTGTTATATCTATGTTCATTTGTGTGTTAGTCTGTTTGTCATGTTCACCGCTGCACCTGAACATGTCGCTACATAGGTTAGATTTATAATGTGAAGAAAAGGTTCAGAATGTGCCTTACATCACAAAAAAACAAAACAAAATACAGAAACATTTGCGTTTTATTTACAGACATTTAAAGGAACTGTATGAAAGATTTACATTTTAGATTTCAAAGATTTAACTGTGTCCCTAAATATGAGGTAAACATGTTCAGATCAAAGATAACTTTTACTGATACAATTGTAATGCTGATTTATGATGAATTACAAAAGCATTGGGCATATAATCATACTGACTGTATATATCAATGGACATAGTTAACCTGCTAGCTCTCACGTCCCAAATAGGAAGTGAGTACAGGTGCACTTCCGGCTCTAGCAATTCTGGCTCCAATTAATTTTACAATGAAAAACTGTGGTCCCTCTCTCTGTAACTGCTACTGACTTAAAATGTTTGTATTTACCCACTCTACGTGATCCTGGTGTTTTAATTTTGATATTTTGTCCTTGAATTAAGATATGAACATTAATAACTTCTTAATTAATAACGGCTTCTTTCCCTGAGGTGATTGGCTCTTTGGTTGCTGTGATACTCAGGGTCGGAATTCCTAATGTGAAGCTCCAAATTAGCCCCTTTAACTACTAGCCTCGATGAGCTTCGTTTGACTGGAGCTGAACACTACGAGTGACCTCACACTCCCTTAGTCCACTTCTTTATACAGTCTATGGATATCATTTAGTGTTTTGGTTCAAGATGAAATCAGAAAGTAGAATGAGGAGAATGAGCCTCACACGACTCTCATTTGTGTTGCCACTTTCAATGCTGAAATCCAGTTGGTTTAAACCTAAAAGGACTCATCATAAATCAGTGCTAGTGCAGCTCAGTGAGTGAATTCTGGAGGTTCTTTCACATGAGGCCTGTCCAAATACTGAGAATGAGACACACTTGTATGTGTCTCTATCTGCAGGTTAAAGCTTTAAACACAGGCTCAGTTGTGAGTGTAGTTTTTTTTTTTTTTTTTAAACAGTCACCGTGCAGGATACATACAGTTCCTTTAATATTACAATATTTTTTTGCACAATACTGTTTTGTTCCACGGCTCACATAAAAAAGTTCATTTAATTGGCACCAACTTGACCCACACTAATGTACAGTAGATTAGTTAGTTTAGTTATGCTATGAATCTAATCTGTCTGCAATTCATTTATTTATTTATTTACAATCACAAATACACGTTCCCCATTGGTCCATATAAGCCCCGCCCCTCCCCCCATTCTGCACGCACTCATTCAGCAAAGCCATTTCACAGCCTAGTGGTGCAGACAGGCGACAGCACACCTGCGCTCGCGGGGTTAATAAAAACATTTAAAACATCATTTCACTTCTTTTCAACACGGTTATCCCCATTAAACCGGAGTGTTTGTGGTCTCTGTGGAGCGGCGACACGGTGCACGGGCCATGGGAGAGCAACGGGTTTGTTTTTTTTACAGAAGAAGAGTGGGACACGGGTTTGTGAGAGTGAAACAAAGTCTCATGTTTGAATGTAATGAACGTGACATTGGGCAAGTAGGCATAATAAGAAAAAGGCTGTTGAGCAAAACTTCCATAATGACTGCCCTAAATCATCAAGACAAGATAAAATAAAAGTAAATAACTTCAAATATTGGGGTTTTAAGCACATTAACAGCTTTTAGAGTGCAAAAGCAGGGTTCTCATAGTTTAACCTGAGCAGGAGTTTGCTGTATAACTGTCAAATGCAGCTTTGACTCAATATCTCTGTAATTACTGGACTAATTGCTAACAATGCTAACAATGCTACTTGCAGGTCTGTGATTAATAAAACACACATAATAAAACAGAATAGTACAACGGTGGCTTAGTTGGTGGAGTGTTTGCCCGCTGATCTAAAGATTGCCGGTTCAAATCCTGCTCTCGACATAAACATCATCGGTGCTCGGTCAGATCTACTGACCCACAGGTCGGTGGTGCGGTTCCAGCTCCCACAGATGAAAGCTGCTTTTGGGTTCATGGGCACGACACTTAATTCACCTCATCCCCAGTGGAATGGTTCCTCGATGCAAAGCGCTTTGAGCCTTGAAGGTAGAAAAGCGCTATATGAAAAATGTGACTGTTTAGCATAATTTTGAGTGTTGCATATGAATTGTATGTTGATTTTTATGGAAACTGTCCCAAACCTCAGCTTAAAACAGGATAAACAGGTATGAATTTCAGAATTATGAAACATCAAGACCATAGCAATTAACAATTTAATACTGACAATCCTTTGAATGGTGAAAAGTCCTCAAAATGTCTCCTATAGGTCCAGGCATGATGAGTTATAGGTGAGTTACAGGTTTTGAGACATTTTGAGGACTTGGTGTATTACTTGGTGCATGTGCTTTTCCAATAAAAGCCTGGCACATGCGCACAGTGTAAGAAAAGAACATAAAGAAAAAAAAAAAAAACACATCTCTTATCTCACATATTTATGGACCTGGCTCTCCACTTTCACTTTAAGGCCAGACACTGCAGGTGAACAGGACAACATTTTACATTTAGAGATATCAATTTGAAACTTACATAAATGTAAGAACAAATTTGGAACAGAGTGGACAGTTTGGTTGTTTCCACATAAAAGCCTATATGTTTAGAGATCAAACTGACCCACAAAAAAGCGTTTTGCCTGTAGAGTCTCTCCTTAAGCGCTTTCTCTCTTTCCTTCTCATTCACTCTGCTTCTCTTTCGTTCATGTGAATCTTAATTTGATTTTTTTTTTTGTTTTTTATGTTGTGTCTGTCCATCACCTGTCTGTCCATGTGTCCAGCTCGACCCGTGGGTAAGTACCATCCTCTGCTGGCTCATATGCATGCTCTCTCTCTCCATCTCTCCGTCCCTCTCTCACCAACCCTCCGTCTCTCTCTCTCTCTCCAAACCTCCTTCTCTCTCTTCATTCCTCTTGTCCCTCTCTCTTCTCCCTATGCGATTTCTCTACCCCATCCCTCTCTTCTGTCCCACCCACTGCCTATATTTCTTTTTCTCCCCGCTCCTTCTGTTTCTCTTCTCTCTTTCTTTCTCTCTTTCTGTCTGTCCCATATCTCCTCTTCTATCTTCTATCTCTCTCTACCTTATTTCACTTTTCCGTCTTTCCCCTCAGCCATTCTTCTCTCTCCCCCTCCTCTCCGCCCCATTTCTCGTCACTCCCTCTGTTCTCTCTTCTTTCCTTCATCATGCTTGTTATGCCTGTGCCCATACTAGCCCAGCTGGTATGTCCCTGTATATTCGTCCTTATGCATATTGCCTTATGTTATATCTATATATATTGTTTTGTGTTGTATTGAAAATGAAAGTCTCTTGTCTTCAGTCTGTTGTTTGAACCAAAACAACAACGTACAGAGAGACATCCCAGAATAATCCTGCACGTTTGCTTTGGCTGGAAACAGACATGGAAAAAAAAAAAAAAAAAAAATTCATATATGTTTCAAGAAGCAATAATCCATAGCAACATCCGTGTTGGGCTGGAAATGTATTTTAATATCGATAGCTTAAGAAAAGTCTGGTGATGACGAAGAAGAGGAGATGGAGAGGCTGAGGAGGCTGATGACGATTGCTAAAATGTCTAATGGTGATTTGTTCTTGATTATGAAACACTGGACATGATGCCAAGTTGTTAATGGCGTTTTGGTTCAAGACGATTATCCAATCAGAAAGCAGAATGAGCCTCACATGACTCTCTCATTTGGGTTGCCAGTTCAATGCTGAAATCCAGTTTTTTGATGGCAACTTTTTTTATGGCCAGGCAGTGTGGCTTTGACTGGTAACAAATGCATTGCTAATTATTCTTAATTACAAAAACAGTGGACATAATGGCAAGTTATTTGGGGTTTTGCTTCTCCAGACGATTATCCAATCAGAAAGCTGCATGTGGGTTGTCAGTTTCAATGCTGAAATTCAGTTGGTTTAAACCTAAAATGCCTCTTTCTGATCTGAATGGTCACTACCTAAACCCCAGCACCTGCAGCCAACCATGAATCAGTGCTAGTGCAGCCTCTGCAGCTCAGTGTGTGAATTCTGGAGGTTCTTTCACATGAGGCCTGTCCATATACTGAGAATTAGACACACTTGTATGTGTCTCCATCTGCAAGACTCTGGTAACACATATTTTAACTGTAAGAGTGCAGGCTACGCACAGTTACTTTTGATATGATTTTTGTATCAGTACTTATTCAGATTACTTCCCAGTGTTAGTATTGATTAGTATCTGGGTATCAATTCTTGGAGATAATTGTTTGAGAGGCCAAAGTAGTAGGCTGTGATTGGTTGACAGGGAGAGATGTCAAAAGAAAGAAACACAGAGTAAATACACTCTTCCTGCTTGAGTTGAACATGTAACAGACAAAAACTACATCCAAAATTGCAAAAAAAAAAAAACTCCAAAGATGTTATTTTAGCATAACCATTTTGACAGCAGGACTGCACTTGTCAAAACACAGTCGCCACGGTTACAATTGTCAGCCGTGTCAGATTTGGGGAAGAAATTACCCATACTGCCCAACACTGCCGGAGGAGGCGGTAATAGCAGAAGACTAGTGAATAAAATCTGATTGATGGAGATTTAAGAACGTGGAGGAGCAGAGAGGAGCTGTCCACCTCACACTGTAATGGCCCAGCTCCTCCTATGAATGATGCATGATGAATGTGTGCTGATGATGTGATGTCATGCACGAGACAGGAAAAGAGAGCACCAGACGGGAGCAAAACAAGCTGCTGCTGCCAGACAGGAGAAAGACCAGAGATGAGGAGGGATGAGGAGAGGAGGAGAAAAGAGGAGAAAGGAGGAGAAATGAGGAGCGGATAAGAGAGGAGGAGAAAAGAGGAGAGAGGAGGACAGATGATGAGAGGGGAAGAGAAATGAGGAGAGATGAGGGGAAATAAGGAGATGATAAGATTTAGATGAGAAAAGAGGAGAGAGGAGGAGAAAAGAGGAGAGAGGAGGGGAGATGAAGAGAGAGGAGTTTAGATGAGAAGAGAGGAGGAGAGATGAGGAGAAATGAGGACAGAGGAGGAGAAGTGAGGAGAGATAATGATAGAGGAGGAGAAATGAGGAGAGATGACAAGAGAGGAGGAGAAAAGAGGAGAGAGGAGGACAGATGATGAGAGGGGAGAAAGAGAGAGAGGAGGAGAGATGATGACAGAGAGAGGGGGAGAAAGAGGAGAGAGGAGGGGAGATGAAGAGAGAGGAGGAGAAATGAGGAGAGGAGGGATAATGATAGAGGAGGAGAGATGAGGAGAGGAGGACAGATGAAGAGAGAGGAGAGATAGTGAGAGATGAGGAAGGATGAGCAGAGAGGATGAGAGATGAGAAGGAATTAGGAGAGAGGAGGAGCCACAAGTCGAGATGTAGAAATACCATTCTAACTGGCCTGTAACTTGGCTTGGTGTCTAGATAATAAACAGTAATGTCATGCTGTGGAATTATTACTATGGGGGATATCAGACAGTCCATCAGAAAAAGTTATGTAGTGCTCCTTTAACACATATTATATCTAGAACTATCTAGGCCTGGCATTTGGATTTGTACAATCCTGTGCAAGGCTCCACCCATAAGCCTACATCAGCCATCCTCCCACATGATAATTCTCCATAAATATACAAAAGCAGGATACAAAACTGTACATAGCAACTTGACAGACCTGATGTGATGTGCAGTAGTTTCATTAATGCACTGATCGTGTTGTGATAGCGCTCTGAAGGGGGGGTAACTTAGCACAGAGAGCAAAGGAAGGAGGAATATAGCAATTTCGAAAGCAAAGGTAACATGGTGATCTAAATAGTTAGTGTTAGCAGTTAATAGTCCATAGAAGTAAAATTCCCCCTCTGAAAATACTCCACAGAAGTAATACCCCCTCTATACAGCTCTAGGAATATGATTTCTAATTCCAAGATACACTGACAGAATATTACATAATTTAATATTTCTGTCCTCACATGTATAAATAGAAATCTAATATCTTGGCTGGTCTTTCTATAAATCGTCATCACATAAGAAGCACTACAGAAACCCTTATGATAGAACTATAGCAGTGCACTCTCTCTCTATCCCTGTGCCAAGGCTGATTTAAGAGCCCGTCTCCCACTCCAATGCTGTGGGAGAAATCCAGAGCTCCACAAGGCCGTAAATCTGGAGCCATCTGCCCCTCTCCCTGCTGTGGATCTTTGTCAAACACACACCTCCATCACGGCCAGACGCGGGATTACGAGCAGGAACAGAGCCAAAATGGCCGACGCGCCACTTCACACTAGTGTTGTCAGGATACTAACATTTCGGACTCAAAACTAAGGAACAGACTCGATGCTCGATACAGATTCTAATACCAGAGTGTTAATAAAAATAAAAAGCTCTTTATTTAAACAATAGATTGCCATTTTCAATATTAAAGAGGGGCATTTTACTTCTGTGGGGTATTAACTGTATCACCAGGTATAGTAATTTAGGCTTAGTACTGAAGCTATAACTGCTAATAAAAACGACTATCATATATATCACAACACTTTTGAAAGACATAGATAAGCACCATCTGATTTAGGTTAAAGGTGCTGCCTTAAAAATGTGGAAAAACAGAACCAGAACCATTTTAAACAGATTGCACTGGTCCAAAGTTATTCCTCACTTACCGTACATTCTGAGCACCCTAATTATTCACCACAATGAGTTTATAAGTGCTTTTCACAACTCTGAGAGAGCAGTGCACATTTTTGCAGTGGCGGTAAAGCTAACAACAACTAGCATGCTTACCTGGCATTCCCTGCGTCTTAAAATAGAAAACATTTGTAATTAGATACAGACAGCACACCTCAAGAGCTGCTTATGCAATATATATCTGTACTGGGGAACATTTTACTCAAATCCATGGGAAACTGGCCCTTTAAACATTTGATTTTCAGACAAGAGGAACTCTGTTACTCTCAAGTAATTTGCTCTCTACAGCACACAAAAAAACACACACTTAAGCTGCTTTTTACTTCCTGGCTGTTTCTCACTTTTTGCAGTTGAATGCCTCTCCAATCTGCGCTTAATGTAAATCGGACAGTGCTGTTACACGCAGCAGATATCCAAATACGTGCAGACTTCTCCAGATGTGTTATTGGAGTCTTTGAGATTCGATTCACAGCTCCTCAATAATTTACATGCATTTTGATAGATCGTTTTAAGTTGGACTAGAACAGTGATTTGGTTTTCTTGGCATGCATGTAAATGTAGTGAGTGCCATGACGTCCAGACGCTGGATTACAAACATGAGCAGAGCCAAAATGGACGCCCTCCCTCCCAGCTGCCTCGTCTGGGCTGAGACTAGTGAAGGAGCCAGCACTGACAACAACGTGACAGTTACAATTGATAAAAAGTGTGTTCAGTTTGTTTTATCTTTCATTTCATCCAAGAATGTGTCATGATGTTTTTCTCTAGGTTCTCGTCGTTGCAGCCCCAGTACACACATCAGCTTTAGTTCTACTGGGTCTGTCCTTGTTCACACACACCACCTAGTTTGGCGGACGCAGCTCTTGGCCCATGTGATTCAAGTGATTTTGTTGTTTTTTGTTTTTGGCGTAGACTTTTAAAGAAGACATGTTGAGCTTGTGTCTGGTCTGTAGTTATAATCTATGGATCATTATGTTATAATTTGGACATTTTAAATTGCAATATTACTTTCAAACGGCTTATTGACGAAGCAACTCCAGTGATTTCCGTGTTAGAAAACGGTGGTGCTCAATGAGAGATGATGTCGCTGTAAACATCATCACAATAGCTGTTGCCGCCCCCTATGCATAGCTGCACACATAGGCGGAAATCACGGGGGGACAGGGGGGTCCGACTGACTAGTGTCCCTCTTACTGTCCCCCCTGCCCTTGCATTAAGGCTTTAAGTCAAATGGTAAATTATGGTAAAACGTATTTATATATATACTGTATCCACACAGTTGACTGTTATTAAATAAGTGAAAATGAAAAAAATCGATCCTCCCCTCCCTGTTTTTACACATTGATTTAGTTGCCAGGGCTGTACATTTGTGTTATTTTTCGCACCAAAGACACAGAAAATTGGTGAAAATGTTTAGCTAATGTCAATAAAGCCTCATTGTATTATTCAGAAATTCAGTTTGTTACTTTATGTAAAATGTCACGTGTCACAGTCATGTTCAAACACGGAGAAAAGGAGAAAAGGAGAGAGGATATTAGGTCACAGTCGCCAAATGTGAAAGACTTTGAAGAGTGAATATGTATAACTTAATGTCGTAGGCACGACTTCTTTGTAAAGTACTGAAGAAATGTGTGTTCTGGATCCCAGGCAGATGCATTAGACCTGTTATTCCAAGTGTTTAGGACACATGCACTGGTATAGTCCGATGAAACTGTTACGTGTGTTTTGCTAGATTATCCTTTGCATTGTGTCTCAGCTGTGGTCGTTCGCTCTCTGTGTATTAGCTGCATGTTTGCTCCACATCTGATCTAACATGGCGTCGGTCAACAGTACCGCACATACTGCATTGAAAGGCATAGAGTAAACAAGGAGAGGTCAGAGGTCAGAGAGTGAACCAGCAGGTGAAAGGTCAGACATGGTCCAATTTGGACATTTATAGCTTGTGATAATGGTATTGGGAGTCAGGAGATGTGCCCATGAGGATGAATGCATTAAAACCTAACTTGTATTTACTGTTCATTCACCTGGTTGTGTAAAAGGTGCAGTACCTGATTTTTACTGTCTTAAATGTGAAAAAAAAAAAAAAAGAAAAAAAAAAACAGAGCTAGTTAAATTTAAACAGATGTAGTTGTCCAAAGATATTCCTCACTTACCTTATGCATTCTGAACATCCAAATAATTATAAGCGATTTGATGTAACGCTAACAACAACTAGCATACTAGTGCACTTCCTGATTCATGTACGGTAAAACAGTATGTACATTATTTTTGTTCATGTATTTGAGCAAAATGTGTCTTTCCTCAGTACAGATATACTGTATAAGCAGCTCTTGAGGTCAAAGTAAGTTTGGTGTGTGCATTAAGCGTTTTATTATTTATCAGGAAGTGTGCGATTAGCATGCTACTTGTTGTTAACATTACTGTGACACCAAACCACTCTGGGCTCTTGGGAGTTGTGAAAAGCGCTTATAAATTCACCATGGTGAATAATTAGGATATTCAGAATGCATAAAGGAAGTGAAGAATAATTTTTGACTTCTCCAAACTGTTTAAAATGAACTAGTTCGGTGCAATAACTTTAAAATCATTTTCAAAACCTTCATGAACATTTAAATCACTCTCTTGTATGGAATGTATTTGGTGTGTATGTGGGCGGGGCATGTGTCAGTTTTTTGTGAATGCCACTGTGATGTCATTCATCTGGCCCCTCCCACCTGGATGAATGGCTACCTGGTTACCATGACGACAGTCCCACTGGTGTCCTCAATGTCCAGAGCCGGTTCAAATGGAGAAACATTGACAATGTGTCATTTCTCTAAAAAATGTCTCTTCGGGTCTACTCTTTGAATCCAATAGTTTGAGTTCTGTCCACAGACGCGAGGAGCATTAAAGATTCTAGGACATGAAAATAATAATCACTGTGACATCCAAAAGATTTACAGTTATGTTCAAAATCCAGTTTCAGTTTGTAGCAGAGATTTAAACCTGTCCATAGCCTTTAATATTTTAGAGAAAGCTGAACTGTGAACAGCTAAACTAATGCAAGAATCCCATGCATTTCAGAATATGTTTGTGGAGGTACTATAGGGTTCGCAGCTTTTACACAGAATAAGACCCCATGGAGACTAAACTTGAACTTGGTTAAGGAGAAGTATACAAACTCTTTTTGATTTTAGATGTTATATCTCTTAAAGAAGTATCAGCAGATGCAATTTTTGAGCTACAACAATTCAGTTTCTTTCAGTTTAAATAAATCTCACAGATATTGAGCTTCAGCTTCCTCTTTTATGCATCATTTGGAGGACTTTTTAGATTTGGCTTTTGAAAACACTGTGGAGTAATTCTAAGCCTACATTTTTTTTTCCTTCCCAAATTGCATTTATATTTTTGCAAATGAACTCTTCATTTGTTAACTACTATAACGCAACATTCCTAATTTCCCATCATTCCGAAACCCATGGACAGACGATTCTGACTTTCTCTCCTCTGTGGACAAACCTAAAACTAGAGGAGTCTGGGAGTTTAGACTTTGAAGACATGTTTTTGAGGAATGAGAATTGTCCATATGTTGAGCTGCATGGAGGCTCTGTCTAGTGCCCCCTAGTGTTACCTTGTGGTACTGCTGCCTATGTCTGCCTTTATACCTGGTTCTTTTCTCTTCACTTGGCTAACCCTTCTCTTACCCCTTCCTTGTTCTAACCTCCTCTCCCCCTCTCCCTCGCTCCTTCTCCCCCTCTCCCCCTTGTTGGTCTAACCGTCTCTCCCTCTCCCTCTCCAGCTGCCCCCCAGTTCGTAGTCCGTCCCCGGGACCAGATCGTTGCTCAGGGACGTACTGCCACCTTCCCCTGTGAGACCAAAGGGAACCCCCAGCCCGCCGTCTTCTGGCAGAAGGAGGGCAGCCAGGTAAGACGTCTTATTTTACTGGAATGTTTGTGTATCCTAAAGGGCCCATATTACACTATTTTTAATTTATGTTATATGTTAATTTATAATGTTGTTTCCTCATCACAAACATACCTGGAGTTGTGGTTTGTTTTTCACACATTTAACACACAAACTCTGCATATTTAGTTCTTCTCTCAACTCAGGAAGTGCTCCACTGTGATTTTAAACTCCATACACTAAAATAATTTGGATAATTTCAGCCCTGGAATTGCTAATCTCTTCTAAACAAAAGGTGAAAAGTAGCTGTTACCACTTGATGACATCACACGGTGGAACAGAGCATTTTGAGCTTTGGAGATGTAGATAGATTAATAATAAAGGATTACTCAAACTAGTCAAATGTGTGAATGAAACAAAACAGAACTCCAGGTATCTTTTTGAGGAGGTAATAACATTCTAATGCAGCTTAAAGCTCACAAGTCCATTTTGCATAATGTGGGACCTTTAAAGCAGACATATTTTGCTTTTTTTCTACTTTGTACTTCGTAATATACTATCGCATGATTATTTAACATTTTGTTCATTGTGGAGAGCAATATTGATCTCGGAAAGCGTAAAAAAGAGCTTCCTCTTCAAAAGCTGCAAAACTGAGAAAACCCAACTCTTCATAGTGACTCTTCTCCATATTAAACAGCAGAGTTTCATTCACTTGGTTTTATTCTTGAAAAGTGGCTACAAAACTTTTAAAATCCTTATATGTATGGCAATGAGTCTATTTCTTGTCTTATTTTTTAGTGAACAAATAATACAATTTAGGAAATGGGTGGAGATGGTAGTAGGTAAAAACAGACATTTTCTTAGCATTAAATTTTCAAATGTTTCCCTAATGCCCTAATATCTCACTTGTTTGTTGAACTTTGATACGGGTACTTTCAATACAAAATCTCACAATTGCCAACTACTTAAAACAGGATGCACCAACACGACAATTCTCTATAAATATACAGAAGCAGGATACAAAACAATACACTACAACTTCACAAACCTGATTCGATGTGCAGTAGATTCATTAACGGCATGTACGCTGATTGTGTTGTGATAGCGCTCTGAAGGGGGAATGATGGGGGACTCAGGGTGTAGTGGTCTAAATATGTAATGTGTTAGCAATTAATAGAAGTGTAATGCCCCCTTTTTAATTTCAATACCCCATAGAATTGCAATACCCCCTCTTTAAATACTGCTGATTACCTCCACCAAATAATCTGTACAATTAGGTCTATGGGAAATGAATGATGAATGGAATTTTTTCCTCCAAAACCAGAATTCCGTACCCACATATGAGCTCCATTGAAAAAAAACCTTTACCCTCCACTCACCCATTCATCTCTCCGTGCACCTGCCCCCCACAGCCGCACCCGCCCTGCCTGAACCTGTCCGAACCTGTCCCCCATCAAGATACGCTTCGACCCGGATCACCTCGCACATGTCGCCCGCGGACGCACAAAACACAGGATCCAACAGCTGTCGCAACACTTAGCTTAGCGCGTGACCTTTAGCATGCTAGCGGTGAGTCAGGAGGAATGCAGTGTTTAGATGGGGAGATGATAGCTGCTAAATGCCACTTATTGTTACTGCACATGAAAAGGTTTGGAGCAGGCTGCGACAGGTTTTATTTTCCTGTAAACAGATTGTGCAACGTCAGAGCGCTATTAAAGGTGAGCTAATGTTCCAATCGTGGTTTTGTGTTAGCTAGGTCAAGGCGAGGCGAACAGCAAATCTACGGGCTGTGAGTGGTACTGCAATTAACTCGGCCGGTATGATTTGCAAAGATTCATATAAATTCGAGGGAAAATGCTAAATCCGTAATACAGACCTATTTTAGTTTTCTCAGTCTTTGAATGTGGGTCAAATGCAGAGGTGCAGTGAGTTTTCCGCTCATAATCCTAGACTGTAGGCGTGTTCAGTGTGTAGAATTTTATAGATTTAGATTCATGAATTTCATTAAGCGCCCACCCCGTGCCAAACCAGCGGTGCAGGCGGGAAGAGGCGCTAACTTTAACAGCTTCACTCCAGATTGGCTCTTTGGTTGCTATGATACTGTCAGAATTCCAAATATGGAACTCCGGCTCCAGATTGGCTCCTATAACTGTTAGCTTCGATAAGCTTCATTTGACTAGAGTAGAACACTATTGGTGACGTCACACTCACTTAGTCCAAAACAGAAATAGCTAATTTTACACAGTTTGCACTGGTCCAAAGTTATTCCTCACTTACCTTATGCATTCTGAACATCCTAATGATTCACCACAATGAGTTTATAAGCACTTTCAGAGACTAGAGACTTGTTGAAATCAAATTTGCCTTTTATTGGTTGCTGAAAACAAGACCAGATAAGATTGTGTTATAATGAAAATGTGTTTAAGCTGCATGGTTAGCTGTTTTAAATCTCTATGCATCTAACTGCCAGAACCTGTTGACTGTTAGCCTGTTGATCTGGTCTGAATTACTACATGAATAATTCAAATATTGTGCTTTCAGTTATGACAACATATTCCAGAAAATATACTATTGCAAAAAAATAAAAATTGAATACAACATTTCATCTCATTTTACTGGCCAAAGCACAAAACAATAATTTAAGCTATTATTGAATAAAGCCCAGACACATTTGATGATCTGTATATCGTCACAGCGATTTGTCCTTGGTCTTAATAGCACCGTCTCCTCCGACTTTAAAAGCTGCATTGGTTTCATTTGTTTGAGTGAAAACATATTACCGTAATTAAACTCCGTAATTAAACCTCGGAATGGGTCCTTTTTGTCTGCGGCACTCTGGGATAATGGACATCTCCTCCGCCTGATACGTGTCGCCTGATATGTTTCGGCTAATTAGAAAAACAACATAATGCGCTACATTAAAGTCGTTAGCGCTAATCAAGCGGGGGCTAATGTATCTGCTCCCCGCGGGAACATTTGAGGGACAAAGTGAACAAAGACGAGAGGAAGCAGACCGAACATGTCTCTGTATGAAGCAATGTGATTCATGTGTGTGCTAGCATACATGAGCGGACAACTGCTGATAGACTGTGTGGGTTATTGTGTTATTACTATAGCTGCAGTTTAATGACATGCAATATGGCCTTTAAGAAATATTACTGCAATATTTTAATATGCTTTTACTCAAAAAGTACAAAAGTAGATAAATAAATATGATAATAATAATAATAATAATAATAATAATAATAATAATAATAATAATAATAAATAATAATAATAATAATAATAATAATAATAAACAAAAAAAACTTGATTATCTTGATTTTCTCATCTCTGTTATAATGTTGTTTCTTCATCACAAAAATACTTGGAGTTGTGTTTTGTTTCATTCATACAAGTTTAACACACAAACCCTGCATATTTAGGCTGAGGTCTTCTCTCAAACTGAAAACACTCTGTTCCACCTTGTGATGTCACACGATAATACAGGAAGTCCTCCACTGTGTTTTAAACTCCATACACCTTCATTAGAATCATCTGGATAATTTCAACCCTCGATTTCCCAATCTCTACCGAACTAAAGGTAAAAGGAGATTGTAAGAAAACTACAACTACACGACATCACAAGGTGGAACAGAGCATTTGGAGCTTTGGAGATGTAGACAGAATAATAATAAAGGGTTACAGTACTCAAACATGTGTAAATGAAATAAAACACAACTCCAGATATGTATTTGAAGAGGTAACAGCATTATAACATGGCTTAAAGCTCATCTATCTTGTATGCAATTATGTACCTCCCCTGGCATTATGAATTAGCTTGAAAGTGCTCCATGTAACGTTTTTGGTGCAGGATGTTGCACAGTATGGCCTTAAATCTGCAGTAAATCGATGCTGCTTTTGTTTTCATTGCCCAAAAATAGACTAAAAATGTCTCATAGTGAGTGTTTTAGCACATACATGACCAGACTGCTGCTGTGCCGTTTATGCTGCTGCTACTAAAGGCATAATAAAACAGTGTGTAGTGGTTAATAAACAAAAGCAGCATGTCCACTGATATACTGGATATCAGTGGGTTTCAGAGCGGTGAAAAATAGCAATTCAAAACTAAATATATCTTTTGAATGGATAAAAGTCCTCAAAATGGCACCTATAAACAGGAAAACAATGAGGTTAAAATTTGGGATTGGAACAGATCTGAATTATGACTTTTTTTTTAAAACATTCAGCCATTCATGTATTTCTCTATTCCTCCATCCATCCACCACCTGCCCATCTTACATGCAATTGTATCTCTCCCCTGACATTATGAATTGGCACTCTATAGACTATAACTCGTTGTAGTGTATACTGTTCCACAATATTTCTTTAAATGTGCATTAATATGGCTATTTTCATTGCTCCAAAGTACCTCTAAAAACAGAAGCTCTAGTCAAAATCAATATATTATTGTGAATATTATTGTCAAGTCAAATAATTAGCATTTTATTATTATCTGAACCATATATGGTATAATTGCTTTTATTTATAGAAATAAAAATGCTAGGTGTCATCCCCACCAAACTTCAACCATGTTCCATGTTCTCAGCTGACCTCTGACCTCTGACCTCTCCTCTACAGAACCTGCTTTTCCCAAACCAGCCTCCTCAGCCCCACAGCCGGTTCTCGGTGTCGCCCGGCGGAGACCTCACCATCTCCAGTGTCCAGCGTTCCGACGCGGGATACTACATCTGCCAGGCCCTCACTGTGGCTGGGTCGATCTTGGCCAAAGCTCAGCTGGAGGTCACAGACGGTGAGGAGGGACCGGTCACTCTCTCTGCAGGCGCTAACATGATTCAGTCTGTTTGAAACAACTACAGAACTGTGACTAGTATTTTGTGGTAATAGTCATAGACAAGTTGCAGTGATGGTAGCAATTGTGGTAATTACAGTCTTAGCATTGATACAGTAGTAAATCTCATATCACTTGTTGCACCCATAGACTGTATAAAGAAGTGGACTAAGTGAGTATGACATCACCACGGAGTGTTCGAGTCAAACGAAACTCATCAAGGCTAGCAGTTATAGGGGCCAATTTGGAGCCGAGTTTTATATTTAGAATTCCGACCACTAGTATCATAGCAACCAAAGAGCCAATCCGGAGCCAGACTGTTGGAGGTAATGCCCCTTCCCGCCCACACCGCTGGTTTAGCAGGGAGCTGTGTTTAAGCAGGGAGCAGGTGTTTAGCAACACTGTCAGTCAAACCTGCAAACCTGTTGCTAAGGCTAACAGGAGCAACCTCGTGGAAAGAAGGTGCCTAATTTGTCTCTTATTAATGTTTATATTTTGAGTCACAGACACAATAGCGAAATAAAAATACCAGGATCGTGTAAGGTGGGTTATTATGAACATTTTAAGACCAAAATGACAAGGCTGCAGTTACACAGAGAGGTGTGACAATATTCCAATGTAAAGTGAATTGGAGCTAGAGTTGATGGAGCCTGAAGCGCGCCAATGCTCACTTCCTATTTGGAACGCAGCAGCTAGCAGGTTAGCTATGTCCATTTATATATACTGTCTATGGTTACACCCAATTATCATTACAAACTTGGAATAATTAGCCTTTTAAAATTTAATGGTTGTACAATGGCAGTAATTGTAGTGAGAAATCTAGTTGGAGGAGTAGTTGAAGTGGTAGTAGCAGTAGAAGCTAACACCACATTGAATGAAAGATAGCAGATTAACATTAATTATACATTTTTCAGCATTGTCCAATGGAGTAAAGTAAAGCACTGACCTCAGAATGCAATAACAGGAGTTTTGGTGTTAATATTCAAACATACTTAAAATATTTGTTTTTTGTGTAGTCTGTGTTTGTGGTTAGCTGTAATGTCCAGTCTGTCAGGTCTGTCGATGGTGGGAGTGCAGGGGGGAGCCGGAGATCAGGGTCACACCTGCTGCAGCCTTGGTGATTCTGTTTGAAGCAACTACAATATTGTGAATAGTGACAAGATAAGTTAGGGAATTCTACATTTGGTTCTTAGACTCGATACTCAATATTGATTCTGATACTACGATGATAATAAAAACTAAAAAAAAAAAGGTAGGTTCCATAGTTGTCCATTGGTGTATACTAGTCTGTTCTGACATCACTCTAACGGTATTCAGAAAAGGTTCATTTCTGTCCTTTGAATGCGTCTTTTTTAGCATTGATACCTGCTCAAATGAGTATCGGGTTTGAGTTATGAGTTTCGATACTAGTTTTAGGATCTGTAGTAGTACTAGTATCTGATTTTCAATACTTAAGGCAACCCAACACTAATGGTATAGTGGCATTCCAACAAGTGAATTTGATTCCCAAAAATTCTCATGCAAGTCATAACTTTGAAGCCTCTGAAGTTTTGCGTGTCCTTGGTACTACTCCCGTCTCCATACTACGTCCTTCAAACCTCCAACATTTTACAAAACCGATTCTCCCCTCTTTAGAGTTTTAAATCACATCATTCCTTTTACGAGCTCTCACACTGAACGCCCACGCTCCCTAATTCCATTTCTGCTCTCACAAGTGCCAGAACCTCAAGCTCCGCTCTGTCCCTGACCTCCAAGCGAGGGCTGTTTTTTCTCGCCGCACAATTTAATTAAAATTTCCTACATTTTCTGGCATGGCGGCTGGAATAAAGCAGCGGTCGCCCTTGTATTTTTTATTTTTTATATATATTTTTATTCACGATGGAGAGAATGTCCGTACAGAAAGAGGAGGAAGGAGTGATTGAATGGAGCGGTGACAGGAGATGAAACATGGGCTCACGCTGGTGGTGGAGAGGAGGGGGTAAGGGAGGAGGGTGAGGTATAGGTGGGGGTAGGATAGCAGTAGTAGTAGTAAAGTGGTTACAGAAGTACAATTAGACAAACTTGAACCTGCCGTGTTGCAAAGGTAATGACTGTTGTAATTGTGGTAGTTGTTGCTGTAGTATTAGTAGCCTAGTAGCAGTCGTAGTAGTTTGCTTGAAACGTTTATTGCAGCGTTTTTTCTTATTAAATGTAATGGTTGTGCAATGGTAGTCGTCATGAAAGTAGTTACAAATCTAATGAGTAGTACTAGTAGTTGTAAAAATATTAATAATAGTATAGTAGTAGTGGCTAAAATAGCACATGGAAGGAAATCTGAGCGCTAAAATAATCATTGTGAATTATAATAGTTGCAGTAATAGTAGTAGTAGTAGTAGTAGTAGTAGTAGTAGTAGTAGTTCTAGTTTTAGCAGCAGTTGTAGTAGTAGTAGTAGTAGTAGTTGTAGTAGTAGCAGTAGTAGTAGTAGTAGTAGTAGTTACAGTAGTAGTAGTAGTAGTAGTAGTAGCAATAGTAGGTGCAATAGCAGCAGTAGTAGTAGTTGCAATAGTAATACTTGCAATAGTAGTAGTATTAGTAGTAGTAGTAATTGCAGTAGTAGTTGCAGTAGTAGTACAGTTGAAGTAGTTGCAGTAGTTGTAGTAGCAACAGCAACACTAGTAGTAACAGTAGTAGTAGCAGTAGCAGTTGTAGTATCAACATAAGTCTGGTGAAGGTGAATGGATTTTAAGAACAAAGAGTATTTTTTATTTTTTTGTTTTATTTTATTTTTTTTACCACCACCTGATGACATCACAAGGTTGAACCAAGCCTGAATGAGATATGGCATATTAGAAGGACATTCATTATTGCAAAGATAGAAAATATGAAGATATTTCAACTTGATGAAATAGAGTAAAGTACAGCCTTCAGAATGCAGTAACAGGTGTTTGGTGTTAGTTTAAGTATTTGGTTTATGTTTAGTCCTTGTTGCTGTTTAGCTGTAGTGCCCCGTCTGTCAGGTCTGTCGATGGAGGGAGTGCAGGGGCCAGCCGGAGATCAGGGTCACACCTGCTGCAGCCTGGATGATTTACTGCCCCCGGGCCCCTCACGCCAGTCTGGGGTTCAAGGACACGTAGAATCAGAAATACTTTATCTTCTCCACAGTCAAGGCCACTGACCACTACCACCCCACCACACCACAACCAGCCCCCCACCCATCACACCGTCCCATCACCACCACCCCCTTCCCTCCTGTCAGTCTGAGCTGCCACCAAAAGCAGACAGATGCAGGGCTATTTTAGGATACAAATACAGGAAAATAGGCTCTGTCCACAAGAACCTCACCGTTAGCAGCACTACTTCCTGTCCAGTTTTATCTCTATGAGGGTTTTGCAGAGTCACGCTAAAATTAATAAATGTTTAAAGATCAGGCAGTGGACAGGGAGATGCGGGTGGATGTCACTGACAACATGTGAAACACTACACAAATAAAATGAATACTTCACCAGAGGACGCTTTTGTATTTAGAAAGAGACATGTTTGTGTCTCACTGCTAATGCTAATGCTAATTTTGAAGCATAGCAAACATTAAAACAATACCACAAACTTAAGTATTCTACATTTTAAAATCATTGGATAGTCTATATTTGAATTTGAATTGGTTGTTTATTTTCTGTTTCCCGATGTGAATAAAAGTGACTGTTAGCTTTGAGACAGAGATTAGCTAGCTAGCAATGCCTATTGTTTTAAAATGTTGTAGATTTCAATGTGATTTTGGCCTCAGATTTGATTTTGTTAATGAGAAATATACACACAGATATTATATAACTGATTGATTAAAGTTTTGGATCCAGTTAGAATCACTACACCGATGTTGATGTCAAAATAGGCGTGGCTCCACTCTAATTATTCTACCATGTTATAACATTCAACTATAAATGCCCCATTTTTGCTCTGTGTTTTATGATTGGCAGAGCCTGTAGGCCTGTATATCAGAGGTGACTTACACACACACACACACACGCACATACACACCTAAACACGCAGACACACACAAAGACACACGCACACAGACCCACAGACACACATACATACACACACGCACACTCACACACATACACGCACACATACTTACACACACACACACACACACAAACACCCACGCACACAGACCCACAGAAACACACACTGACACACATACGCATGCACACACACACAGACACATGCACACACACACAGTCAGACACACACAGACACACACACAGACACACACACAGACACACACACCGACACAC
This sequence comes from Periophthalmus modestus, assembly GCA_019594935.1. Lineage (NCBI taxonomy): Eukaryota > Metazoa > Chordata > Actinopteri > Gobiiformes > Gobiidae > Periophthalmus > Periophthalmus modestus. Next base: position 9,548,612 of record JAIEZT010000016.1, read on the forward strand.
ATACGCATGCACACACACACAGACACAAGCACACACACACACACAGTCAGACACACACAGACACACACACCGACACACATACGCATGCATACACACACGCAGACACATGTGCACACACACAGGCAGACATACATGCACACACACAAACAGACACAAACACATACATATATATACACACACACACACACAGACACACACACACACGCACACACACCCACAGACACACACACACACATACACACACATATGCACGGAGACACACACACACACATATGCGCGCCCACACACACACACACACACTGACACCCAGACACTCTCACACACACACATACATACACACACACACACACCACACATACACACACACATACACGCAGACACACACACATATGCACACATACATGCAGACACACACACACACACACTGACACGCAGACACACTCACACACCAACACCCAGACACTCTCACACACTCAGACACACGCACACGCCACACATACACACACAGACACACACACATACACATACTTGCACGCAAACAAACACACGCAGACACAAACACACACATTTATGACATAAGCAGTGCAGTGTGCCCCCGTGTCTCCAGGTGCTTTTCATTAGACTTATAGATTAACGGAGCTGAAGCTTTAGGGGCTAATTAGCAGCTAGCTCTCTCTCACCTCCCCCTGATATGTGCTGCGCTCTCACCCCCGGCCACACTGAACCACTAAAGCTTGAAATGATTGTGGAAAATGTAGATTCACTTTGTAACAAGTAGGGTGAGTGTAATTAGATCTGCCTTTGTGGGCAGTTCACACTTCACATTTTTAGAATATTGAAATATCATCTGTTAAACTGCTATGGAAGATATTTGCAAGACTTTTTTGGCCAAACTTGAAACATGTGACATGTTGCAGCGGTAATGGTAGTAGTAGCAGTAGTTGCAGTAGTTGTTGTCGTAGTAGTTGCATTAGTTGTGGTCCTTATAGTTGTAGTAGTAGTTGTTGTTATAGTAATAGCCTAGTAGTAGTAATAGTAGTAGCAGTAGTGGTAGAAGTAGTAGTAGTATTGGTTGTAGTATTAATCTTCTTGTTGTTGTAGTATTTGTAGTAGTAGTTGTTGCAATAGTTGTTGTAGTAATAGCTGTAGTTGTAGTAGTAGCAGTAGTTGTTGTTGTAGTTGTTGTTGTAATAGTTGTAGTTGTTGTAATAATAGCCAAGTAGTAATAATACTAGTAGTAGTACTAGTACTAGTTGTAGTAGTAGTAGTAGTTGTTGTTGTTGTAGTTGTAGTAGACTACTAGTTGTTGTAGTAATAGTCATAGTAGTAGTAGTAGTAGTAATAATGGTAGTAGTAGTAGTAGTAGTAATAGTACTTATTGTGGTTGTAGTAGTACCAACAGCAGTCGTAGTAGTCATAGTAGTAGTAGTAATAGTAGTCATAGTAGTAATAGTAGTGGTAGTAGTAGTAGTAGTAGTAGTAGTAGTTGTTGTTGTTGTTGTTGTAGACTACTAGTTGTTGTAGTAATAGTTATAGTAGTAGTAGTAGTAGTAGTAGTAATGGTAGTAGTAGTAGTAGTAATAGTACTTATTGTGGTTGTAGTAGTAGTACCAGCAGCAGTCGTAGTAGTTATAGTAGTAGTAGTAGTAGTAGTAGTAATAGTAGTCATAGTAGTAGTAGTAGTAGTAGTAGTAGTAGTAGTAGTAGTAGTTGTTAGTTGTTGTTGTTGTTACTGTTATGTAGTATAGAGGACTGGGGTCAGATTATCGCAGAATTTCTTCCAAATATCTCATTTACTGTCTGAATTGTTAGGAAAAGTACCGTCACCTCGTCAGCTGGCCCACTGTCTCCATAATGAAACATTGACTCAAACCACAGTGAGTCAATGTGGGCCACAGAGGTTTGTAATAAAACTACCGTTCAGAATGTTACAGGAAACTTCCCCACATGAATGCAATCTCAAATATCTCTGTTTCCTCCTCTCTCCAGATTTATGAAGTCATTTTATATGGTTAAGTTAAAAGATGTGACAAAGTACACCATAAGGGCCCTGCAGATGTTAAATGTCTCAGATTAAACCAAAATTGTAGTGGTAGTAGCAGTAGAGGCTTTGGCTTTCAAATATTGGTTCGGCTGACATTCTGGTTGGAAAGTCTCGTAATGTTTGACCTTTTATTTATGGAAAGCTGTTCTGTGGTTGTGTGAGAGATAAAAAAAAAAAAACAGCTACATAACACATTTGGGTCAGTTTTGGCTTTTGATTTTATTGTATTTTATCTTAAAGTAAATACATGCAGTCTTCAGTCACAGCTCTGGTGTTGGCAGATACTTAAAAATACTGTATTGAAATTATCGGAACAGAAAAAGCTGGATCTAGTACATACAAAATCTACTGCTCCCTCAAATGTAAAAGCATTTGTGTGTAACTAACCACATTTCTGTTGTGTCCCAGTGCTGACAGACAGACCCCCTCCCGTGATCCGCCAGGGCCCCTCCAACCAGAGCCTGCCCCGGGACAGTGTGGCTCTGCTGCGTTGCCAGGCGTCCGGAGAGCCCATCCCCTCTGTCAGCTGGCTCAAGGACGGGGTCAGTCTGCTGGGGAAAGACCCTCGTATGTCCCTCCAAGAGCTGGGTAGTCTACAAATCAAGAACATCAAGGTAACATAGCACTGTGTGATTTGAGCTGGATTTGGATACAATAACCTTTTCATTACAAGTAGCAGAAAGTGGGTAGATCAGGGGTGGACAAACTATTTGACACACTAAAATCTGATAGAGGGGCCGGGTCAGGATATATATACATATATATATATATTACATTAGAGATTTGGCCTGTAACATGTAGGAAAAAAAATATAAGGCTCATTGTAGAAATTGTTTTTCAAATGCATTAATAAAATTAATAATTTATTTATTAAATTTCAGTTAAATAAACACAACAGAAAAACTTTGAACAAGATTTACCCTTACTTATTTTAATTTAGTTACGTTCTGCGGGCCGGATTAATAATTCCAATGGGCCGTGTGTGGCCCCGTAGTTTGCCCCGTAGTTTGCGACCATGTACTCAAGGGGTAGTAATACCATTACTCAGGTGGTAACTTAAAGAGCAACCGAAAACAATTTGTATTTAGAACTTAAAGTGAAGAACAAAATCTAAATAATGCACAAAATGTGGCATTTTCAAAGAGACACAAAACTGAGTCAAACTAAATCATATCTGAAGGATTGAAATGTTCAAATCATTTCATATTCCCAACATAAAGAGTACTGTTACTGCAATACAAATATTCAACTCAAGTACGAGTAAAAGTATGCTCCTTTCTTTAAAAGTACTACTGGGTTTCAATGAGCATTTTCCATAAAGATGACCATAACAGCTACCTATTAGTCCAGTGGAGGTGTATGCACTTTAAAAACACCACCTCATGACATCATCAAGTGGAGCAGAGTGTTTTGAGCTTTTGGGAAGAGGATGGCCCAATGTTTAAGGATTCCCCAAACCTGGATGAATAAAACACTACTGGGTATGTTTTCAATAAGGAGGCAACATTATGAAGTGGCTATTAGCTCCAAAAAGTTAACGTAGCATTGTATGGACCCTTTAAACTTGATTTATGAATGTTGCCAGATTGGATCCAGTTGCCATGGTGTATTTTTTGTTGAATGGAAGCAGGGGGGTAAAGCAGATGATAGAAGATGAATAGCTGGTATTGATTTTGAAATGGTTTTACAGTTTGAGTTAGCGTCACATTAGCGTAGCTCAGCTGGGCTCAGAGGCACATGTGGGCATTTAGACTTGATTACATTTACCCTCCACTCGTTTGCCCTGCCTGTCCCCTCTTTCCATCTCTCCGTCAAGCCCCAAAGGAATATCTGTTACTCCTGACAACATGGCCGACCGCTGACACAATTCAATAAAGCTGATGGAAGACTGGGGTAAAAAAAACAAAAAAAACAAACAAAAAAAAAAAAACATATGGCTGCTCATTTGGCTAATAGCTTCTTACGCTGAACTATAGGAGTTCAAATGCAGAGAAGACAGAATTTTTTTTGAATAATTTGTTGTCCTCATTTACCCATGTATTTAGGAATTTATGGTGACACATTTCATCCTTCAAAAATATAAAAAAAAATATATATATATGTATTTTTCCATCAGAAGTACAAAAAAAAAGTCCTCAAAAACGTAATTCCATATAAAAATCACTATAGTAAAAAAAAAAAAAATTAAAATTAAAATGTTAAATAACGCCCCTCCCTTTGCTCTCCATGCTAAGTCACTCCCCCTTCAGAGCGCTATCACAACACAATCAGCGTGCATGTACAGTTTTGTGTCTTGCTTTTGTATATTTATGGAAAATTGTTGTGCAGGAACATGGATGATGTACGGTTGTGGGAGGAGCCTTGTACAAAATGAAGGTATAAATCGGGCCGGGAGAGATCACTAGATTACTCAAACATGCATCTAAAACCTCAAAAACATTCTGCTTATCAAGATGAAATTTCTCAATTACCCATTACCCCTGATGACATGGCTGACCGCTGACATGATTCAATAAGGTGATGAAAAAAGTAGTCCCTCCGCCAGCAGCTGTCAGCGAGCCAGAGTGCGCGCCGCGGCCCACCTTAAATGAATTAGTCCCGCTCCGTGCTCCTCTCCATCTGACGGGACGGAGGAAGAGGAGGGGAGTGGGGGGGGTCATTGTAGAGAGAGTGGTGAGTTCTGAATGGAGGAGATGATGGAATTAGTGTCAGCACTTTGAGATTTACCCCCATGCACACACACACACACACACACACACACACACACACACACACACACACACTGAGATATGACATAAGCTTTGGCCCAGGACAGACACAGGGAGACAGGGGTGGTGAGTGACGGGACATCAGCAAACCATAGACCAGCAGAGAAAATAGGCAGTTATGGTATTTATGGACATTCTATTATTGAAATAATCACAGCAATATATTGTGTGGCCCTATATTGGGTCACCCTCTGGTCTGGACATAGAGAATGGGTCAAATGCAGAGGTCATGTGCGCCCGCCTTAACCATCCGAACTAAACCTAAGAAACGTGTTTGTGTGTCTTCCCTCAACCAGGTGTCTGACTCGGGCATCTACACCTGTGTGGCCACCAGCTCCAGTGGGGAGACTTCGTGGAGCGCCTTTCTGGAAGTCAAAGGTATGGAACTGTCTAAACGGGTATGACATGAGGTCAGTCTGAAAAGGGCGTGAGATGTTCCATTTGTCCAGGAGTGGTCCAGTGTAGTTTCAGCGGGGGGTCATCTGGATCAGGCAAGATGTTTTGGCATTTTACATTTGATGGCACTGAGAAGACTTTTAGAGTGAAATTCCTTCCCTGACTTCATCTCAGTGTAGTAGTATAGGGCAGTATAGGGTAGTATAGTATAGTACAGTGGTTAATCACTATATCACAGTTCATCTTTTGCAGTTTTGCATGCTTTATTACAACATATGAACGTGCATCGTAGACCATTGTCAGTCAATCCCCTCCGTGCCATGTCTCCTGTACAGTACAGAATGCGTTCAGCTTGTGAAATTTACATAAATGTTTGATCGACACTACAGCGGAGTGGTGCCAGGATGAAGAGGCACGGTCAGAGGAACTGTGAAATATGCTTGAGTCACTATTAATTTAAACAAAACATATGTGAAAAATGTTAATGCCCGAGAAAAGTGTATAAAGCTGCGAGGGGTTTTACAGCCTTAAAACATATATAATAATGTTAAAAAATAAAGCTGAGTACTTTGCGTATTTCGCCTATTGCAGATTATTCTTAGAACGTAATCCCAGCGATAAACATGGGACCACTGTATAGTATAGTAGAGTATAGTATAGTATAGTATAGTTAGTATAATATAGTATAGTAGTATAAAGTATAGTAAAGTAGCATAAACTCCTGGCTCTCAAACCAGGACCACTAAAAATGGCTTCTGGATCTTGATTGCAAAAACAGTGTCCAGATGACAACCACTGAAATGTACAGTACATTTACAGAAAAAGTAGTAGCAGTCGTTTAGTTGGTAGAGTGCACTTCCTCTGATCAGAAGGTTGGTGGTTCAAATCCCACTCCTGGCATAATAAAACATCATTGATAGAGTGAACATATATGGTTTGAAGGTATAAAAGAGTTGTATAAGTGTGCCCATTTGCCGTTATACTTAAACATCTGTGTGTGTCCCTCAGAGTCTGCTGGAGCGGTAGTGGTGAAGAGCCAGGAGGAGCCTGAGCTGCCCGGACCCCCGTCCAAACCTCAGGTCACCGATGTCACCAAGAACAGTGTGTCCCTGTCCTGGCAGACTGGGACCTCCGCCTCTGCTCCTGTCTCCTCTTATGTCATCGAGGCTTTCAGGTAGAAATATATCCAATCCTATTGTAACAGTAATAGTTAAATGTTGACTCTAACAGAGCTCCTGCACCCACGTGACTACATTTGATAGGGCGCCTTGTCATTAGATGAAACCGTAAACACTGATTGGATTTTAAGATTATGGATTGCTTAGATTGTGCCCTAAACCTTCATTATCTAGGCATCTGGTTAACGTTTCACCTTATAAAACCCTGCTCTATAACGTTTACTGATACTGACAGTTTAAATGATGTGAGACTGATGCAATAGCGAAAACATGATGTGCTCTCACTAATGTGCAGATGTTGAACAGCAGGCCACTTCACTCATGCCAATGTAAGAACCACTCCAAAAACACTGGTTTATCTTCATAGACTGTATATATAAATGGACACAGTTAACCTGATATGAACGCTATACGTGCTAGCACACTCACTTAGTCCACTTCTTAATACAGTCTTTTTTTTTTTTTTTTTTTTTTTTTGTGATTGAATTTTTTCACCATCTACACCGTCTATGCAAAAACAAGAACACCGGTGCAGAACTGGCAGTGTGTTGATGTGAGGTGTTAAAAGCCAAGTCCGTCTTAGTAGTAAATGTTGTGCTGTTGTGTTGCAGTCAGTCCGTGAGTAACAGCTGGCAGACAGTAGCAGACCATGTGAAGACCCCTCAGTACACCGTGAAGGGGCTGCGTCCAAACACTATCTACCTGTTTATGGTGCGAGCGGTCAGCAGCCAAGGAGTGAGCGACCCCAGCCCCATGTCTGAGCCCGTCAGGACACAAGGTAATAGCTACTACTATTCTATTCTAATATTATTATTTAATCTATTTTAGTTTAGTTTTTTTGTTTGTTTGTTTTGTTTTAGTTTAGTTGATGCTATGTTGTTTAATTACATTTTTAATTTTATTTAGATTTTAGATAAGTATAGTATAGTATAGTATAGTATAGTATAGTATAGTATTAGTATAGTACAGTAATAGTACAGTATAGTATAGTATAGTATAGTATAGCACAGTTTAGACCAGTAATAGTATAGTATAGCATAGTATAGACCAGTAATAGTATAGTATAGTATAGTATTAGTATAGTATAGTACAGTAATAGTATAGTGTAGTATAGTATAGTATAGTATAGTATAGTATAGTATAGTATAGTATAGTATAGTATAGTATAGTATAGTATAGTACAGTAATAGCATAGCATAGTATAGTATAATATAGTATAGTACAGTAATAGTATAGTATAGTATTAGCATAATATAGTATAGTACAGTAATAGCATAGCATAGTATAGTATAATATAGTATAGTACAGTAATAGTATAGTATAGTATTAGCATAATATAGTATAGTACAGTAATAGCATAGCATAGTATAGTATAATATAGTATAGTACAGTAAGAGCATAGTATAGTATAGTATAATATAGTATAGTATAGCATAGTATAGTACAGTATAGTACAGTATCAGTATAGTGTAGTATTGGTATATTATACTCTAGCATGGTACAGTAATAGTATAGTATAGGATTAGTATAGTATATTACAGTATAGTCAGACTCTGCTATATCTGTATATTTCATTGGCTTTGTCCTTGGCCAATCAGATTTTTTTTTTTTTTTTTTTTTTTTTTTTTTTACAAAAAATTTCTAAGGATAAAATGGACCTATACTCATCGTAGTCCTTCACATATTTCTCATGTTCTGTTGCTTACATTTGTGTTGCAGACATCAGCCCTCCAGCTCAGGGTGTAGACCACAGGCACGTGCAGAAGGAGCTGGGGGAGGTCCAGGTCAAGCTTCATAACCCAGTGGTCCTCAGCCCCACCTCCATCCAGGCCACGTGGACCGTAAGTCTCTATAGCCACGTTTACATGGACTGAACACCGAGCGTGTTAAACAACCCAATTCAACTCGTTAGACCACTGTTCTCCCAGTCTACATCAGGTCAAAGGTCAAAGAAATCGTTCAAGCAACCTTTGTTTGTGTACTCGATTATGGAGATATGATATACATGCAGACTTCAGCCTCTACTTTGAAACCCGTAGATGCACTCTTTCACTCATATTAGGTGATGATTTTAAACCCATCACTGTACACTCTATGGAAAAGTAGGGTGGCCTTCGCTATCTGTGAGAAGAGAACAACACTCTATAAATGTATTTATAAGGGAATTCAATGATAAACTGACTCAATATCTCACTTGTTTGTTCAACCTTGATACAGGAACTTCAAGATCTCATGATTCTCCACATCTAAAAACTCACTGCTCTACAACTGAATGGGGGAAAAAAAATACCTTTTGGTTATTTAGCTTCCCAAACATTTGAAGGGCATGAAGCACTGGATAGATTGGTACCACTATTGCACTTTAACAATGTGGTGATAAAGATTTATATTCACACCTGCTCCCGTTTTTTATGTTTTAAATGGACTTATGCAGGTATTTGTTTGTCTTGTTTTTGTTTTTATTGGTCTGGTGCTTTCATGGGCTCTCCCTGTAGAAATAAAGTTAAAGGAAATGAAATGTTGAAGGACGGAATAGGTTTGAACATAGGCTATGAGACGTTCAGGTGCGTCTACTAATTTAGCATTAGCGCTAAAAATTTGCAGCTAATTAAACTGGCTATCATACATGTAGCCACACTTAGACATAGACACTATCTTCCTGTTCTAGTGTTCTCTTACCTCTTGTCACTTTGAAGTTAGTGAAACGCTGAACCGCTGAACCTGGCACACTTTCAGCGCACCACAGAGAAGAGCTGTCAGACATCTTCATCACTTGCACCTCCTCCTCTTCATCCTTATGGCAAAAATGAGAGTCCATTGGAGTACAGTGCAGTACTTCTCTGGACTATTTAGGTCTATATTTGGGCTAAATCTGGTATAAAATTAGATTGTGCCATTGTCACAGTAGTTATAACCAAGAAAATACGCAAAGTTGGACCAAAAAGTAGATTAAACTGACTCTAAATTAAGCAAATATTAGTACTGTAGAGGTCTCTGCATACCTCTAAAAGACGGGTCACCAACTTTTTTTGAAACTGAGAGCTATTTCATGGATACTGAGTCATACAAAGGGCTATCAGTTTGATGCACTCTTCTGAAATAACAAATTTGCTCAGTTAGTTATACATTATTAATGATTAATGGTAATCATCTCTGTGAAGACACTGATCACGTTAATGATTTCTCACAATAATTATCAACAATGACAGCAAGGCGGGAAACAGATATCAATATTCAGCACTTTAATTGTATTAATCTCAGTAATTGTTAAATTTTCAGATGATCACTGCACCATGTTTATCCAAGTTATTCAAGTTATCAATTATATAATGTTAGAGTAAAATCAACTTACATATTTTTAAATAAATCTCAGTTGCTTTTTGTGACTTTTTTGCCGATTTCAGGAAAAAAGACTTGCTTACCCAAAACTGCCTTTGCCTCAGAGGCTTTTTCTGCCCGCAGTGCGCGTCCTGGTGAGTAGTTAGCGTGGTAGCTTTTGTGACACGTAGTGAAGCGTCTCTGCACATTGTGCTGCTTTGACATCACCACAGTCGCCTCGCAAATTAGACACACGCAGGTTTCTTTTAAAGTTTCCTCCAGGCTCCTCTTTCCATTTATTGTGAAAGTGATAAATTTTCTTTATTTTTTCTGCCATGTTTTTGGGGTAAGAAACTGCATTCAGCACCCATCTTCATAGTGCCCGCTTGCTTACTATCCACAAGCACTGGTTTGTCACATGCACAATACTAATCTAGGTCAGAATTCACCATAACTTATCTAAACTTCACGTATAATGAACATATTTTTAAGATATTGTGATATTTTTAAATGTATATAAATACAAGTGTGATTAAAAAAAAAATAGCAAAAGAATAAAAATAAATTTAAGATGCAGCTCTCTAGTGAGCTGCGCTTTTTATAGACCCGGCCTGTGGATGACTCCTGTTGTCCTTGGGGGTGACCTGGTGCCTGTGGGCACCATGCCGGTGACCCCTGCTCTAGAAGAATCTTCCCTGGTATACCAGTGCTATGTGTACTACAGTTTGAGAAACATGGGTATAATAGTGTATAGTAGTCAGGAATGGTTCACAGTGAAAAAACCTGAAAAACTTGAAAATACAGCAAAATGCATAATGCTATGGAACCCACTCACCCGTTCACACACACATGTACACAAACACTGAGGGTGGGTTAAGTGTCTTACCCAAGGGCACAACTGCAGCATTCATCTGGGTCAGTGGATCTGAACGCTCAACCAATGATGTTTATGTGCAGGATTTGAACCACCAACCTTCAAATCACTGGACAAACACTCTACCAACTAAGCTACTATTCATATAGTTCATCAAGATAAACTAAAATTGCCACACTTTATAATAGCACATGTAACAGCCCTACTTCATGAGCAGATTATTATGAGCAGTTTATTATTCAGGCTTAAGAAATACTGTTTGTTTTATGGTCACAATATTCTCCACAGCCAGTTAACCGTGATTAAAGGACTTTTACAAACTACAAACATACCATAAAATTAAATCAAACATTACATACATTTTATAGATTACTCAAAGATTGGAGAGTCATTTATCAGGTGTATTTTTTTATGTTTTTGTTACAAGAGACTAATAAATAAGATTAAAAAAAATAAGTATGTCCTCCACAGTATAACCAAATTTACATAATGAGAGGGTTTTATGCTAAATCCACTTTTTGGAGCTTTCTTCCATGTTATAAAGATGTTCCCTCATCAAAAACCATGCCTGAAGAGGTTTTAGATGTCATCCATGCATATTTGAGTAATTTAGCGATCTCTACCGGGCCCTATTCAAACCCCCCGTACAGTTAGCAGTAAGGTTTGGTGCAAGACTCCGCCCGCAAGCCTGCTTCACCCATGCTGCCACACGACAATTCTCCATAAATATACAAAAGCAGTATTTTTATTAGTGGGATGTACACCGATTGTGTTGTGATAGCGCTCTGAAGGGGGAGTGACTTAGCACAGAGAGCAAAGGAAAGGAGACTCAGAGCATCAAAAACGAAAGTGAAAACTTATAAAACATGTTAATATGTTGTTTGGGGTGAATATAGCATTTTCAAAACAATAAAGATAACACGGTGATATAAATATGTTATGTGGTAGCAGTTAATACCCCATAGAAGTAAAACACCTTTTCTCCCCCAGTCTCAGTGTTGTTTACTGCCGATAATAAAAACATAATTCATATTTTTATTCGGTAATGGCTAATCATAACTGCCAGCTGTTATTTAATATCACCATCATATTTTCAAAGCACAAAATAAGACGTATGCAAATTAAGATTATTACTAGGCACGTATATCCTACACATGCGACACAGAGTCACCACACGGGACCTTTAACCACATCATTTATAACTACGCACATTTTACAACAACAAACTCATGCATATATTTTGTATGTATTTTCATGTCAATCCCATGAGTGGCATATATTTAAAGTAGGCATCTGTAATTCGCTGACAAAGGCTGATTTTTTTGTTCTGACCAATCACACGCCAGCATCGCTCCAAAGTGTGTACTGACCTGGCAACCTGGCGAAGGTGTAGATTTATGAATGTGATGTCCAATCAGGGTTTAGAGTAATGAATCAGGAGGAGAGAAGGAGGCAGGTGAGAGGAGGAAGATGGGATGGGGAAGAGAGGAGGAGAGGAAGGAGAGATGGGTGAGAGAAGTAGTGGGTGAGCAGGGAGGGAAAGAGCGATGAGAGGAGAAGAGAAGGATGAGAGGTGGGGAAGGAGAGAAGGATGTGAGGAGCAGCGAAGGAGCTGAGGAGGGGGAGGAGAAGAAGAGAGAGGAGGGGAGATGAGGAACAGGTGGGGTGTGAGTGAGAGGAGGAAGGGGAGAGGGGAGAGTTGGGGAAGGAGAGAAAGGGGGAGATGGGGAAAAGAGAGGAAAGGATGAGAATGAGGGGAAGTGTAGATGGTAAGAGGTGGATGGGGGAGGAGAGGATGATGAGAGAAGGATGAGAGGAGTCTTAATAGACGAGGAGAGATGGGGAAAGGAGAGAAGGATAAGAAGAGGAGAGAAGGATGAGGGGAAATGGGTTGGAGGAGGCATGGGAGAGGAGGTGTGTAAGGGTAGATGGGTGAATGGAGGGGTGGAAAGGGAGGAGAGGCGATGGTTGAGAGGTGTTTAACGGTCCTATATATTACCCAAAATGGATTCTTGTGAGCTTTAAGCCAGGTTATAATGTTGTTACCTTATCAAAAAACTACCTGGATTTGGATTGGAGCACTTCCTGTATTACCACATGACATCACAAGGTGGAACAGAGTGTTTGTTTGAGAGAAGAACTCAACATAAACCGTTTTAAACATGTGTGAATTTAAACAAACACAACTCCAGGAATGTTTGTGATAAAGAAAACTACACTATAACAGGCCAGAAAATACCGTAATATGGGACCTTTAAGTTCCGGGCCAGGACAGGGCATCCATCTTTATAGCTTGACTGTGTGAGAAATCCCCCGTCTTAACACTGTACTGAGCGCTGTTTTAACAAGCCATTAGCCTGATGTATGCACAGGCTGCCTCTGTATACACGCTCACACTCACTCACCATAAATACTAGACACTTAAGTACGGCTCAAGTCTATTTTAATACAGAGAAAAGTACAAGTCTGCCAAAATATGTTTATGCTAAGCTATTGTACGAGCTAGTTTGCACGTCAAAGTATACCTGGAAGTAGTATCCCTGGAGGAATAGTTACAAATTTTATTCAAGTAAGAATAACGTTACTTCACAAGTATATTACTAGTAAAGTACAAAGTAGAGGGCCAAGAAATTAGTCAAGTACGACATAGTTCAATTCCAAACGGTAAATGAGCATGAACGTGAACTGGCTGCATCGACTCTGGCTCCAATTCACTTTCTATTGAAAAAACGTCACCCCCTCTCTCTGTAACTGCTTGTTAGTTTGGTCTTAAAATGTTTGTATTAACTCGCTCTACATGATCCTGGAGTTTTTATTTCACTACTGTGTCCCCAAATCAAGATAAAAAACATTAATAAGAGACAAATTAGATGCTTTGTTTCAGCAAGGTCAGCAACAGCTAGCGTTAGCAACATGTTTGATTGACAGTTATAGAGTTGTTAAGTGACGATGTCCCTTCCGGGTCCAACCAGAAATTTCACAGCTTATTTATAGCATTGTTTTTGTCCCTAAATCATCAAATAAGAGACAATTATCTTTCCACACACTGTCAAATATGTAAATACTGTAGTAATCTAGCATAACATAGAATTAGCAACTGGTGGTCACACTAATGCTAGCTTAGCCTAGCCTAGTTTCTTACCTCAACCTCCCTTATATACAGTTATAACCATACAGCCATGTTTATAACCTCGTTAGCTTTAAACAACTATGATTTCTGTTTAACCTGAGATGTATTATTGCTAAAACTAAACATTAAATTGTTCACATTTTCATTGTTTTCAATCTGCTGTCAAACTTAACAACTCTATCGTGCTTTATTGATAAGGGGCAAGTACATTCAACAACCTCGCTCCTGATTGGCTCTTTGGTTGCTATGATACGCTAGAGGTGCAGGTAAAAGAAGCTAAAGCTAAGCGAGTAACGTCACACTCCCTCAGTCCACTCGAAACAACTTCCTTTACACTACACTACACATTGAGATTTGATACCTCAGAATTTCTGTTTGTTTGCTTATTACTCAGAAGCCAAAATACTTTCTTAGGTGGTAATTGAAAAGTTTGAGAACCGCCGGTACTGTGCATTTCCTGTTCTCCGCGTCACTTTTGCAGCTTGACATCGTACTTTTTTTCCTCACCTCCTTCTGGATGTCACGACTTCATATTGATAATGCATTGGGGACACGGCGGTGCCCTTAAAGAAACCATTACCGGAGTGCTTGAGTGCTTAAGTGTGGCTTGGCTCGGGGTTAGCACCGTTAGCTAATGCGGCGTCCTCATTGAGCTAAGTGTGTCATGGCTAGTGATAAAACGCACATTAAGCTCACTACTGCCCCCCACAGAGTCATCAGGGTACAATTTGTCAGGGGTAGAAACACTAGAGATGCTTTTTTATCGGACACTGGTACCGAACAGGGACGGATAGAGATATAGGAGGACCCAAAGGAACATCATTTCCATGGAAACAAGCCGGTTTCCACGTAGATGATGTTGCTTTAGGTATAATCTTTTACAATTTGGCATGCAATGATCAAAAATACAGTTTTAACTTTGTATTTCCAGGTTATGTGCCACCTCCAGAAAGTTACACAGTGTTGCTTCTTCACGGGGTGTTGCGGAAATGTTCGCAGTATGATTGAGATTGAGAGAGAATGAAATAAGCGGTCTTGAGTCAGAGAGATGCCTTTGTGGCGCTCCCAGACTGGACTTTGCCAAGAAATGTCAAGGTCAGATACAGATAAATGTGAGTGTATCAGCAGTGACAAATGTAACAGAGCGCAGGAACAGTACAGGATCTCATGTACTGTTCATATACTGCTGAGCATTCTGGGTGAAGAAACATTTTCGGCTGACAAACGCTTCACCAGAGAAGTTACGCAGTGTACATTTAAAAGCTTTAGAGAGCTGGGCGCAAACTGAAAAGGAAATGTATTATCAATCTTATCATTTTATTTTTATTAATGTATCTTTATTTCTATGGGGAGAGCCTAGTGTGAGTACAAGACAAGTATCTTTCATGAATGCTCTGTTCAAATGCAGAAAAATACAAAGAAAAACAAACCAAATAACGCACTAAGTCCATTTAAAATAATAAAAAGAGTGAGTATAAATGCTTTTTTTAGAAATTTTATACTCACACCTTCTCTATGTTAATTTTATAATGATTATTTATTTTTTTATGTGTTGTATTGTGATTTTAATGCCTATCTTATTCCGTAAAGCACTTTGAATTTGTACCAAGCGTGCTATGCAAATAAACTTGCCTTCCCTATTTCCAGATTATGTGATTATGTGTGGCACCAATCTATCCAGTTTTGCATGTCCATGAAATGTATTCCAACAACCAAAAAAAACAAAAGCTTTTTTTTTGTTCTTTCTTTCTTATGGGGTTGCATAGGTTTACCAATGAAAAGCAGTTGTTGTTTTTTGGGCTGCATTTGGTAAACATATCTATGCGATCCCTCAGTCGTCCAGGTCTCATCCATAGTAAAAGCCAAAAGTAGAATCTGTCAACTGGACAAAAAAGTTGTAGGAGTGAAGGCGTTCTCTGCTTGTCATCATTCCTACAGCTTTTTGTCCCGTTGACAGATTTTACTTTTGGCTTTTATTATTTGATAACATATCATATCTCATCCAAGCATTCATCTTCCTCATCTGAAACTGTTCTTCCATGTTCTCCCTTTCCCCAAGGTGGAGCGGCAGTCTCAGTTCATCCAGGGGTACCGGGTACTGTACCGGCAGGCATCCGGGCTCCCAGCTCCGGGTCCCTGGCAGACTGTGGAGGTGAAGGTGCCCTCTGAGCGCAGCGTGGTGCTAACAGGGCTGAAGAAGGGCATCGCCTACGAGATCAAGGCCCGCCCATACTTCAATGAGTTCCAGGGCATGGACAGTGAACCCAGGACAGCACGGACTACAGAGGAGGGTAAGGCTCAAATACTACCAAAACTGCTATAAATATCACTACTACTATTTGCCAAAAGTATTGAAAATCAGATACTAATCAATACTAAAACTAGTATATACTCATTTGAGCAGAAGTCGATACTAAAAAAAAGTTCCATTCACATGACAAAAATAAGGATCATGAGCTGTATCAGAACAAGTATAAGACCACATAGACTATGAACCATTATGGAACCTACTGGACCACTGAGGTAGTACACAGATGTAAGGCCACATGGGAATAGAAAAGGAAGTACTACCATTTAATGTTGAAAGTCACACTCTATTGTCTAAATAAAGAGTTTTATTATCATCGAGTATCAGAATCAGTATTGAGTATCGAGTCTATCCTTTGTATGGAATCAAGTTTGACATTTTAGTATCATGACAGCACTACTACTACTACTACTACTACTACTACTACTACTGGAAATATTGCTGCAAAGTTGCTTGAATTTCTATTCCCTTGTGAAATTAATGCCATTCTATTTATGTTAAAGTGCATACGATGGGTTTTTATAGTTTTTTTTCACCCTAATTATTATTTTTATTGGTGGGACGTTATAGGCGGTGAGTTCTAGTCAGTGAAGTGTCATACAGGAAGTAGCGTTGTGTTACTCATCTCATATCCACAAAATTCATCCAAAATGTGGTGACAGTTTAGATGCAGTGAGCACATTTTCATTTAAAACAATATGTGGTGTCATGTATCTTATATTTTATTTGTCAGTAAGTGCCCCTTATTTACTGTATAAGTGTTAGGAAGCAGTTATTTTAGGAAGTTACTGTCAATCTTACCAAAATTGCCGTACTAAGGGAAAACTGGGCTAGATATTTAACAGCTAAATCTCATTCTTGTTCGCTGGGGAGCGGGGAGAGAACAACAAACCCAAAATCAAGTAGGTAAGAACACCTTCCTCAGGGTATCACTCATCTAGCTCAGGGTAGTGTACGTACTAGTTTCAGAGTGCACTGGACTGCATGTGAGAGGGATATGGCCAGACCAGAGCCCAGTCTCACACATGGATCTGCTGCTGCTGCTGTGAGGCTGTGACACAGTGTGAGGTGTGAGGGGATGTGTGAAAGAGACCAGTCGAGACAAGAACTCATCCAAGAGATAGTCTGTATATCTCTATGCCTGTATGTCTGCTACTTTTACTGGCTCCAATGCATATATATTTATTTATGCACATTTATTTTTAGTCAGATTTGTATTGCTCTAAATGTGTGCCTAAGATTTGTTTTAAGGGTGCCTTTGAGAACACTAAAGAAAATCCAAAGTTTAGTTTATTCTGTTATATAGACTTGACTTGGGCCGAAGTCTTAAGCAGGGGCTCCCAGACTTCTCTCACCCCAGACACTTTCTCCAGCTCCTCCTGTGGGACCCTAAGGCATTCCCAGGTCAGCCAAGACATTATTATGAAGTAATATAGCAGTATATTAACAAGCCAGACCAAATGCATTCTAATTCACCTCTAAAACCCATCAAAAATACAGGAAATGACACATGTGTGCAGCTACATTTCCTGTGGTGAGGACCCCCAGACCCCCTTGTGATGGAAGGCACATTGTACCTGACAAAGTTCACATTTTAAAAACGTCCAGAAGAACTGACAAAAAAGACTGAAATATGAACTGACAAAGTAATACAAGAATCACATTTCAGAACTTGTTTGTACAGATCTAAACTACAGGGTTAGTATCTTTATTCAGAATAACACAGGAGATTTTGTTGTTTGTGGAGGAAATTATGCCTTTGCTAATTCTTGCATTTGGTTTTAGCACAATGTTAAACAGCAGAAGAACTACAGGGACCATGATCCTTTGCTCCTTTGCTATCCTTTGCTATTTCCATAATGATAGCACTGCAAATACATATCAAATCCTGACTTAAAGAGGGGGTATTACATTTCTATTGGATATTAATTATCAGCACAAATTTAGGTCATCACGTTATTTTAAAAATTTGATTAAAATATTAAAAAGTTTAATAAGTTTCAGTTTTGTTTTTGATGCTCGGAGTTCCTCCTCCCTTTGTTCTCTGCTCACTCCTCCTTCAGAGCAGTATCACACTCTCGTCGCTGCACATCACATTAGGTTTGTCAAGTTCATGTGTACTGTTTTGTATCCTGCCTTTGTATATTTATGAAAATGGCTAACCGTAAGGAGGGTTTGAATAGGGCCCGGAGAGATCACTAAATGACTCAAACATGCATGGATGACATCTAAAACCTCTTCAGGCGTGTTTTGGATGAGGGAACAACATTATAACATGGTGGAACGCAGTAAAAAGTGGATTTTACATAATACCCCCTTTTTAAGTGAGAACATTGTGAAGTTTGAATGTCACACATCTCTGAATATAACAGTGCCGATTATTCAAAATATAGTAATTTACATAGGTCTCTCTCTCTCTCTTGGTCCTCTCACTGCACATATATAGGTCCGTGTGTTTCCCTGCTGCAGAGGCTGATCCACACACACACACACACACACACACACACACACACAGCCGCAGGACCCTCGGGGACCAGGGGAGATCAGGGCAGGACATAGAGACTGATGGTCCGGACTGGAGTGATTAAAACCTCCCCTTTAGATTACAGCCGAGGTCCCAGAGCAGAGAGCGCTGCAGGACTGGAACCAGACAAGTCTATTCTGCTCATGCTGGTTTTACAGTGAACATACAAAGTGAATAGTGCAATTACTTTTCACAGCTGCCATCCTTTCATATCTATCTCTGTGTAAATTTCATATAGTTTCTGTGCCATTTTAAAGGAAGTGTATGTGTCCTGCAATCTTACAATTTAACCTCCTGGGACCTGAACTCTTGTGTGGCATCCTTTATTCATTTTTTTTTTTGTTTGGGCTGATTGGGACCTGACGAGTGTAGAAAACTAAGAATTATCTCGACATATGAGGGCATTTGTTCTACGTTTTAATCATTTTGAAAGAATATTTGAATAATGATTTGCAAAAAAACTATTTATTAAGTGCCTGAATAGAGCCACATTTGTCTTGAGTGTAAAAACAAAATAAGAAAAACAATTGCGCCTCTTGGAAAAATGTGGCTCATTTGAAGTGCTGCTGACAGGCGCAGAAAGACACATACCTTTACAAAAAAAAAAAAAATTATAATAATAAATAAATAAAAAAAAATAATAATAATAATAATTGAACATTCTAAATGCGTAAAAATATTCTAAATTGAATATTTTTTTGCATTGTTGTTGTTCTTCTTCAAAAATAAATTGCATTGTGGCCTCGACAGCCCAAAATTCATTGTCCATATATATAGACGCCAGGTCCTTGGAGGTAAAAAAAAAAAAAATATTATTATGATCACAACTGAATATGTGTGTCTAGACCCTTCACCTGCAGATATGTATGTTTCGTACAAGTGGTAGTGACAAGGTAGTGACCATTCAGATCAGAGACGGTCCTTTTTTAGGTGTGGACCGGATTTCAGCATTGAAAGTGGCAACTGAAACGAGAGACCCACGTGAGGCTCTTTCTGCTTTCTGACAGTTGTAGTGCAGATATTCAAAAGCCACATTTGCTTTGAACATGTTTACCTGGTATTTGAGAACACAGTTAGGTCAAGTTTAAATGAAAATCTTACATACATTTCCTTTTGATGTAAAATTGAAATATATTCTGAAGCCAATGACATCTCCATGGAGACAAGCAGCATCGTATCCCTTACCAGAAAAGTTCCTGGCTCTTTAACATAATAACACTCATTTGGACAACTGATTTGACAGCCCTCTCCCAGCGTCTAAGAGCAGAGCCATGTTTCCCGCAGGCCAGTCCCCCCTCGCTGCTGCTGACTGGACTAATGCCTGTTAATCTGAGCTATGAAAATGACATATCCGCACATTTACATTCCCCATTTGTTTTGGCGAGACTTTAACACCACATGTTTGCCTGTGCCATCACTCACCGCAGCTCCCAGGACTCGGGGTCACATTGGCCCCTGTCATACATCACCCCGCTAATGGCTCTATTAGCAAGCGCTCCCCGGGCCACTAATGAAAAACGCCTATTGTTTAGCGCAAATATGCATGCTAATCAGCTAGCTAAATCATTCATAACATTAACTTTGAACGACATTGCCTTTTAGCTAGCTTACTGCCACATGCTAGCAGCGCCGACGACCGCTCAACTGGATGTAATTGAACGGCAGTAAGAGCAACTGTCTGTATGAAACATCTGATTTATAATTTGATATTTTGTGGCACTGGCTTTACATAAACAAGTAACAAGTTTTATTTATACGAAACACTTACAAATCCATATTTAAAGGCCCTATATTAAACAAAAGTGACTTGAAGCCGTATTAAAATGCTGTTACCTCCTCAAAAACATACCTGGAGTTGTCTTTTGTTTCATTCACACATGTTTGAGTAACCCTTTATTATTAGTCTGTCTACATCTCCAAAGCTCAAAATACTCTGTTCCACCTCGTGATGTCATGAAGCTGTAGTTTTCAAGTCAACAGCTCCTTTTACCTTGTCAAAACCAGATTTAGAGAGACCTCTAATGCATTTGTCTCCAGTAGGTTAGACTACTGTAACTTTCTGCTAAATGGCTTCTCCAAATGGGCGTTAAGACAGCTGCAGTACATCCAGAACGCTGCTACTCAGGTCCTGACTGTAACCAGGAAGTCCAACCACATAAGTCCTGAGCTCAGGCCTCTGCACTGGCTCCTGTGGCTCAGAGAATAGACTTTAAAGCAGGTCTGCTTGTGAACAAGTCTCTCCATGGCCTAGCACCAAAGTAAATCTCTGATATGTTAGTGCAATATGGACCATCTCGCACTCTGAGGACTTCAGGGACCGGCCTCCTGATGGTGCCCAGAGTCAGGACTAAACATGGGGAATCAGCATTTCAGTTTTATGCAGCTAAAACTGAAACGAATGAAGATGTGAGACAGACCTCTACTCTACTTTTTAGCTGTGCATATGACTGAAAGTTTTTTATTCTCTTTTAATGTAAATTTTTTGATGATTATTTGTGATTATTTATGTTTTGATTTGTGTCATTTTAATGTCTTTCTTATTCTGTAAAGCACTTTGAACAAATCGTGCTATACAAATAAACTTACCTTGCCTTAGCTGTAGTTCCATAGAGATCGACAATTCCAGTGTTGAAATCATAGAACATAGAACAAAAAATAGCATAATATGGACTATTTAAAGCCCTGTATGTAACTTTTTATCCAAAACCTAGACTAAAATAAAAGCATATTGGTTGTGTTAGTGCAAATATCCATGCTGATCAGCTAGCTAAGTCATTCATAACATTAACTTTGAACGACATTGCCTTTCCGCTAGCTCGCCGTGACTCGCTAGCATTGCCGACCGCTCACCTGGATGTAATTGAACGGCGGATGCTTTCGGGTAATCTGTATCGGGGGAGCGAGGTTCACCCGGAGGAGTCATTCATCTTGTCCGGCGCAGAGGGATGAGAGCAGATTTGAACGCTGACGGCTGCCATTTTGGACGGCGCGGGGTGAGGGAGGGGGAGGGAGGGTGGAGGCGAGTAATTGACCTGTCAGGATTCCGTCGGTGTTTGCCCGCTCCCCGCCCGCGCTCCGCCCGACACGACATAAATGAGGAAACAGCATCTTAAAGCATTGTTTTGCGATGTTATTTATTCGGGGGTGCGGGGTCACTGCAGAGGAGGGAGAGTTACTGAGAGATGGTTTGGTGAGACAGAGCCGCAGACAGAGCTTGGATAAAGGGTTACTGATGTCTTTTCTGTGTTGAAGACTGAATGTGGCCAAATAACTGGTTTTACAGAGACGTTGGATGTAATTTCCGGTGTTTGACAGTTCTGTATGGGGCCATGGCTTGTGGGGCATTTGATTTTGTCTGTGGGTTATACTTTTTGCATCTTAAAGGTACATACACTACCAGCCTGTCAGTTTGGACACATCCTTGGTCCAAAGATTTTTGTACTTTTATAGTGTTATATAGATACAGAATACATCAAATATATGAACCAAAATAAATGGAATTATGTAGTAAAGAAAAAAAGTCAAAGTGTCCACCATTTGCTTTGTGGACAGCTGCAAATCCTTGTCCTTTCCTTTCCCCTCCTCTCAATGAGCTTCATGATGAAGTCTCATGAAATGGTTTTCACTTCACAGCAGTGCTGCCTCAGGATCAAGAAATGACAGAAGTGCAAACAGGGTTTAAAGCAAAATCTAAAACATTTTTTGAACTATTTTGAGTTTATTTTTTGTTCACTACATTCACATGTGTCATTCATAGTTTTAATGCTTCAGTGAAAATCTATAGTGTGAATAATCATGGAAGGAAAGAAGAAACAGTGAAAGAAACAAATGTAAAAGTGTGTCCAAACTTTTGGTCAGTCGTGTAAATACAGAAGTGGGTAGAGTAGCCAAACAGCTGTACTAATGCAAGACTATTACTTCAGGAAATATATTTTTTTAAGTAGATGTAGAAAGTAGTGGTCTAAGAAAGTACTCAGAAAGTACAAATATGTGGGGAAACTGTCGAGACATAACATCTCAATTTTCAATTCAATCAATTTTGAAGTTATTATAATTTGAAGGACAAAACACAAATAATGCACAAAATCTGTTATTTTCAAACAGATACAAAAATGAGCCAAACTAAACCCTATCTGAAGGAGCTGCTGCAAAACACAAATGTTCAAATAATTTCATATTGTCGACATTAATCTCAAGTCACTTTCGACTTACTTACAGTAGGAAGAGGAACCACAACTTTTACTCAAGTAACAGTACTAGTGCTGTGTTACTCAAGTAGGGGCAAAAGTATGCAGTTAAAATGTGTAAAATTTTATGAAAACTACTCAAGTAAATATAACTAGACGTACAATATACGAAAGAGAACAGCTGCGGCGGCGCCAGCTGAGGTGGCTCTATTGAGGTGGCTCCAGCTGAGGCAGTTCGGGCAGCTGTTCCCACCAGGAGAAGGAGACCCAGGACACGCTGGAGGGACTATGTCTCTCGACTGACCTGGGAACACCTCAGGATCTCTCTGGAGGAACTGGAGGAACTGAAGGAAGTATCTGGGGTGAGGGAAGTATGTGCCTCCCTGGTCAGACTACTGCCTCCACGACCCGCCCCAGATAAAGAGGAAGAAAATAGACAAACTACAAGCTATTAGCTAATGGTTAGAATGTATGAATACATCATATTAATATGCCATGTGGCTATACAGCAGCCATGTTTGTCAAATTCTATTTTGTCTCATTGATTTTACATAAAGAAGCAATAATGTTATATTTATACTAAACATTTACAAAGCCATGTTTATTCCTTTATCCATGAATAAAACTTCAACTATTTATTAGGGCCCGAGGGGCAATTGTTCCACAGACAGCGGTAACAAACACTGCATAAAGCTGTAACACACAAAAAGAAGAACAGAAGGCACACAGGGCTGCTCAGTGATGCAAACATTACAACATTATAATTTGGCTCAGAATTGACATCACAGTTTTGTCTATACTGTTCAAACCTGTAGGGAAAGTATGTACTTATTGGCATGGCACTTGTTTAAAAGCATATGTATATTTGTACTGCTTTGAGTGGGCACACATATCACTGTACAGAAGAGACTGAATTGTATTTTTAAATTAAATAAACTAATACAATTGTCCATTCACCATTTTAGATGGGATTAATTGCACAAGCCCAATAAAACAACACAGAAAAGAAGCAATAAAACCATTCTAAAAGGACATTACAGATATGATACAACATGTGCGCTTAGCCCACCAGAAATTTTACAAAATAGCTTTACCCCCAAATCCAGGGTGATATGTTACAGCACATCTTAGTTCCAGCAGCTCCTTAAGCTTAAGCCGGACTCTCTCCATTCTCCATACCTCCTGACCCCTGTCTCCTAGTAATACCTCCATCTGCGATCGATGAGAGCTGTCCATCTGTTTGTCCGCTCCCTCATGCTTCCTCTAAAACTGCAGTTTATTCCATTTTTCTGTCTCTTCATCCCCGTAAGCCGTCGCCCTGTGCCCACCCGGCCTCCTGTCTTATAGAGGAGGTAGAACACATCGCATGGATCAATACGACTCCTCTCTCTGCAAATCCTCCGGCAGAGAGATGATTCATGTTTTTATAATTCAGACTTGGTTTGGTGGGTATATTTGTGGTTATTATTTATCAGAGTTAAGTGACAGTTTGTGAAACAAAAGATAGTAAAGATGCTGTTTCTGGATTTTTACTGTCTTAAAAACATGACCTTATGCATTCTGACTCAGACATCCTAATTACTCACTTATACTTATGAGTTTATAAGCACTTTTCACAACTCTCATAGGATAGAGCAGACATGTCAAACTCAGGCCTGCGGGGCAAATTTGGCCCTTGATATTATTATATTTGGCCCGTGACATCATATCAAATATGTATTAGAGCTTGTCCGCCGGCTGATGTGCCAGTATAACACATGCACCGCTAATACTACGAATCCCTGAATGCTTTGGCCCCACCCCTCCGTTGACATTCATTAGAATCTGCTACCTGTCGCCTCACTCAAATTTAATCCACCCCTTCTGAAAAACATGTTGTTGAAATTTTTCAATATATATTAGTATGGCCCACGACTTAGTCCCAGCTTTTCATTGTGGCCCTCTGTGAATTTAAGTTTGACACCTCTGGGCTAAAGCGTAGTTTGGTAAAGCTAACAACAACTAGTTTTCTAATGTGCACTTCCTGTTTCTCTGACAATAAAATCCTGGCTAATTAGTTGCAGACAGAGGACTTATTTTGACCTCAAGAGCTGCTTATACAATATATCTGTACTGGGGCCAGACACATTTTGCTCAAATGCGTGGGCCCTTTAATCACCAGAGATACATAGTTGTCAGATCTCTCCCGGTCATATTTTTGGATACAAACAAAAAAATTGTTTGAGGTTGAAGTATTAGACAAATGATTATAGATTTACACACAAAGTGCAGAAATATCACACATATATATATTTTTTGGACATTTTTGTGTTAATTTTTGTTTCTGTTCTAATTTCTAACCAGCACTTTATTTTCTCGATATTCAAATACTGCATATTTTCAAAAGAGCATTCATTTATAGCAAAAAGTTGTTGGTGGTGGATGGAGTGGTCGGTGTCATCGTTGTTACTGATGATATCAGAACGGGCCATTTCGACACAAGTCTCTTAAAAACTTTCATCCAGGACTTAGTGTTCTTTATTTTGATTACTAACCCATTCCCTTTCCTCTGTCTCGTCTGTGTCCAGCCCCCAGTGCCCCTCCACAGCAGGTCACCGTCCTGACCGTGGGTAGTCAGAACAGCACCTCCATCAGCATCTCCTGGGACCCCCCTCCTCCGGACCACCAGAATGGCATCATCCAGGAGTACAAGGTGGCTGTCTCAGTCTTCTCAGTCTTTTTAATGAAATCTCATGCAAATGTGGTCTCCTAAAAAATTATGTTTTTGATTCAAGTTAATCCCTTCTGCCACATGTGCAGACACTGGGCCTTTGTGATAGAAAAACAGAGCATAAAAGTTGTTATGTTTCAGTGCTTTGATCTAAATTTTATTTATTTATTAAATGTCATTCATTCCCCAGTAATTTTGCCAAAATAGACTAAAACAAAAGCACCTTTTTGTCATTTTGGTTGTTTTTATTCCAAAACACAGGGGGGGGGGGGGATGTTCCTAAGTCCTTGGTTTTACTTTTCTGTTTCCCTGGAATCATGCAGTTGACTCTAAACCCCCAGAAGGTTACATATTATCACTTTAATTTATTGCAACAAAAATGTTAGACTGACTGACTGATTAATTAATTTATTAATTTTTGCTCTTTTTTTTATTTCTTTTGATTTATTTATTGAACCCAAAAAAAAAAAAATTTTTTTAAAATGACCAAAGCCACCACATTAACCCTTCCCCCTCCGTGTGCCCCGCTGTAGATCTGGTGCCTGGGCAACGAGACGCGCTTCCACGTGAACAAGACTGTGGACGCTGCCATCCGCTCGGTGGTGGTGGGCGGGCTGCAGATGGGCGTGGTCTACAGGGTGGAGGTAGCAGCCAGCACCAGCGCAGGGGTGGGAGTGAGGAGCGAGGGCCAAACCATCGTCATAGGTAAGGTCAAAGGTCATCGCTGGATACTAATGGCCGATCATACCGATTGTTCAGAATCCCGAACCTCTGATGATATTTTTGGAACAGTATGTTGGGCCAATTTGATAATTTTCCTCAAAAATATATGCTTTGAATTTACTACTAACATAAATATTATCTATACTTTTACTGCTGTTCATAATTAAACTATGATGAGGAAAATAAAATCTCAGTTATTTTTAGACATCCATAACCCTGTTTTTTTTTATGACTAACCCATAATGAAGCAGTGTCATCTCATTTTGTGCTATGCCAAGTGTTAAAATAAAGCAGTAAAGTTATGTGGTAGTTGGTGGTAAACTGGAGATTAGATATATATCGGCAAACTGATATATCACTCTATGTCTAGTTTTTATAAGCTAATGTCAGAAACGCACTTTATAAATCAAATGTATTGCTAACTCTGAGCTACACTAACATATAACGTCGAGCTATGTAACTTCTAAGGTTGAAGGTACCTCTTGTCTCCATGGAGATGTTGTGGCTTTGCCTGAAATTGTTCGCAGTAGGGCATTAAACGTCTATATATCTAGGAGACAATTAGGTGATGCTACCAGGCCAAGGATATTTTGGCAGTATAGCACATGTAGAAAAAAAAAGTCAAGGCAAAAACAGCATAGCAACATCATATATGTAATTATAAATAAACTTTTATATATTCAGTTGGTTTGCAGTGGTCCAAAGTTATTCCTCACTTACCTCATGCATTCAGAACGTCCTAATTATCACCATGATGAGTTTATAAGTGCTTTTCTCAGCTCAGTGTGGAGTTAGCAACTGACATGTTAATACCTAATTCATGATTCTCGCAGAACAAAACACTTTATAAATTAGATGCAGACAGCACACATTGGGCTTATTTTGACCTCAAGAGCTGCTTATAGAATATATCTGGACTGGGACGAGACACATTTTGTTCAAATATGTGGGAAAAGTTGGGAACAGAACCTTTAATGATTGGTGACAAGGGAATGATTATAAAATAGCTTTCTACCAAATTACTGTATAATAATATGTTATGCAAATTTTTCTTTATACTTTTATAGTTTTATTCAGTTTATTTTATTTGTATTTATTATTCATTTATTGTCTTTCTTTATTATAATGAGTCTATTGATGTCTGTTGATCCATTGCTGCTCAGTGAGATTCTAACCTCAGTGTGTGGAGTTATGGAGCACATGTCATTTTCACAAACACTATTTTGATGTGTGTTTCCTCAGTCTGATGTATGAGTGTGGCGTCGGCCGCAGCCTGATTTGACCCAGAACGGATGGTTTGGCCTGCAGCACGTTCTTATTTCCCCCGTGTCCCATAATCCATCTGAGGCAGGCCCTGGCTCTGCGGCGGCCATGTTTGTGGATGTGGAGAGAGAGAGGAGAGGCGGAGGGAAGGAGGGGAGAGAGAGTGTATTGTATGATGACTGTATGATGGCTTAAGAGGTGATTGGTGGATAGGCAAATATAGCGGATTGTGATTGGATAGTGGCAGGCAGAAAGGAGGTAGGGAGGTAGGGAATACCTGGTTGAATGAACTCCTCAATAGTGCTGAAAGACATGCTCTGTACATTGATTAGTCACAGCACAGCGTAGCACTGACCAAAGTATCAAAAGAATGAATTTAAAAGAACAAATTTATACAGAAACGCACTACTAACAGTACGTTTAAGTGTAAAGAAACATAAACGTATGATTTGATATGCCTTCTCCTTTCTTCTATGACCCATATAGATCATTATAATACAAATTCAATAATTAGTGAACCAAAGATCTACAGCTCTACTCACTAAACCTTAGTGTAGTACAAATTCCAGGACAGATGGAGAAGACTGCACTGGGGAGGGCGTCTGGATCGAAACGTAATGCCAAACCAATATTCAGATCACAAAATTTTGAAAGAAAAAGGTTAAACTATAACAAACAATTAACTGCTTTTATTGAAAGTTGAGTGGGGAAAGTACGCATCTTGTAGGATTCCTTTAACAAAATGGGTAGAACATGTAAAATTCCCAACTAATCTGATTTAAAAAAATATCAGCATAACCAGAAACACAGTATCCACAACATTTAGCTTGCTTAGTCGCTGCAGTAACCGACTAATCAGCCTATGTAGTTCCAGCAGTATCAATTACAGTAGTTTAAATGTCTTATAAATATCTAAAAACCTTAGTTCCCATTAAATTTGTCAGTTCAAAATGCCAGCAGAGGTCACCAGAACTGCATCTGTTGGCCTATTTGCAAGTAAAGTAGACAAAATGTCTATTGTCAAAATGGCTTAACATAATCATTAATATAATTTGAGCAAAGCAAAGATTAGAACTGGTGAAAGTGTACTGACTTAAAAATGTTGAGGAGCAGTAATTACATCATGTGGTTCAGGATACAACATCAGATATATAAAAGTCAGTTTGGCAAATCAAAACATGAAATCAAAGTTTATTAGGGAAACCGGGCAACTTGTATGATTCCTTCAATAGCATCGGGACGACATGTAAAATTGGACTAATTAAAACGGTATTAATATATACAAGGACCATTTAACACATCACAAGTTTAGCTAGCTTACTCACTGTGGTAAAAAGTAACTAAACAGAAATACTCATGTACTTGTACTTGAGTAAATCTGTGTATAATTCTAGCCATGTTGCTGCAATTGGTTACATTTAAAATTATAGGGATTTTGAAGCACATGCCAGTGCAGTTTTGTATAAATGACTCAATACTTTTACTTGCGTATAATACATGTAATGGAGTACATTTTTTAGCCACGAAACTGTACTTTTCACGAATTTTCAGTACTTTTTCAACCACTGCTTACCCAGATTCATTTTCTGTACTATGTTAAATGGATACAGCCTTGGCGTGCAGATGAGTGGTTTGAGAAAGGGCGTATCTCCCTCTATACAAATGATATACAACATGGAGGGCTAGGATTATGGTTGGTGTGCGCCCTGCATATAAAGTCTGTTTTGATGAACTTTACGGCTGTTTTTCATTTGGCGTGCGAGTGTGGGAGCGGACAGTGTGGTTAGCTGATATAAAGCGCATGTGGATCGATACAGGGCCAGAGTTTTCATCTGAAATGTTGTGTTTTTCAGCAGTAAACAGAGAGGATCGGGAGCGTAGAAAACGAGGGGAGGATTTTCCGAGGAGACTTGGTAGGATGTAGACCTCTGGAGTGTGTGGATTTGAGTACAGCGGACTTGTTTTGGTTGATGGATTTTTGACTTTTGCAATAAAACGTGTGCGTGGAATCAGACGTGTGTCCGTAGGGGGATGAGTCAAGACCGAAGCAATGACCTTTAACAGCAATAAGAGCTTGTTTCTGTTTATATCAGATGTATTGATTATTTATTTTTATTTATTCTTCCTTTCCCATTTTTGGATTGGTGTAGGAAATAAATAAAATTCTTCATCCAGGACAGTAATAGTAGGGTAATAAGTTGGAAATATCAAAGGTGTAACTATAATAATTCCACCTTAAGTCAGGGTAATTCGATTAATCTTAAATGTCTAAATCTAATGTCTAATAATCTAAAATGTTCCACCCTATAAAACTGAAAGAAAAGTGCATCCGCAAACCTACTTTCACATTCCACTGGGGCTGTTTAGTTATTTAGACGATTAATCGGTTGATAGAGTCGACATAAAAGTCGACATAAATTTGTATTAGTCTACCAGTTATTTTAGATTTAGAGATGTGGAATAAGATATCTGAAGATTTGGACGTGAATCATGGGTTTAAACTGCCTTTTTGCATATAATCACACCATTTTCTATTACTGTTCTGTGTAAAAATAATTATTTTTGAGGTAGATATATGGTCAGATCATAGATACTGAACAGTTTTCCAGAGCTTTTGCCACACCCCCTTTTTAGTCCACTAACCTATCGCCAGGACATGTCTTTAGTTACAATTGACTACCGGTCTACGATTCAAAAGTTAACATCAGGTGAATGCTGTTACACTCAACATCATTCACATTTCATTAATCCAAAGTGGTCTTCTCTGGGCACTTAAAAAAAAGCTCTGTTCACATTTTACCCAGATTGTTGCGTCACAGATAAAAAATCTGGACTTCTTCTGCACAGTTTTTAAGCCCATAAAGTTTATGGGCTTAGCATATTGCTATGCTAATAGAGCTATACATTTGTTGTGAATACAATTTGACTGCAGAATGTGTCCGGTGATGGTATATTCCATATACCTTCACCGGGCACATTTACATTGTATTTACATTGTCTAAGGCAGGGGACTGAGACTCGCGGCCCGTGGGCCAATTGCGGCCCTTGGGCCAGTAGTTTGCGGCCCCCGCCTTAATGTGAAAATTTATTGTTACTGCGGCCCGCGAGTTTGACACGTGTGGCACTTTACAGTGTTGTGTGCGGAGCTGAACGAACCTACCAATCACGGTGGGGTATATGGCTCTCGGGGGGCGGGACATCGGTTTGATGCAGAGAAACATTTCTCAATGAGTGAAAGTTACAGCAGCGCTGCCATGGAGTGTTTTCTTCTGTGCCTGGTGCCTTGTTTCTATTGAGCACTTCACGCCACATTCGTCTGAGCGCGTTGCGTTCACAACACAAAAAAAGTGTTTTTAAGTTGCTTTTCAGCGGGATATTACACATATATAAATGTACATAAATATATGTCATATATTAACACACGTCAACGGCACTTAGAGAGTTCATATGAGGTCTCTCTCTGACAAAATAAATAATAAAGTGATGATTATGTGGTGGGATAAAAGAAAAGTAAAGAGCTCGGTTGTAGAGTCTTAGTCGACATAAATTTGTATTAGTCTACCAGTTAGTGACAGATGTGCATGTGAATAATAATATCCCCGGAACCCGGACCAATCATGGGTCGTAAACGTTATTTTTCGGTCATTGGCCGTTTCTATTAGTGTTCGCCTCATGCATAATTATTTTTAAAGTACACTTCGAAGTGCTGTTCAAAGTGCTCGGCCAACAGTTTTCCAGGGTGCTGCCTCCGCCTTCGTGCTGAAATAGGACTGGGAGATAGTCTGCAGTCACATAGTGGCACCAGTCCATCGGCAATCAAACAGTCTATGGTAACCTATACAATTATAGGGTCGCACCGTCAGACAATTTAACATTTTCTCACATTTCTCTCTTTTTTAAAACACTCTCAAAGTTCAAACCTTCGTAGATAAAAAAATTTAAATAAATAAATAAATGAGCACAGTATTATAGAAAGAAGCCAAATACTACACTGTGCTGGAAAGCAAAAATGACATTTTTGTTTTAATTCCCTCATTGGAAACAGAGGGGTAGTTTAGAAAGAGTGACCAAAAGCCAAAAGACTTCCTTCCTTTTTATGACCGCTGTCTTGTGTTATCTCAGGTAAAGAGTTCCGGGACGTGTTCATCCATGGTAACCGTAACAACAGCATCACGGAGCAGATCACAGATGTGGTGAAGCAGCCGGCGTTCATCGCGGGCATCGGAGGGGCATGCTGGGTCATCCTCATGGGCTTCAGTATCTGGCTGTACTGGAGGAGGAAGAAGAGGAAGGGCATGAGCAACTATGCAGGTGAGACCAACCAACCAGCATTTTTTTCAATTCTTTTCGATTTAAAATGATAATATGTAACTTCAGTACATGGAAAGTCAACTGATAGTGACTGAGATAGTGAATTAAAACCATACTGCGGAACATTGTCCATTGAGATTGAGAGGAGTTTTATGCAATATAAGTTACAAGAAGTCATCCAAGAAATTTGCTGATAGTAAAATCCAGCAGAAAATACACTGTGCCAGTATTATGATTTGGAAGGGCATTTGATATATTTTTCCCTTCTTTATCTCATTTTAACTTGTCTTTAGAGTAGGCACTGCAGCTCAATGTTGGGTGTGGATTTCGACCTCTGGAAGTAATTTTACAATTTTATGTATTATATTTACAATGTTTTAGAAATAAATAAATAAATAGATATATAGATAGATAGATAGATAGATAGATAGATAGATAGATAGATAGATAGATAGATAGATAAACAAGTGTAGCACATGACTATATACATTTTTATTTATTTTATTATTTTTAATTTAATCATGGAATGCAAAAAAATATTAGTACATAAATCCAGCTAGATGTATTTTCAGTTTCAGGAATAGGAATTTAACCTGTTCTTGGCGATTTGTTTTTCTTCATAACAGTGCCCAAAGTGTCTTGCTAAAAGAAACAAGAGCAGTATACGCTTGAATGAGATTTGAACCAGGAAGCTCTCCCTGCACCACTGTTTGTCAGTTACTTCCCATGAAACTTGTAATTAAAATAGCACAAAATCTGGACAGAATATTTGCATTCAAAGTTCTGTGACTCTCTCAGTATCTACGTGGGAGTCTTGATGCCTTCACTCTACACCAAACACTGGTTAAACAGCTGCTCCTGTCAGCTCCTGTCAGCTCCTGTCAGTGTGAGTAGATTCAGGAGGGCTGGAGCTCTTCAACTGCTCCGCCCACACTGTTGGAAGAGCCCCGGGCGCCGGACTCTCCCCACGGTCAGCGAACGCAGCGCTGGCCAGGATCTCCGGATGGTCAGCAAATGCGCCATTAGCCTACTCCTCCCACACATATTGACCCTGGCTTATGTGAAAGTGACCCCAATGAGCTCACAAGTTCATCAGTCCAGATGCCAAACAAGGCTAGCAAATCAGCATGTTCCAGCGTTAGCTCTCATGCTAAATACTTATGCCAATTTGTTTTGGTTTTACTGGTTCCAAAAGTGTATAGTTGGAATGTGTGAAAGCTTATAACTGTTTAATGCCTTTGCCTTTGAATTTCCTTTTTTGCACTTACAGGGCATATGGTTCATTGTTCTAAAACATTCATGGTATTCATAACAGATCAACAGCACACATCATGCAGGTTTACAAAAAAAATAAATAAATCAAATGTTGCTTTGTGGGCCAGATTTTGAGAGAATCGATCTGATTTTTTCTGATTTTTTTCCGTTTTGATTTGTCTGTGTCTTGTATTAAAATTATTTTGTGTCTCAGCTTTGCACCTTTAACCTATCTGCTTTCCCAGTTGCCCTTAAATCCCCCCCCCCGCAGCTCCTCCATGGGGCTCGCCTGTCCTCCTCACCTGTACAGCCCTCCTGCGCAGCTCCTCTGTGGGGCTCACCTGTCCTTCCACCCGGCTTGTGCACTCCTCTAACTCTGCACTTTTCTGTCTTCTTGTTTTGCAGTCCAGTCCTTCACGTTCACCCCTGCAGGTACTGTTCATTTGACCCGCCTCCTCGCTTTTACCCGTCTATAGAACCCATCCCACTCCGTTCATACTGTGCTAGTCTTCTGTAGTGACAAGGGCATGTTTATAGCAAAAGTCATAAATAAACCATGACAGCTGCTGTAGCCATGCTCTCTCCATAAACATGCATAGTGTTGTCTTCATTTCTTTCTCATGATTCTCAAAGCATGATTTAGACTTATGACAATCTTAATTAAGCAGTTATTCAATGCATTTGTGATATTTTTGTAGATCTATTTGTCAATACACAAAACAAGTTTGTGTGGTGTCGGTGCATAGTTATTATTATTCATCATCTTTATTTATTTCGGACTCGTGGTCCATTTTTAAAAAAAGAAAAAAAACACATTATTTATTATTATTATTATTATTATTTTTTTGTAGCCATTATTATTATTATTATTATTATTATTATTATTATTATTTTTTTTTTTTTTTTAGTATTCACAGTTGTAGTAGAAGTAGTAGTAATAGTATTAGTAGTAGTACCAGTACTAGTAGTAGAGCACAATCTTATAGATGCCATTATTGTACTAATAATAATGATGGCCACCAAATTTCCATAGAGATATTTTTGCTTTGGCAAGAATGTTCCACAGTATGGCATTAAACATATCTGGATGTATTTAATTGTTATTTGCCTGGTGACGCCCCTGCTTGTCAAAGATTTATAAGTTTCAGGCAATACTGTGAAATATTCCAGTCAAAGCAATAGGATGGATACTAGCAGGTCCCATATCCTACTTAAAGAAAGTTACACAGTGCATCTTTATAGAATATATATGCAGCTTATATGAAATGTGACTCCAAACATGTCTCTCCATTTGAACATAGCGAGTGTGTAGCACGCCATGCTTATTAAAGAGACTATTAATCGTAGTAGTAGTAGTCGTAGCACCAGGTTCCATTACTGTGCTAAAACACCACTTGCTTGTTTCCATGGTGATGTTATTGCTTTGCTCTGAATGTTCCACAGTATAGCATTTAACTGATACGTCAATCAGTCAATACCTCAGAACACTCCAATCAAAGCAATAACATCTATATGGGGACTAGCAGGTCCCATGCCCTACTCAAAGAAAGTTGCACAGTGCATCTTTATATAATTAAGTCCATGCAGAGTCAAGTAGACGATTACATTCACACAGATATGAAATATGACTCCAAACGTGTCTCTTCATTTGAACATAACCAGTGTGTAGCTTACAGTCCTCCCTCGCAGCACCGGCTTATTAAACAGGATTCAACACCAGCGCTTATCTCCGGCGCGTTAGCTAGCAGCGTGTCCGTCCAACTAGCTTCAAAGTGCTCCACCATGTGCTAGTGTGGAGATACGGACTTCAGAGGGGCCACAGCGGAGAGCCCCACCCCACAAAACGTGCTCGGTGTGGGCTGGAGCTGGGCAGATACCGGGAACAAAGGCAGAGCGTGTTAGCTACAGTTCAGCTAAAGGCTAAAATGCGCCCGCAGCTGTTTTGCTATTGTTTTGGTATTATTTTATGATAAATTGCGGTGATGGTTTAATTTGGCTAACAGTGCGTTTAGCCGTTAGCATTACAAATTGTGCGTTTGATATAGAGAGTAATCCAGCTTTTAACAGTGAGACCTGATCGCTCTTAGCCTATTGTTTTAAGCGGTAGTCACATTTTTAATCTAAATTTGCTAATTATCTGAGTGTGTTGGCCCAGTTTTGTGCAATAATTGTCTTTTCATTGATTAATTTGACTTGCAATAGTAAATACTGCTACAACTACTAGTATTATTACTGCTACTACTTTTATTTTTTTATATTTATACTACTACTACTAGTCTACTACTACTAAAAAGTAAATACATAAATAAACTTACTCATAATAATCAGCCACAATAGTGTAAAAATCCATTATAAGCCATGTAATCTCTTTGGTGTAAAGATATTTCAGACATTTCCACTCCAGTCACAGGTTATTCATATTCAAATTGAGAATTGTGCTGTGTCCAATGGCAAAGCAAGACAAGTTTACTAGTATAACACAATTCATACACAAAGTAATTCAAAGTGCTTCAAACATAAATAATCATAATGCACGTCACAGAGAGCCCCTAGTCTTCTTCTGTCATAATAAATATATGGACTCAAACAGAGGCAGTTAAAGTCAGATGCCCTTCCTAAATATGATGTGCTCACTCCGCTCTTGTCTGCTCTGTGTGGAGCTCATGGAGGGGTCTGTCCCACATCCTGCTGATTCCTCCATGTTCCTCCATGTTCCTCTCCACAGGCGTCATGCTGCCCTGTCATCACGGGCCCCTGCTCTGTGAGGCTAGGTCACATATGCTTTTCTTTCACATCACTTAGTAAAACACGATTTCTCATCCACATATACAAAATATTGTGTTTCCTACAATGCTTTACCACACTTTAAAATAAACAAGGTGTTCTGGGCATGTCCCACTGGAAGGAGGCCCCCAGGACACGCTGGAGGGACTGTGTCTCTTGGCTGGCCCGGGAACATCTTGGGGTCCCACCAGAGGAGCTGGAGGGAAAGGAAGTCTGGGAGTCTCTGCTTAGACTGCTGCCCACGCAACCCGGTTACAGATAAGCGGAAGAAGATGGATGGATTTAAAATAAATTCGAATTGGCAAACAAAGTGCATAACAACAATAGTGTCTTGAGTGTCTTGCCCAATGACACAATAACAGTCAGGTTTGAATTGGATACTCTCTCTCTCTCATTTTGCTTATGAGGATCTCTTACACCAATGATCATATTGGTCTGGCCTTCATGCCTGTATATAACCCTCCCCTGCTCTAGCATTCTGTAACTATTCCTGTGATCTGGCACCAGCTTGTCTCCATGGAGATGTTATTGCTTTGTCTGGAATGCTCCGCTGTGTGGCATTAAACATATGTATCCATTTCTTACAAAAAATGTAAAGAATAAAGTACATTCTTACTGTGACTCGAATCTCCTCTCTGAGCTATCTGGTGAGCATGGAGACAACTAGATGACGGACCCTTTACTAGAAAAGTTACAGAGTGCACCTTTAAACAAATATGATCTGAAGTTCAGTTTTTTTTTTTCTTCCATTTACACTCCCTCCCTCTCCCACACTCCCATGTCCTCCCTCTCTCCACGATTTACGGGCCCGTCTCCGTAGCATTAAATAACTCACATCATATTGAAAGTCCTGAAAAGGCCATCCATGAAAAAATTATGACTGAAGTAATACCTGACTGTCCAAATTTCCTGCATCTTACAATTGAAAAGCCTGGATCAGGAGTCCTGACGCCCTCTGCTGACAACAGGAGGGAGTGGAGCAGTCTGAAATGAAAATTAGCAGCATGGCTATTGCAGATGATGAAATTACATTAAAACAATTATGAATTCAAAAAGAGTCTAAAGTACATACAAATTGCTTTAATACTGACTTGGCTTGGTGGGATAGGGCCTGCGGTGAATGTATATCATAGTTTTACATCAGTTAAGTAGCAGTTTGTGGGAAAAGAAAGGAAAGTACAAAAATACAAGAAGTAGCGGTAAGTTATACAACCTTTATGCCATCAAGACAGAAAACTCCATCCAAACCAGGAACATAATCTCTCTTCTGTAATACTCATGAAACATTGTCGAGAGCATAACATGTATTTTTCTCCATTGTAGCTGGAGTGTACTGCAGTATGTAATATGTAATACGTACACGGCATGCATACACTGCTCCCTATAGACTGGTTTAACATGTGGGATTTTGTTTGTCTTGCAGTGACATTCCAAAGAGTGGATGGAGGTCTCATGAGCAACGGGAGGTGAGTTCTGCTCCATCATTCTTCATATCGTATTCTATTGAAAACATCATATAGGTACATGGGTCAGAGTTTTCTTTGTGCTTTCATTTTTGATATATCAAGGAACCATTGAACAATTCACATCTTCATAAGGAAGCAACTGCCAGGGACAAACTATTTGATCTAATCAGAGACACCGTGACGTGGTTCATCATGAGTCAATTAAGGAACTGAGTGGGCGGGGCTAACAGTGCATTCTGAAACATGTTCTTCAGTCACTGTTCAACATTTGGTACATGACCTTTATCGGGACACATTTTTACCATGTTACAATGATTCTCCCGTAGCGTATGCAGAGTTGTATTTGATTGCTCCATGCTTTGAGTAAACCTGGTTCATTAGTCTGTCTACATCTCCAAAGCTCAAAATGCTCTTTTCCACCTTGTGATGTCATAAAGTGGTAGTTTTCAAGTTAACTACTACTTTTTAGCCTTTAGTTCTGTAGCAGCAAGTCCAGGGCTGAAATTATCCAAATGATTCTAGTGAAGGTGTATGGAGTTTAAAAACACAATGGGGCACTTCCTGTATTACCACATGACATCACAAGGTGGAACAGCGTGTTTTTGGTTTGAGAGAAGAACTCAGTCTAAATATGCAGAGTTGGTGTTTTTAACATGTGTGAATGAAAGCAAAACACAACTCCAAGTATGTTTGATGATGAGGAAACAACATTATACCATAGATCAG
This sequence comes from Periophthalmus modestus, assembly GCA_019594935.1. NCBI lineage: Eukaryota > Metazoa > Chordata > Actinopteri > Gobiiformes > Gobiidae > Periophthalmus > Periophthalmus modestus. Next base: position 9,586,576 of record JAIEZT010000016.1, read on the forward strand.
AAAATAACGTAATGTCGTCCCTTTAAACATAAATAAAAAATATACACAAATATAATTGCAATCGCTATGCTAATGAGAAGAATCACAGTGAGATTTTTTTAAAAGAGGTGTTCAAACCTGTGGAGATATTGCATGGAAAGCATTAGCATTGAGGACTGAGCTAGCCTAGGTTTAACAGATTTGTGAAATAACGAATGTGACTTAAAAGAGCTGCTCAGCATTTTTCATTGATGAACATGTTGCATTTAATCAATATCAGAATCTTTAAACCCAATTGTCTCTCCTCCACGCTCATTAGAGATCTGTGTTTGATAAATGCCATTATAGCACCTATAACACCTTTCTGAGAGTGTCATGCACAAACACGTGTAAATAGATTAGTGTAGCACTCTGCCACAGCACTTTGTAGTAGTAGTAGTAGTATTAGCAGTAATAGCAGTAGCAGTGATAGTAGTAGTAGTAGTAGTAGTAGTAGCAGTAGTAGTAGTGGAATCAGTAGCCTAATATTAACAGTAGTAGCAGTAGGTGTAGTAGTAGTAGACCACTACTACTACTACTACTACCGTAGTAGTAGTGGTAGTAGTAGTAGTACCGGTAGTAGTGGTAGTAGTATTGGGATTAGTGGAAATAGTGAGACTAGTAGCAGTAGTAGTTGGATTAGTATTGAGATTAATAACAGTGGTGGTTGTAGTAGTGGTAGTAGTAGTAGTAATGGGATAAGCCTAGTAGTAGTTGTAGTAATAGTAGCAGTAGTAGTAGTGGAATAAGTAGCCTAGTAGTAGTAGTAGTGTAGTAGTAGTAATATTAGTAAGTAGTAGTGATAATAGCAGTAGTAGTGGTATTAGTGGAAGTAGTGAGACTAGTAGTAGTAGTGGAGTTAGTAGTGAGATTAGTAACAGTGGTGGTTGTACTAGCGCTATTAGTATTTGGGATAAGCCTAGTAGTAGTAGTAGCAGTAATAGTGGCAGTAGTAGCAGTAGTGGTAGCAGTGGGATAAGTAGCCTAGTAGTAGTAGTAGTAGTAATAGTAGTAGTAATAGTAGCAGTAGGTGCAGATGTAGTAGTAGTAGTGATTGTAGTTGTAGTAGTGGTAGAAATAGTCATAGTAGTACAAGCAGTAGTAGTAGTAGTGGTAGAGCACCTGTCTATATTTTGTTAAAGGAGCCCTTACTGTACTGTACTAATTACTGACAGGACTGTGCTTGTGTCATGGAGATGCTTTTGCTTTGCCAAGAATGTTCCACAGTATGACATTTAACATATTCAAGTAGCAATTATTTCAACTTGACCTGTCTCCTCTCCGCTCTCATTAGTCTAGATGTGTGCTGCTTTGATAAATGGTATTAGCAGAAACACTTTTCGGAGCGCTTCATGCACAAACACTTGTAAATATGCATTCTTCCTTCATGTATGTCCGACTCGGCTCCTCATAAATCTCACAGGGAAGAATTAGCGTAGCACTTTGCCACATCGGGCCCTTGTTTTGTCATTTATCTTTAGCACAGCGCGGCTAGGGGCCCTCAGACCTGAAGTGATGGATTGGCCTGTCAGTGTGTGTGGGCGGTAGACTTCCTAGCATGTGTAATAATGTAGGAATCATTACCCTGGGGACAGGTGCAAGAGGACAGGTGCTGAGGGACAGGTGCGGGGGGATAGTAGGGGTCTTCACATGGGGCTCTGTAGAGAAGGGCCCCCCGTCTGTCAGTGTGCTGGTTATCTCTATGATTGTGGTATGACTGGAGAAAGGCTGGGGTCTTGGGTGAGTTATCTCTTGGGAGACTGCAGAGATATTTGTTATTCAAGTAGTAATAGTAGTAGCAGTAGCAGCAGTACTAGCAGTTGATGTACCAGATGTTGTGACATAATGTGCTTTTATTTGCTATATAGTAATAATGTAATACACACATGGATCATTATTCTATGTTTGGACTTTTTAAATCTCAGTGTTGATACGTCCCCTTAAAGAACACATGCAAAACTGACTTTTTTTTTTGAGATTTTAACCATGTTGTACTGTTTGCCATTGTCAAAAACATACCTGAGATGTATTTTGTTCCATCCATGCTTGTTTCATTAATCCTGTAATCCAAAGTCATCTTCTCTGAGCCCCATTTGCATTTTGCTTGGATTGTTGCGTCACAGATAAAACTCCAGACTTCTGTGCAGGCTCCCTCTGTGGTCAAGTTAATTTCTTAGCAAACACATGGCTCTGTTAGCATAGCATTCAAAAGAGGGAAAAATGTCTATTTTAAGTTAGAAAATGTGAAATACTTATCCCAAGGTGACCAAAAGCATGTTTAAAATGGAAGAAGCGTCAAACATCATCACAACGTAGTGCTTCTCTGCTAGACTCTGCTGACAACCCGACTACAGACAGCTGTAGATCACCTTTTTTTGATTTGCACAAATAAATACAGAAGTATAAAGATTAATCAAACATGTATGAATCACTCTTAAATACAACTTCGAGAGGATAAATGAGAAGGGAAGCAGTTATAATATAGTTAAAAGCTCTTAAATCAATTTTGCACAGTACAACACCCCCCTTAAGTAGTAGTAGCATCATTGGATGTAGAAGTAGTAGTAGTTGTTGTTGTGGTATAATTGGTTGTAGTTACAGTAGTAGTAACCAGATCTGCTAGGTTAAAATGGGGCTATTGTACAAAACTTTTTAGAGCTTTCTTCAATGTTATAACGTTGTTCCCTCATCAAAAACATGCCTGAAGAGGTTTTAGATGACATCTATGTATGTATGAGTAAACTAGAAGTGCAATGTTCCCTTTTAAGCAATCAGACCATGAATCAGAATTTGGGCACCCTGCTGGTGGATTGTGATTGGCTGATTGTGACAGGAAACCGAAGCAGGGAATATGGTAAATACTTAAATTTACGGTTCATCTTTATTTTTGATGGATGATCAAGGCCTTACAATTGTTCCAATAATATGCCACACTTTTCCATAAAAACTGTGCAAATGGACAATTCCAGAGTGCTTCCCATTGCTCTTTTATAAAAGACTGCTGCTTCAGATATGAGGAGACTAAATGCCGACTTCTCAAATGTGCCGACCCGGGATCGCGGCACTTATGTGGATAATGGAAGGAAAAACAGAGGAGGACAGGAGAAGGAGAGCTGGCATAGCGCTAGAATGGATGTACTGTCATTACTGGAGAAGATTTAAATATGAATGGTCACAGTCTCATGCTCCTATAGCAAACGATGGAACTTAAAATGGAAAGCATTAATATAATATGATCTTACAGCTAGTTATTCTCAATTCACTAGAACTAGCTGCACTACCATTTTCTAGCTGTCACGTGCTACGTTGAAATTGCTTTTGCCGTATACAGTATGGCATTAAGGTGTTTCAATGCAAAAACAAAAAATATATATATATTAAAATACAGTGAATAAAATGCACTTTTATACTGTGACCAAGGTTGCTTTGCCATAGATCTAACCTGTAACTTGGCCCTGTGGCATCAATCACACTAGCGTTTTGCAAGTTTACATACAAGGACACTTTTTTTTTTTATTTACTTGTCATTCTGTATTTGAAATCATGTAGTTTTAAATACCAAATGTATTTTAAAAGGCCTATGAGGGAACTTTAAAGAGGAAATATTATGCAAAATCTACTTTTCAAAAACATGCCTGAAGAGATTTAAAATGTCACCCATGCATGTTTGAGTAATTTAGCAATCTTTAGGCTCATCTCACCTACCTAGAATAACTTTCATACAACAACTTTCCGTGAATTTACAAAAATATGTTACAAAATTGTACACTCAACTTCACAAACCTGATGCAATCTGAAGTAGTTTCATGCATCCATAGCAGAATGCATGTCAATTGTGTTGTGATGGCCGTCTGAAGGGGGAGTAACTTAGCACAGAGAGCAAAGGGAGGGGGGGAGCGTCAAAAACGAAAATAAAACTTAATGAAAATGTTGCGTTGTTTTTGGCAAATATAGCTAAATATGTTATGTGTAGACAGTTAATACCCCATAGAAGTAAAATACCCCCTCTTTAAACTATATCATCAATAAAAAATACCCCAAAACAAAATGAAAATAAAAAGTTTGTTTAATCTTCTAAATGGCTGATGCTCACAAACAATGACATCTGTATAACTGCCCCTTGTTCATCTCTTCAGTCCCACTAGCTCCCAGATGTTTGCACTTCTCCATCTGGCCCAGAGCAGAGCCCACCATCGCCGCGCCCGTATTCATTTGTTACCCGCCATGTTTGCCGCATTAATTAGACAATAGCAAATGGAGCCCCCCGAATCCCCGATCTCTGATTGGCTGCGGCTAAATTGCCCTGACTGAACAATCGCACTTAATCGATCATACGAGAAATGATTCGCGGAAGATGAATGGTTGCCAGATTGGTGCACGGGGGAGCGTTTGACTTTGGGGACTGGAGTGAGTGAAACTGATAACAGCTGATAAAAGAGGATTCTGGCTGGTGGTTAGCACGTTAGCATGAAGGGGTAGTTAATATTTGTTGATCTGGCAGATGTGTCGATCAAGGTTTGGCTGTGGGGAGTAGTAGGGGTAGTGTCTGAATACAAGTTTGAACATAATGTGATAATTTGCCATTGTGTTTTGTGAGCCAAAATGTGTACTATGTGTACTGAATCAGGACTCATATAGTGCACACTGTAGAGGAGGACCCAGGAACTACGACCGAGGTGTCGAGAATCAAGTCTCAAAGACCCCAATAACATACCTGGAGAAACCTGTACGTTCTCGGATTCCTGCTGCATATAACAGTGCAGTCTTACATAGGAGCAGACTAGGAGAGGCGTTCAACTGCACAGGGTAAGAAGCGAGGCAAGTAATAGCCATAGACATTAGATTAGCAGCAATGATAAAACCATGGTCTTTATTGTGAGTTTGAAAAGTCAAACTTTATGAGGATCCAGCTTGAAACGCGAGGTGACTGGTGAAGTTGTAAGTAGTTTAAAAACATGGAGAGGCTTGATCTGATGACGTCAATAAGTGGGGCATAGTATTGTGAGCTCTCAGGAGGGAGACTTCTTAAAGAGGGGGGTATTATGCAAAATATTTTTTTCTACCATGTTATAATGTTGTTCCCTCATCAGAAACATGCCGGAAGAGATTTCAGATGACGTCCATGCATGTTTCAGTAATTTAGTGATCTCTCCCGGGCCCTATTGCTCTGCCCACAAGCCTACAAGCCTACATCAGACCATGCTTCCAAATGACAATTCTCCATAAATAAAAAAAAAAAAAAAAACATGATACAAAACTTTACATAGCATATGTTGCTTTCAGTGAATATAGTATTTTCAGGATTATTTGATGGATCAAAGGGAAAAAAAGGATGGACATGTAAAATAGAGGTAGTTGTGTGAAAAAAGGCAGTACATGCTGATACTTCCTTTAGCATGATTTTTCTGAATAAAGCAAGGCAAGGCAAGTTTATTTGTATAGCACGATTTGTACTTTTTCAAACTGCTTTACAGAATAAGAAAGACATTAAAATCCCACAATCAAAAAAAACAAAAAAACAATCACAAATAATCATAAATTACCATTAAAACAGAAGAGTGCAGAATAGAGACAGACAGAAGAGTGCTTTATAAAAAACCATATATATATAATATATATATATATATATAATATATATATATATATATATATATATATATATATATATATATATATATATATATATATATATATATATATATATATATATATATATATATATAATACATATATATATATATATATATAGTATATATATATATATATATATATATTAGAGGCCTGTCTAACATCTTCAGGAAGACTGTTCCAGGTTTCAACTGCATAAAAGTGAAACGCTGATTCCCCATGTTTAGTCCTGCTCTGGGCACCAGCAGGAGGCGGTCCCTGAAGTCCTCAGAGTGTGAGATGGTTCATATGGCACTAACAAGTCAGAGATGTGCTTTTGTGCTAAGCCATGGAGAGACTTGTTCACAAGCAGAGCTGCTTTAAAGTCTATTCTTTGAGCTACAGGAAGCCAGTGCAGAAACCTGAGCACAGGACTTGTGTGCTCATACTTCCTCGTCAGTAGTGGTAGACGGTAAATCCAAGGCAAAGCAGTAATATATGGACGGATAAGCAGATGATTATGCTTTTCACTAGTATTGTCAGTCAGATCATAGTACAATACACATAGGAGAGCAATACTTAATACCTAATCATAAAGTTATACCACAGGTGGAGAAGGACTGTACACTCCACTCTTTCACAGTGTGAGTGCAGTGAGCAGTCAGCCTGACTGATGGGGCTTTGTGTCTGGGCTGTGGAGGACCAGGTGAGTCCCAGGGGAATCCCCGGTGCCTCTAGCCTCAGGACAGGGCCAGGTAATGGGCTCGGTGTCATCAGCTTGCGCCTCTGCCATGGTTCTAATGAGAGAGCTGCTCTACTCTCTCGACTCTGAGGGGGGTGGCCCAGGGGGAAGGCTGTGCGTCAGTCACGTGCACGTATATGGGGAGCGTGCACGTATATGAGGAGCGCGCACGTTTATGAGCTCGTACATCTCCCTTGTCCTGCTGTTGGAGTGGAGGCCATCTTGTCTCCCTCCAAACCATTACTGCACACGAGCCTCGCTTCACTGCTATCTCAAATGATGACAGCGTTTTATGTACGTTTAAAGTACATTTTCTATGGAGGTATATTTTTTACATGCAGGATTCCATTATAGATGTGAACAGGCGTGCTGAATGTACCGTAATATTTAGCACATAAAATGGACTTATGTCTTTGGGATAGATAGTACAATGTGGTAATCTGTGCATAGTTGGAGAGAGCCAGTATTCTGTAATAGTGGAAATCTGCCATTGAGACATCACTTTGCTGGAGGCTTCATGTACATAATTTTTTCTTGTCCTTTTTATCTAATTCTGTAAATTTATAAATAAACAAACAAATAGAGATAGACCGATATACCGGCTGTTATTTGTAGTTTTAGCGCATCAGCTATTAGCCTTAAATCTCCAGTACAGGCCGATATTTGGTTTTGGCTGACCTGCTGCTAAAGAAGACACATGTTTTAATTGAACACTTTGGGGGACAAATTGATAACAGCAGAAAACGTGACTACACAGCTCTCTTATAGGCTTGTGGTAAGAAAAAAAAAAAAAAAAAGGGTGCAGTGGGGGACTAAATTTAAATGCCATAATTTGGAAAAATTATCAAAATCGCCTGAGTTGCTCTGGATTCTAAACAATCGGCATCAGCATCAGCCACAAAAAAAAACATTGGTCGATCTCTACAAACAAACAAACAAACAAATAAATAAATAATGCACTAATAAGCTGAGAGTGAGAAGTTTGGATGCTCTTCCCATGTCAGCGTAACCCTAACCCTGTGTAGACCTAAAACATGCAAAGTAGTTTAAACATCAAGTTGGGTACTCCTCTCCAAGATCTTGGTTCTTGGTCATGACAGGAGTCCCCAATGGCATGGAAGGACGGGTCAGTTTTAATTTCATCAGTTAAAATATTTCCGTCATGGTTTCATAATGACCATAACATCCAGACCTAAATAAACTCAGTGTCCAAGGACGACCCACGAAGCATCACATACAGTTTATTAACTTTCAAATAAAAAAAAAAAAAAAAAAAAAAAACATTTATTCTGGTTGACTCATTTGGATTCAGCTGCTAAATTAGCATGTCACTTACGTTGAATAAAACTAGATTACAACTAAAAACTATTACGTGACTAAATCTTGACTTAAACTGAAATTACTAAAACTAAGTGAAACTGAGCCAATACTAGACCCTGGTAGTCCAAAATCTCTGTGCTTTCCTCCATCATGATCTCCTGACCAAGATCTGGAGATGTATCCCCGCGCACTTCTGCCAGATTGTCCAAGTAGATTAAAAGAATGGGTCAAATGCACAAAAAAAAATTCCATAAGCGCACAATATCTCAACCTCAAACCATATAGATCGCTTAAAATTCTAGGACACATAAGTAGCTTTGACTTCGCTTCTCACGTTGACTATAGAACATTTGTTTTCTCCTCTAGTCATCTCACCGTTGACTCCTCACTGCTCCGTCCTCTCTGCTTCACCGATCTCCTTCACCCTAGCCCATACCAGACCCTGACAGTCCAAAATGGCCTCCGTGTCCTTGGATTTATCAAACTCCGCCAGTATACGGATAATTAGAATAAGAGTGATTGGTGCGTCGGACTGTTTGTTATACCGGCGCGACCATGGGGGTGGGCGGACCTGCGGCAACTCATCCCCGAACTTCTCATCTCCTCCTGGGTGTGGATGGATGGTGGCAACCTTGGCGTGCCGATCGGATTTGGAGGCAGGTGATAGGTGCGCGATCGTAAATACTCGTGACAGGGGAGTCTCGTAAATAAGCAGAGCGCGGGATATTAATTCGGAGGCGGAGGTGTAAATCACATGTTTATGGGCCCACGAGGAGCGGATGGAGGTTGGGTTAAACGCGCGGGCATTAGCGAACACTTATAGCATGCAGGAGGTAGAGTAGATTGGTTTTAGATGGGAGATGCAGAAGGTTTAATCTGAAAAGGTTTCGTAGTGGTGTTTGGGGTAGTGCATGGTAACAGAGAGACAGCAGTTGTAGGGATGATTTGTAGGGTGTAAATACAAACAAATATTTAAGTTTTGTTAAAAAAAAAAAAAACAATAATAATAATAATTCATTTTTCACAATTTTAAATAAAGACAAAGTTATACAAACCATAACAAAAATGCAACAAAATAATTTATCATGTGTAACATCACTGTGTAACTTTTAACTGTTAAAGTAAGGTGCATAGTGTATTTTTTTTGGCTAAAATGTTCCGTAATATGGCATCAAACTTTGCATAATTAATGACGAAATTTAAATCAGTCAACTGGACAAAACGTTGTAGGAGTCACTTCTTCAGTTCTGGTCAGATTGCTGGTGGACACTGCTTTATATCTATCTGAAGGGAGGTGCTAACTAAACTGAAACTGTAAAAAGCTATTGTCTTTAGTTTCAGCCTTAAGGACCTTATTCAACCTGTAATAGCTGCCTATTGTTCTCGTAGTTCCTGTTTGTTTTGGGTCTGAGGGTATAGTTGTAGATCGGGGAGGGATTATGTCTCAGGCACTCATTTCTGTTTAAGGAGGGATTCTCTTTCCTAACAAAAATAGCTTTTTTAACTCCCCTCTCAAACCATTTCTTTTCTCTGGTTCTTTTCTCTGGTTATCTGGTTAATCTGAACCTCACTATCTTCAAAGGAGTGGTTAGTGGCTTTGAGATGGACATGTACGGCAGACTGGGGTCCAGAGGAGCTCTCGCGTTGGTGTTGGTACATTCTCTTATGGAATGGTTGTTTTGGTTCTCCACTGTACCACTCACTGAATTTTTCATTACACTGAATGCCGTCGATCACATTACTGTGTTTATGGCTCGGGGTTTTGTTCTTTGGGTAAACTAGTTTCTGTCTTAAATTGTTTGTAGGTTATCTATATTGCATTTATTTCACTCCAGGTGTAGTACTTCTAAGAGAATGCATTCTTATTCTTGGGGCTAGCCTCACCATAGATCTGACTTGTAACTTGGCCTAATGGCTCTACCTGCTTGCTTTCATGGAAATGGCTACATTAAAGCTTGCAATGTTCCACAGTATGGCATTACACTTATTTATCTCCACGGAGACTAGCACATGATGAGACCAGACCAAGTTACAGGTCAGATCTGTGGCAAGCAAGAAAGCTCGTATGTTAATGTATTTTTTAGCAGTAGAAACATATGGAAATGAATAGATGCAATATAGATAAGTTTAATGTCATACCTTGGAACACACAATAACATCTCCATGGAGACCAGCAGGTGGCAGAACAAAAGCAGTATATTATAGCCAGATCTAAACTGCAACTAATCTAGGACTACAGCAGGTCTAAACCAGGACTATATTGCGTACTGTGGATTTGAACAGTCTCATTAACAGACAGTAAACACAGCAAGTACTTTTACCCAACCCTCAGAGAAGCAGAGTGACATCCACACAAAAGCTCCTCCCCTGCTCTCATTAGCTCAGTGTGTGTAACCGCAGTAACGACTAACGTGCCCCTAACGACTCCGCACCACTCACCCGCGAAGAGTTAAAGTCTTTCCGCCGTGCTTTTATGGCCCGGAGTGATAGACCCAAGCATGGAGGGAGGAGGTGTCCACTTGTTAGATACATGCCCTCTTCACTGCTCACAGGTGGGGGACTGAGGACTCAGGTGGGGTAGGGGTTACCAGGGTTGGAACCTCATCAGGAAAGATTGAGAGTGTAGTACGCGAGCAGTGAGGGGCTGATGGGAAAACAGCAGTTAGTTGGTATAAGGGCCCATTTTACGATATGTTCTGATGTATGTTCTTATATTGTTGTTTCCTCATCAAAAACATACCTGGAGTTGTCTTTTTTATTTATTTTTTTCAGCTTTGGGTTCAAAAACTTAGTACATTCTGCCCCCAGTGGCCACTGCAATTCTACATGATACCACACATCACACTCTCCCCTTTAGTCCTCTAGACCCTGCCTCCTTCTCACAAACCCTGGTTAACAGACAGTTGACCGGTCCCTGGCTGCTTTTTCTCCTCTGACTGGCCTGCAGGTGCTTTTACCTGGTCTAACTCTCTCTCTGTGTCTCTGTGTGTCTCACCCGCAGTCGTCCCGGGCTGCTCTCCTCCTCTGACCCCTCGTACCCCTGGTTAGCAGACTCTTGGCCGGCCCCCAGCCTTCCAGTGACCAGCAACTCCGGAGGCCCCAACGAGCTCAGCAACTTCGGACGCTCAGGTCAGTTACACACACACTCACACATATATACACACGTGTTGGATTTCCATGCTTCTTAGGGACATTGCAGGATGACTACACAAGGACTACAGTGCTCAAGGGTCTATGCAAGAATAAAACAGGAGTTAAACAGTTCCTTAACAGGACTAAACCAGCTCTATAACATGAATGTATTGAGGGACGATACAGGGGCTAAACTGTGACTAAACTGGGACTAAATTAGGTCTGATCTAAGATTAAAACTGCACTGAACTTCATGAGGGACTTTATGGACTAAACCAAGTCTAAACCAGGACTACACCAGGACTAAACCATATCTCTAACAGGACTACGCCTGAACTAAACCAGGTCTGTAAAAGGACTAAACCACACTACATCTCTAATAGGGACGTGTACAGTGTAACGGCTCTGAAGGATCACAACATATCTACAAATCACAACTGTGATACTAAAAGTATTAATCTTTGTTAAACCAAAGTTAATGAAATAAACTTATTTTAATTATCAAAACAGCGAATCAAATGTCAGATGTTCTGCATAAATGAGTTTCTTTCCTCTAAACAAGCCACACAAATGTAGCACTGTGACAGAATAATTTGGTCAAATATACAAAAAAATACTCATGGCGATATATCGATATTGAAGTCGCCATGATGAAAATGACCCAGAAACGGCCTAGAGCGGTATAAGAAAGAGAAAAGGGCACTGGAGTCCACGCTACAAGAGACCACTGAGGTGGCAGAGAGCAAAGACAAGCTTCTGGTCAGCACCCAACAGGAGCTCCAAAAGGAACAGGAGGAGAAGCAGCCTTTGCAGAGAAACATAACCGTCCTGGAGTCTGCCCTCACTGAGCAGAGGCAAACAGCTGAAAAAGCCGAGAAAACATCACAGAAGCTGGATAAGAACCTGAACATTGAACGCAGCAAAGTTCAAACACTCCAAAAGGACTTGGACTCTCAGAAGAGGGCTTTTACAACTGTGCTGGAAAAATGTCACGTCACCCACAAGGCCCTGGTGGAGGAGAGCTCCCTCCACCAGCAGACCATCAAGGACCTGAACACAACTTTGAGCCACAGCGAGGAGGACAAGATATCTGCCCGCCTCAGATGTGAGGAGCTGCAGATGTCCCTGAAAGAGTCAGGTGATCAGCTGCAGCAGACCAAGGTCAGAGTGGAGGAGCTTCAAGCAGAGCTGGACAAGAAGAACAAGAAGAAGAGGAGGAGGTCGTTTAACTGCTGGCAGTAAATCACCCTCCAGTCTGACCCCAACCCCTTCTTAACCTGTGTCTGTGTATCTTGACTTGTTTCCACTGCACATGCTGTGGCACAATTAAGTTGAGGTATGACACAGGTCCCTCATTCTAAATAAACAAGCAAATTAGCAAATTCAAATGAGTCTAAATAGATGCTTCTTCCTATATTCTAACAGTTAAACATTTCCTACGTCCATTACCTTGACAGTGGTGAAGAGGTGCTTCTCACAGTTTCATAGGTCAATCTGTAAAACTACACTTTGTATTCACACTGAAAATATGAACAGCACTGTTAAACCAGGACTAAACCAGGTCTCGAACAGGACTACGCCAAGACTAAACCAGGACTAAACCAGGACTAAACCAGGACTAAACCAGGTCTCTAACAGGACTACGCCAGGACTAAACCAGGACTAAACCAGGACTAAACCAGGACTAAACCAAGTCTCTAACAGGACTAAACCAGGACTACGCCAGGACTATACCAGGTCTGTAACAGGACTATACCACACTAGGTCTCTAACAGGACTAAAACAGACTAGTGACAGAGACGAACACTTAAAGACTACACTCCAGAACTTCCCTAAGCCTGGACTAAACAAAGATTAAACCAGGTCTCTAACAGGACTACACCAGGACTAAACCAGGACTAAACAGGTCTCTAACAGGCCTAAAAAAAAAACACCATCAGGTCTAAAGCAGGTCTAAACCATGACTAGGCCTTCTCCCACCGTCTCATGTCCTCTTTTCACACTTATCCCTCCCACGCACACACATTTTCAGAGCAGCACCAACACACCACGTTGTCGACAGCTGAGTAATGGCAGACGTGTGCATGGAGAGGAGAGAGGGAGGAGAGGGAAGTAGAGAGGGATGAGGGAGGGATGGAGATGGTCCGGAGCAGCCACTCGTGAAGGACACCCCCCTCCCCCTCCTCACCCCTCTGCATGTGTGGACAGTTCGGTAGCTTCTCACCCTCCACTGGGCACCACAGAGTCTACACTCCAACCAGACACCAGGCTCACGGCACGTTGCCATTTCTGAAAACACAATGCAGGATTATGGTAATGGAGGATATGAATATGGCGCCTGCTGAGAATGAGGGAGGAGAGGGGAGGATGGGGGAGGATGAGGGAGGACTGCTGCTCAGGAGGAGAGCGGTTAAGAGCAGGTTTGGAGGTGTGATTTGAAAGCATCCAGCGGTGAATCATTCTATAACAGTCTCTGATCATCCCCAGACACTCCTTTACCCAGGCTGCTGCATACAGATTTTATTTAATATTGGTTGAGGGCCTTGCTTTTGTAGAGTGTCCAAAAATGTTGCTTCCAAATATTATTTCTCTAGTAGAAGAACAAAGTAAGAGTATTTGTGGAAACTGCTGGCCAATTACTCTGCTGGTAAGATTATTATATGTAAATGGGAGCAACAACCGATTTATAATTTGAAGTTAAAGGTACGCTAAGTACATTTTCTCGTTAAGGGTTCTCCATCTGCTTGTCACCATGACGATATTGAAGATCTATCTCCATGGAGACAAGCAGGCGAACTGGCCAAGTTACAGGTTAGATCCATGGAGAGGCAAGCGCACTGACAGTGAATGCGAGTTTCTCAAGGTAGTTTGTGGCAATAAAAAAAAAACATCTGGAATTGAATACGTTGGATAGAAACTTTTAAAAATTTCAGGCAAACTCTGAATATCGCACCTACTAACCGTAACCCCTTCTCCTCCTTCATCCCCAGACCACTCCAGTGCCCAGGAGAAGAGCGCCACCATGCTCTCAGATGGAGCCATCTACAGTTCCATAGACTTCACCAGCAAAACAAGCTACAACAGCCCCAGCCAGACGTCCCAGGCTACGCCCTATGCCACCACCCAGATCCTGCACTCCTCCAGCATCCACGAGCTGTCCGTGGAGCTACCTGACCCCCAGTGGAAGGCATCTCTGCAGGCCAAGCACGAGATGACGAGCCTGGGCTACTCGCTACCAGAGAAGGGCTCCTGCAACAACAGTGAGTACAAGCATTCAGGTACAAGGATTCAAGTGCAAGGATTCAGGTACATGGATTCAGGTACAATGATTTAAATACAAGGATTCAAGTACAAGGATTCAGGTACATGGATTCAAGTACATAGATTCAAGTGCATGCATTCAGGTACAAGGGTTCAGATACAAGGATTCAGGTACAAGAATTCAAGTACAATGATTCAAGTACAAGGATTCAGGAACAAAGATTTTGGTACAAGGATTCAGGTACAAGGATTCAAATACAAGGATTCAGGTACAATGATTCAAGTACAAGGATTCAGGAACAAGGATTCAGGAACAAAGATTTAGGTACAAGGATTCAGGTTCAAAGATTCAAGTACAAGGATTCAGGTTCAAAGATTCAAGTACAAGGATTCCCGTACAAGGGTTCAAGGGCAAGGATTTAGGTAGCAAGGATTTAGGTACAAGGATTCAAGTACAAGAATTCACGTACAAGAATTCATGGGCTAGGATTCAGGTAGAAGGATTCAAGTAAATGGTTTTGGATACAAGGATTCAGGTACCAGGATCCACGTATATGGATTTAAGTACATGGATTTAGGTACAAGGATTCAAGTACAAGGATTCAGGTAAAAGGACTCATGTGCAAAGATTTAGGTACTTGGATTGTGGTAGAAGGATTCAAGTACAAAGATTCAAGTACAAGGATCCAATACAAGGATTCAAGGGGATACGTTTGGGTTCATTTTGTGCATCATTCACTTTCCTGTTTCTTTCCCAGTGTTTATTCCTATTGTCTGAACTAGTGTTTCATTTTAAATGATACCAACAATAGAATCCATAGTTTTAAATCAACTAAGGAGTATTTCTATATATTGAACAAAAATTCACTTTAACACTCTTTATTGTTAAAGGTTAGTAAATATAGCATGTTTCCTTAACCAAGAAGTAAAATGTAGAAATGTATGGTATGACTTGAATAGTTAGATGAATTAAGAGAACTTTATTTTATTAGATGTTTTATTAAGAAAACAACATATTTTGAACAATAGTATTACCTATAACAGGATTTTCAAACTTTCTGAGCCATGGCACATTTTCACTGAAAAGCTGTGGCACATCATCCACTTCAAACACAGTGTAAATATTGCCCAGCTCTACACATTGTATAAAAGTGTGCTTTTTCTGATACAAAAGTTCACTGAGTATTCTCCAAAATGACCATGTATTACATAAAATAACTTAAACTTGTAAATTAGTTCACAACACACCTGACAATCTGTTCATCCACAGTGTTCCTGGTACACTGGTAGAAAACCAATGACATTGTTAGCATGTATTTTTAAATCAAAATAAGAAATTAATTTTTAAATCAGACTGTATACTAGTGATTATGCAAAAAAAAAGTTAGAACAATCATGATAACAGTGTATATTATATTCTGGTTGAATGCTGTGGTTCCATGTCCCAGGTGAGTGCTGCATGCTGATTGGTCATCGCTTTGCTGCCACTCTAACTGCATGTGTGCATGTGCTCTCAGCCTATCAGCTCACACCACTGTGGTTTTTGCCCTTTAACCCCTCCCCCTTTAGCCCTCCTTTTCATCCCTGACCACCGATTGGCCGAGGGACTATCTAACAGAATCCCCCACAACCAATCGCAGGACTTCAGCTCGGGCAGCTCAGAGCGCAGCAGCCTATCAGGTCGGCCCCTCTCATTCACGCTTTGCTCTGTCACTGCTGTGTGTGTGTGTGTGTGTGTGTGTGTGCGTGCGTGTGTGTGTTGGCCTGTCACAATAACACCTTTGGAAGAAGTAAAACCATCACGATAATATTAAACATACTTCATCCCAATGATACAATAACCAGAGAACAGGAGAATTCCCTGAAAAAAAACTTTTCTAAATATAAAATATAAAAAAAGAAAAGAAAAGAAAGAAAGAAAGACTTTAGTACTTATTTTGTATTTATAATGAGATGTAGAAGTTGGTCACATGATTTTGATGAAACGTACAGAAGGATTTGTTGATGTCTAATTCCAAATCGGATTTATTAAAGTTTTAACGCCAAACAATTAGGCGCAATTAGAATATTTAGGCAAATTTTCAGTCAGTCAAAAACTAAATAAAATCCCCTCTGTATATTTTTATTATCTAATATGTCAGCAAAAAGAAGCAAGACATTTAAACCTGGCTCTTTACATGTTTCGGGATGCTGCTTTCAAATGCAGTGGGGATCAAATTATAGGTGCCATATGTAACATATCGAGCCTTGTTAAACTTTATTTGTGAATTAAATATTCCAACAGCACTTGAAAGCAGCATGTTTGCGTCTGTTTGTGTGTGTGGCTGTATCAGTCCATCTGCTCTGCTACTGCTCTCATTGCAGCGGGGTTCAAAAGCATCGTAAAGGTGCACTATATAACACTTCCTGGTCCATCTCCATGGAGATTATTTGTTAATTTAAATATATCTATTTTGCATTTTTGTCAAAAAAAACATCTTCAGAAACATGCATTCTTACAGTGAGCGTGGTCGCCCCTCCATTGATCTGACCTGTAAGTTGGTCTTGTGGCATCATGTGCATAAGATTGATAAGTTATAGGCCATACTGTGGAAGATTCATGCCAAACATCTCCACGAGTAAAAATGTTACAAGTGCACTTTTAGTAGCTGTTATGGTCATGATCTCGGGAAGGTGTTTAAAAGCATGAAACAGAACTGGTCCAATGAGGTCCATCTGGTTGTGTGATCATTTATTTGAAATTGATTCTTTTTCCAGACCAAGGTTTAGTTTGTTTTCATCCCTGACAGTCTAGACTACTCACTAGCACCTCGGAGTGGTCACATGATGTCGCCGTGTCCAGTTAGCTGACAGGTTTTGGCGCCGTTTTCCTACCGGTGGAGGCAGGACGACAGCGCCATCTGCAGTCCGACTTCTTCAGGACAGTATCCCAGGTGTGTGAGAGTAAAAAACTGGAAAAAAGGGACATAGGGCAAAAAGTAAAATGGAAACAGCGAAGGCGTGCACACGAGCAACAAAGCAGAACATGACCAACACA
Organism: Periophthalmus modestus; assembly: GCA_019594935.1. NCBI lineage: Eukaryota > Metazoa > Chordata > Actinopteri > Gobiiformes > Gobiidae > Periophthalmus > Periophthalmus modestus. The sequence goes on from JAIEZT010000016.1 coordinate 9,603,693, forward strand.
AATCCGCCATTTCTGACCACTGTAAAAGAGAGAATCACATTATGGACTGGGACGGAGCAAACATCATCACTGGAATAAGGATCGAAATGCAGAAACGTGCCCACGGGACCTAAAACCTGGACGAGGGGGCCTTTTTACTCTCGCACACCTGGGATACTGTCCTGAAGAAGTGGGACTGCAGATGGCGCTGTTATCCTGCCTCCACCAGCTGTTTTGGACATACCACAAAAATACTCAAGGATGCATGGGAGCTTCTGTATGCTTATAGTCCCTCCTGTCTCCCTCAGTGTACAGAGCTGTGCTGATATCGAATCAAAGTCAAGTGATTATTGGGGCGTGAAGAAACAAGACATTTTAATCAGAGGGAAAAATGATTACAATAGCTCCTCCGTGTGTGTGTGTGTGTGTGTGTGTGTGTGTGTGTGTGTGTGTGTGCGCGTGTGTGTGTGTGTGTAAATATATGTGTGTGTGTCTGGGTACACAACATTAGAGATGCTCGGATGGACAAAGTGCAGAGAGCCTCTTCTTCCAGAATGATGCCGACTTTAGTGTGAGCGACTACACAAAGAGAATGTCATATAGAACACAGCAGCTTTAGACTCTACTACTGTGTCATCACATGTGGAAGGAGTGGTTTCAGTATAACTTTGTGTTTAAGGCAAGGGATAATCTGAGGGAAGTGAACATGTGTAGCGTTATTTATTTATCCATAGGTTAGGCCAAGGGTAAAGAGGGTTAGGGTGACACTATCACTGTCAGGGTCTGAACTCATACAAGTGACCTTAGGTTTCTCATGAGATATAACCACTACACTACAGCTTATACAGGACACAACAAATTCCCCAAGCCTTTATTTGAAGAATGTTCCCAAGTATCTGGCATATTATTTGATGTATTTAAAACATTCACATTAAATATTGCACAAAAACCACAGTATTAATACAACCTTTGAAACACTGACACATGTTTCATTCATAAACTGTATTAAAGAGCACATATGATGCATTCTTGTGGCTTCAGTTCTTTTAAACATGCTTTTGGCAAACTTGGGATATGTATTACACATTCTCTAACTTAAAATAATGTCTGCATTTGGTAAATATTCTTCATAAACTTCACCCCTGTTTTCAGTGAAGCATTTTAGAGTTGGAGCTCCCTCTGCTGTCGGCAATGGGAATGAACATTTAGAAAGTGAACGAATGAAGCTCTTATCCCCTGTGAATGCTATGCTAACAGAGCCATGCTATGCTAACAGAGCCATGGGTTTGTTGTTAACACAATTGGACACAGAATAAGTCCACTAATAGTTTATTGGCTTAAAAACTATGCAAGAGAAGTCCAGAGTTTTATCTATGACGCAACTAAACAGGCAAAATTCAAACACATCATGTTTTAGGGTCAGAGAAGACGACATTGGATTAATGGATTAATTAAATAAATGTGAATGCAACAAAATACAACTCCAGATATGGTTTTAATGAGGGGTCAAGAGTATAACTTAGCGTAAAAAAAAAAAGCTCAAAAAGTAAATTTGGCATAATATGTGTTTTTAATTTCACAAACAATCTCTTGCTCCACATTTCAATCACCTGCTCATAGTCTGATTTAGCTTGCATCCATTACAATCTAATACCCTGATTACTATAAGACTCCAGATGATTTCCAAATAGCCTGGAGATGATGTGGTCCACACATAGCCCCACCAGACAATAAGAAACAGAATAGAGCAGTAATGGAGGCGACACTGTACACCGCGGGCACATGTACTGTCACGGCGCTGTCTAAGTACAGTCCAGTCGATGGTGTTTCTAATCGTATCCCACGGCAGTGCTTGACTTTTACCGATGAATGTTCTCCAGACGTGATTGTTTCATTGTGTTAGCTCCTACTCGCTCGCTCTGGCTAACATCAATATTGTAAATGAGGCTCTTGAAAGGGAGGGATGGTCAGGAGAGGAGATTATAACTGCACAAATCAAATATGAAAAATACAGAGACTAAAAATAGCAGAGGAATCTTTGTTTTATGCTAATATTTTGAAGTGTGCTCATTGGGGAATTGTAGATTGGAGCGAGAGATGATAAAAACATCAGACTTATGAAATTGTAACTGTGTGTTTTGTGTGTGTGTTAGATTTCGGCTCTTTGGCAGTTCTAGACTTTCTTTAATTAAAGTAGTTGAATTAGATGCAATGTTAATCACAATATGACCGCTTTAAACTCAGGGCTTGTCAAGGGTAACTTAGGTAGTTTTCACACATGTTACTGTGCTCTGTGAACGAACCCCAATGGAACTAGGTTTAGTTCTGTTTACTTCATTTTTGGGTCAGTCTTATTCACTGCACCTCACATCATTCACCCTAAATACCATGAGCCATATGAGAGTCCATGAGCTGATCGCCGAACTTATCTCCATGTTAACGTTCTTCAAGTGGACGACATCCTGTGAATACACATGTGCTCTCTTCTTTTGTGCTATACACAGTGGTCTTTTCTTTCATCTGTGACTAAATCTGCTGTGAGGACTGTACGCGATGGTAACAGCAGAAAAAAAAACATTTCTGAACGACACACACAAACAGACCCAGGCTCACCTGCACAGACCGACCAGACTCACCTGGGCAGACAAAAACAGACTCATCTGCGCAGACACACTCAGACTCACCTGCACAGACACACTCAGACTCACCTGTGCAGACAAAACAGACCTGCACAGACAACCCAGACTCATTTGTGCAGATAGCCCCACACTCACTTACGCAGACAGACCCAGGCTCATTTGTGCAGATAGCCTCACACTCACTTACGCAGACAGACCCAGGCTCACCTGCTCAGACAAACCCAGGCTCACCTGTGCAGACAGGCAGGATGAGACGTGTCACTAGTATTAAGTTGATCCAAAATCCCTTGTCAGACTAGCATGTCAAACAGCAGCTCTGGTCTGGGACTATTCATACAAATAAACATGATCTGAGCTCTTTTTTACCCAATTCCAAGCACTGTTACTTGCACAGCACACTGTGTAGGTCAGCCCAAGGTCAGCTTTTACAATATACCTTTTGGGATAAAACACACTATGTACTAATTTCCTACAACTTCTAGTCGAGGTCGAGGCTATAGCTCTTTACATTGCGTGATAGGGCCTTTGCTTTGGGCTCCTCTCTCCCAGTGTTTTTAGTTCATTTTTCCATTTAACACATTTTATTTGAATCATAGGCTGCCAACACCAACCTGTTTACTTGTATTAGGTGCAACAGTACATCACCATAACACTTATTAAAATGCACTAACGCACCATAAGCACCCTGATTACAGCAGGAGCAATATCACTCAATTTCAACTTTGCTTTTTCATTTTATCGATTGCCTTGTTGACAACTGCAAAATCTATGCTTTTCCATCTGGGCTCTTAATGATATTACAGAGATGGAGGGGGCACCGCTCCGCACCCACCCTGCACCCGCCCAGCACCCACCTAGCTCTTAGATGGATGCTTACTGCACACCGTATATCTTCACTTAAGGAGAGACACTTCAGGCATTCATTTTTCATTTAATTCTACTAAATGGTTTTGTTGCTATTTTGGTCATTTTTACTCTGTTAACACGAGCTCTTGAATGGAACCAACATTGTCCAAGATGTTTTATTATTTCATTTAAAGAACTGGTTTATGCAAAATTGGCTTTTTGGACCTTTTTGCCATGTTATAACTTTGGACCTTATTCAAACCCTCCTTACAGTTTGCAGTACAATCCTTCATGTTCCCACACAACAATTCTCCATAAATATAGAAAAACATGATACAAAACAATACACTACAACTTCACAAACCTGGTGCAATGTGCAGACATTTTTGTGTTGTGAAAGCAAGGAGTGACTTGAAATTAGTTATATGTGTTAATATGTTGTTTTGGGCATAGCTTTATCATAAAAGTAAAAGGTAACATGGTGATCTAAATATGTGTTAGCAGTTAATGCCCCATTGAAGTAAAATACCTTCTCTTTAAAGTAGCACCTACCGACACTAAAGTTTCCAGTCTTGTACTTAACAGAATTTAAATATTTAGGCCATTTTTAGCCAAAACAAGTTTACTCAAATCCTAAATAAGATATTCAAAATCTTCAAAATGAGGCAAGAAATATAATCCTCTGCCTTTGTCTGATTTTTAAAGAACACTACAGTAGAAGTATCAGATCAACAGGCTAGCTATACATTTCAGATTTTTTCCTATTCACCTGCAGTGTCTCACCTTAAAAAAAAAGTAAAAAGTAGGTTTCTTCCACTGTGCCCAAATGGAATAAGAGGAATATTGACCCGGCTGGCAGCGTTATGAAGACGGATTGTGCGGGGAGATCCCAGGGTTAGCTCGGGGTTAGCTCGGGGTTAGCCGCTAGTCGCTGTAATAAAAGAAATGGAAGTAGTAATAGACTCCCGGTGAATTCCATTAGGGGCGCACTGACACCGCACGGGCATTCATTACGCTGCGTGGTTGTGAAGAGTGAGAGATTTCATTGTAAAGTGAAAAAAGGTGGAGAGGGGAGGGAGGGGTGGGGTGGCGGCTGTTTCTATGGAGATGTGATGTTTTTCCAGCCAATCAATCAATAGCGAGCACAAGCTTTTCATCAGAGCGGACCTTGAGGTTTTCAGTGCAGGGCCATAGAAAGCTGAGAATGCACTGTGTGTGTGTGTGTGTGTGGACTGTGTGAGGAGTATGTGTGCCTGTGCAGTGTGTTTGTACATGTGTGTGTGTGTGCGTGTGTGTGTGCAGTGCGTCTGTGTACTGTGTGTGTGTGTGTCTGTGTCTGTGTGTCTGTGCAGTGCATCTGTGTTCGTGTGTGTGCAGGATGTGTGAAGTGTGTGTGTGTGTGTGAAGTGTGTCTGTGGACTGTCCAAGGTTATGCTCTGGTGAAGTTTTGTGCCGTTATCGATACTTCTAGAATCAGATTTTGTGCCATGATTGAACACAGGGGGCGCTAAACAAGTGTTCATTTTGACAACAAATGTTTGGTAACACTTTATAAGTACTACACATAAATTAGCCATAACAAAGCATGAAGAAAGACTTTATGAACTGACTTTGATAACCTAACACCTTAAGTCGTCTCTACAACCATATTAGTTAAGGTGGGTGAAGTGTCTTGCCTAAAGACACAATGACAGAATTGATCCTCTGACCATCTGGTTGGTAGATAACTGCTCTAACCACTGTCTCTGTAGTTATTAAGTGTTTTTTACTCACATTTAGTTCTTTTTTTTTTCTTTTGACTAAAATGACCAACATGTCCAGCCAATTGCAATTAAATCCATAATTATTTTAGTCAGCCAGAAAATGCATGCAGCTGTACTAGTAACTCTGATAGACAGTATGTGATTGTTTGATGGGACATATACAGGCGTGTCCTTGGATCATGAGTATGTTTATGGTCGGGTTTGAGGCTCTGGGACTGAAAGTGGAACTTGGAGCTAGTCTCTCTTGTTTTGTTTTTTTTTTTTTGTTCTTTTAGGTTTCGTTTTTATTATAGGCTGAAATGAACCCTGCTTTAAACATACTCTCTTACGGTTTCTGTGTGTGTAGGTGGGAAAGGAGGGAAGAAGAAGAAGGCTAAGGCCGGGTCCAAGCAGACCAAAGCGAACGGCGCTAACTGGGCTAACGTGCCACTGCCCCCGCCCCCCGTGCACCCCCTCCCCGGGACAGACATGGACCACTACCCTGGAGACCTGCACGAAACAGGAGGGTAAGTCATCATTTTATTCCATGTTTCCTTTTATTGGCTCAGTATAAAGGTTTGTGAGTGAGAGGTTTGAGGTGATCCAAGAGGCTGCTGGTTTAGATCAGCATCCGTGTTTCAGTTAGCTTCAGGAAAGTTGTGACATAAGATGTTTTTTATTCATCCAAAAGTCAATCGAGTAGTTTTTAGCCTTAAATGTGGATTCAAATATTGTAGTATTAATGCTAGGGGCGGATTGAGACAAAACCCCACTATAGAAGACACATTATCTATTTATCTTTCTATTTATCTATCTATCTATCTATCTATCTATCTATCTATCTATCTATCTATCTAGGCACTTAATAAATAGTTTTAGCAAATCATTATTCAAATTTTCGATCAAAATGATTAAAATTGTAGAACGAATGTGGACATAATTTTTCTCAGAAACTACATAAAAAACTTCTTCTGATCTGATCTGATAATGTAGAAGGATAATTCTTTGTTTTTACGCCCATCAGGTCCCAATCAGCCCAAATAACAAAGACAAATTAATAAAGCATGCCACGCAACAGCTCAGTTCTCAGGAGGTTAAAAATTTAAATGGTGGTATTCTGTGTGTTGCTGTTTTGCTGTACCATCTCCAAATAAACCCATATAGATCTTTTCAGCTGTATTCTCTATGCCTATTAAATTAGCTAGGTGTGGTTAGCCAGGCCTTGTCCTCCTCCCTGTCCATTTCCCATCCCATAATAGTCTGAATGTGAATGACTCCAGTCCAGTGTAAATCTGCGAGCTCTTAACGACGCAAATTAAGCTGACGAATTCCTCTAATGAACGTCCTTCTTTATGGGGAGTAATATTCCAATGCGTATAAGCGTCCAGGGCAGAGCTGGTCATAACTGTCACATCAGAACTGTGGGCAAAAACTGTGGGTAGAAACTTGGACAAGGTCACACTCATAAAACGCACTGCTGCTGTAAAGGGAATATATGCACACAAGGAATGAAGACATCACAGAGAGGTTTAATCAAGATGTGAGCAGGGCTAGGCTCAGAGAATAAAACTAGTAATAGTAGTAGTAGTAGAATAGCAGACGTTCTAGTAGTCGTAGTATTTGTTATAGGTGGAGTGGTAGGAGAAGCAGTAAGACTAAGAATGATAGTAGTAGTAGTAGTGGTGGTGGTGGTGAACATGCTAGGATTTAAATAAACATTAACAGTAGTACCTCTGATAGTAGCAGTAGTACTAGCAGACCTAGACTTGAGCAGGACTTGTGTGATAGAATAAAACTAGCAGCAGCAGCAGTAGTAGTAATTGTAGTAGTCGTAGTAGTAGTAGTGGTAGTTGTAGTAGTAATAGTAGCAGTAGTAGTAGAATAGTAAAAAAATAGTAGTTCTACTACCTGTACTATTTGTTATTGGTGGGTGGTAGGAGAAATAGCAAGAGTAGGACTTGTAGTAGTAGTGGTGGTGAACATACTAAGATTTAAATAAACTTTAAAGTAGTAGTCGTTGTAGCTCTGGTAGTAGTTGCAGTAGTAATAGCAGACCTAGACTTGAGCAGGACTTGTGTGATAGAATAAAACTAGCAGCAGCAGCAGCAGCAGTACTAGTAGTAGTAGTAGTAGTAGTAGTAGTACTTGTAACATTTGTTATAGGTGGAGTGGTAGCAGAAATAGTAAGAGTAGGACTAGTAGTAGTAGTGGTAGGACTAGTAGTAGTAGTGGTAGCGGTGAACATACTAGGATTTAAAAACATTTCAAAGTATTAGTAGTAGAATTGTAGTAGTTGTAGTAAAGTAGTAGTAGTGGTAGCTCTGGAAGTACAAAGCACCTGTAGTAATAGCAGACCTAGTATAGCATTGGAAGCAGCAGTAGTGTCATAAAATGTACTGCTGTAAAGGGAATATATGCACAGAATAAATGAAGACATCAGAGAGAGGTTTTAATCAAGACTTGAGTAGGACTTGTGTAGTATAAAAGAAAGTACCAGGTGACCACTTATGTAACTTGACTTTAAAAAATATAGTAATATGTATAATATGGAAATACTAGAACTTCAAAGTATCAGTAGTAGTTGTAGTAAGAGCAGTAGTAGTGGCAGTTGCTGTTGTTGTAGTATGAATAGTTGTAGGAAGAGAAGTAGTAGCATCTGTAATAGTTCAACAGTCGTCTTGGTCGTAGTGGTTGTAGTAGTAGTACTAGGAGTAGTAACAGTTGTACTAGTAGCAGTAGTTGTATTAGTACTAGTAGTAGCAATTGGAGTAGTAGTTGTACTATTAGTAACACAGTATGGTATTATACTTATATCTCCATGGAGAACGACATTGTGATTGGTCTAACAGATGTCCACACTTCAAACTCCGCCCCCGCAGACATGTGTTTGTCATCAGAAACACCTGGCTGTAATCAGGGCAGTTCTATGTGATGTCATGTAGTACTTGAAATAGCAGAGGCCACTGGAGCCGGAATACACACATTTTTACATTTTTGACCAGGAAGCTGAAAACATACCTACTTTGCACTAAAATTACCAAAAAAAAGGGATAGGAACAGTAGACAATGTACAATCAAAATAAATAAGTAAGTAATAATACAATAACCTGCCTTGTGTTGATGGCGCCCTCTGTCTTGCAGCTATGACAGTGACGGCTGGGGCCCCCCGATGCCCGTGCAGACCTACCTGCACCAGGGCATGGAGGACGAGCTGGAGGAGGAGGAGGAGAGGGTCCCCACACCGCCCATCCGAGGGGTGGCCTCCTCCCCAGCCGCGGTTTCCTTCGGTCAGCAGTCCACAGCCACCCTCACCCCCTCCCCACGGGACGAGATGCAGCCCATGCTCCAAGCCCACCTGGACGAGCTGACCAGGGCCTACCAGATGGACATGGCCAAACAGACATGGTGAGCGACTAACACTTTGTAGTAGTTTGCTTTTATGAAATGTTGATGATATCTGCTGTATATCTATCTACATCAAAATGAATTTACTATACAGCCCTTGTGCCATGAGGGCGCTATGGAGCAGATCGGTATGGTCTGAAAGGTTCTCACTGTCTAAAGTGACCCGTACTGGGCTGGTTTGAGGGATCTGAAGCAGCCCACACGAGGTACTGCCTCTCAGAAGAAACGGGGCTCTAGCTTTGATTGGATCCAAGTCCATAATACCGCAGTGCTATGATTGGATCAGAGAGAACGCAGACTCAGGCGAAAACAAGACGCCAAAGCAGAAAATAATCATTTCTCACCAAACACTGACTTGATCTCGACATGTCTCACAGCACCTCAAACTGGGAACCATATCCAGCTGGAATGTGTGGTGTAGTGGTTTATGCTTTGCACACTAACCATAAGGTATTTGAAACATTCTTTTATACTGGATATGGCTAGTTATGTACAAAAAAAAAAAAAAAAACTTCCCAATCCTCACTTAAAAAACTCGCTCCCACAACCGATTCACTCACACAGCATATTCGTACTGGTGGGTGAGGTGTCTTGCCTAAGGACACAACAAGTGCAAACATAACCATACTAAATGTATTTTTGTGAGTAACTGACCTTGTCCTTTACATATATATCTACATATTTTAATTTGCGGATAATTTAGATTTTCCCAGAGCTCCCAAGATTGTAGAGCTCCCCTTGACATCTTATCTGGAACTAAAATTGGACTAGATCATAACTAAATCTGCGCTAAAACAGGACCAAACCAAGACTATATCAGGTCAAACCATGAATCAAATCAGGGCTAAAGGTGTGCCAGGTGTGCCAAAATTGTTCTAAACTGTGTGGCTACTGTAAAGTTAGTCACGACTTGAAGGAAAAAATAAAATATCTTTTATAATTAGAATGTATCAAAGAATTACATTGCCATGTTATACGGGAATAAAAGTAACACAACTGGATATAAACTTTTATAATCACATTTTGTTTTCTTACACCGCAGTAACTTTACACTGCACATATCAAATATGACACTTGAGTCTATAAAGTTCCACATAAAAGCTCCTATTTTGTGCTTTTATCATGTGATCAAATAGATGTCCAATTATACCTGAAGGGAGAAATCTGATCCTCCATTTTGGCTCTGCTTTGACACGTGAAAATACGATCGCAGCTAAAACGCTGTTGTCATTTGAAACTGCTTACTGTACGCTCTGCTACATATTTACAGCTCGACTGATGTATCCTCCCCTCTGTGTATTCTTCAAATGTGTGCGGCGCATAGATAAAGCCATTCATCATTTTGTTTTAATGGGGCTGCGCTGGCGCTTAGGCAGCCACTGTATGTCTCCCGCTCTCGTCCCCCCCCTCCCCCCTCGCTAGCATGTTGATTCCCCCACGTCGTAACATTGCACGGTGCGTTCCATTGTTCATGCAAGTCAGATGAAGGCCGCGCTTCAGTTCGGGCGCGGTTGACAGGGATGAGAATGAAGGACTACACTGTAAAAAAGAAACGGCGAGCAGGTTCAAATGAATACTTAAAGGTGCTGTACCTCATTTTTACCTAAATTATTCCACATTTACCTTATGCAATGCATGCCGAGCATCCTAATGATTCACCGCAATGAGTTTATGAGCGCTAACACGTATAACATTACTTGAAAGTGAAAACTGAAACTGAAATCAACTCGTCTGGATATTTATTATTACCCAAACAGCTCATGGTTTAATGAAATGAGAAGTTAACACATTTTGAAACCTATCACAATTTGTATTATTATGATTATCTAGGTCTATCACGTTAACTCATCTGAAGTATGTAGAGGTGTCTGTGCCTGGTCATCTGGACACTGTTTTTGCAACAAAGATGTTTCAGCTCCCATCAGAAGCCATTTTCAATTTGATCCTATTGGCCTGAGGCACTAGGATTTTATGTATTTTCTTGAAAGTTGACAAAAACAGGAAATTAATCTGTACTAGTTCACCCAGCTCAAGACCAGGGCCACCCCAGACTATAAGCAGACTTAGCAGCTGCTTACGGCCCCAAGGGCCCCAGGAGCCCATACATTTAAATTGAAAATAATATAATATATCAGGTTTTATTGGACATGGGGCTTACAGCAGCCTAAATATCCCTCTCAAACAATTACATTTGTTTTATACTCATATAGTAGCAAAATATCTACTGCTGCCTACATTTGTTTTTGAGCTGGGCATAGGTGAGGGCAGCTAGGTATTTACACCGGTGCATTGACCCTTTATAATGTACATTTAAGCCCAATGTCGCTGGAAAAAAAAACAAAAAAAAAAAACAAAAAACTGTAACACATTAAAATCGAGCAGAAACGAAACGAAGAAAAAAATGTTTTAAAAATTATATGTTTGTCTACTTCTTGTGACTGTGGTAGTTGTGACATTCTAGATGTTTTCAGTCTGATGGTTACCCCATCAGCTCATGATCTAATGAAATGAAAAGCAAACTAACAGCTTAAAACTTTTGAAAACTGATCTATGTTTTATCAAGTCAATAAATCTAAACGAATCAAACCTACCCAAAACAAGCTGGCATTCTGAACTCGAGTCTTATTGTTTTGCAGTGTATGTGTTACTAGCGTAGCGGAGGAGGGGGTGTGTCAGAAGATCCTGTCAGGAGGAGATGTCATGTTATTCTGTAATGACTATGTAGGTTCCGCAGCTTCACTGACAGCAGCACAATTACCCACAATCCCCCACTGCAGGGCCCGACGATGGAAGGCATGGCGGCCCCCCACTCTAGTGCGGAAAGGTGACGGGGGGCGTCTTTGTAGGAACGCTGCAGCAATTAGCGGGTCATTGTGTTAGCATGTAGCGGCAACATGGAATTAGCGCATTGGCTAAATGTCTGCAGCGCTTTACATGTGAAAGGATGTCGCTGATTAGCATGACATGGCCTGGCCTTATGTACAATGTAGAAGAGAGTGAGGGGAGTGGTTGTTGCAGTTGTTGTGTGTGTGTGTGTGTGTGTGTGTGTGTTTTCTTATGAAAGGAATAGCATTGGATGATTGGATGATAATTACACATTCAGTTTTATATGGATAAAGTTGCAGGTTTGTCAAAGAAAAATAAAAAGTTTACCAGGTACTAACTGATACTCAAACCATTATTGAAATGAGAAAAAAAAAAAAGAATCTATTTAGACCATATAGTTCTATTAAAGTGGAGCTAAACGCTAACTAAATGTTTTTTAATAGCATTGACGACTGTTCCTAGTCCTTTTTTTGGTAATTTTAGTAAAAACTGTGTCTGCTGCTGCCTGCAGTGGCTGGTTAAATTTCAAGTACTATGTGACATCACACAGGAGTGCCGTGATTACACCTGGCTGCAGGGGCTTTGAAGTGTGGATACCTATGGAGTGTGGAGACCAAATCACACTGTTCCTTATACCTCCATGTGTTTGTGGGAGGAGTTTAAGCGTTTAGTCTTACTTGAAAGACACTACTATTATTTAGTGTTGAAAATGGAAAGCTATTGTCTGAAAAAAATGAACAATGTTATCAAAATCAAGTTTGAAACTTTAGAACTGTGATCTCCTTAATTCTTTTGTTCAGTCTATCCCTCTGTGAATTCTTAGCATGTAGCACTTTTAGTACTAATAGGTTTACTACTGAAATGAGACTTGAATATAAACTAAGGGAAGCTCATTAAGCATATAGTGCTGCGGAGACACAATGGGTTGGAAGCCATTTCAAACACTGAATGGTCAAATACATATTGGTACTTGTGTTGTGTCCTTGAGCAAGACACTTTGTCACTACACATCAAACTATTACAATGACTTTCTCATAGAGAAGCATTTAAACATAGCTATATAAACAAGTACATAGAACATAGCATTTTTTAGCATTTAATCTGTAAATTAACTTCCTATGACATGCATTGTGTTATAATGGTATCTATCTTTGTTGAGCAGAATTAGAATGACCAAAAAACCCCCAAAGTCCAAACCAAAACTCAAACCAAGTACTGTATGAATAAATCATGATTCAAAATGTTCCTAACGGAATTCCATGTTTTGCTCCAGGCACATGCAGGGCGGCTCGCTCCCTCCCCAGGCCCCTGCTCCTCCGGTGGGGTACGTGTCCAGCACCATGGTGTCGGGGCTGGAGACCGATCTGCCCGACGATGAAGAGGAGGAAGAGGACGAGGAGGACGAAGGCTACGGGGCCAGACTCCCCCGAGGCCTGGAGCACACACCTGGATCCAGCATGGACAACCTGGACAGCTCCCTCACAGGTACATGACAGGGGCTGGTTTGGGCTGGTTTGGGCTGGATGGGACGGGTACAGGGAGGTTTCTGTTCAGCTATTCTGACCAATTGGATTTTTTACATTACAACATTATGTATGACTACTTGCCCTGTTGTCTATCAATCTTACTGTACCAAACATCAATACTTGCATGATTTGTGGTAAGCAAAATAATACAACCCCAGTGACAATGGCAGTGCCCATAGCAACTTCCAGAAAAAAAAAAAAAAAAAAAACCTATTAAAGGTGCACTATGTAACTTTTCTGGTGAGCGGTCCGCCATCTACTAGTACTTGTTAGTGCTTTGTTTGCATATCTACTTTCTATTTAGTAAATTGCAGCTGTTTCTATTGCTAAAGTTTACCATGAAAAATAGCATTCTTATTGAGAGCAGGTCACTTCCCCAGAGATCTGAACTGTAACTTACACTGGTGTCATGATCTGCTTGTTTCCATGGAGATAGATAGGAAAAAGTTGCATTGTGTACCTTTAAATGAGGCTCAAAATGTATAAAAAAAATGTATACAAAATGGTTAATTTTGCATGCATGATCTTAACACATAAAATCTGTGCTAACTATCAACAGTGACTGTCATGGACGCCATTTTGAGGACTTTAAGGATCTATTCAAAAAATGCATATTTTGTTTTGAATTGTTAATTTCTCTCACAATGGTGCAAATTTATAATCAAACCAATCAATCATTGGATAGTGCCACTGTGTTCTTGAGCAAGACACTTCACAATCCCCGTCTCGTATTAATGTTTATATAATAATGTTTGTAGCAAAAACAAATGACTTTTATGACATTGACCTTGGATTGAAATTAACTTTTAAATTAATTATGAGTGTAGACCAGTGCATCATGGTATCAGTCAGTAGTTCTGGTACTTGTAGTGGTAGTATTAGCTGTAGTAATTGTAGTAGTCGTAGTAGTTGTTATTCCATCTGATATAATGAAATTGCATGTTTTATATTTACTGACACACACCTGCACTGGTTATGAGCGACTTTCCCATATCAGACATTTTGAGCACTTTTCGCCGACTCGGGGGAATTACAATTATCGTTCCGAAGGAGAGATAAGAAAGTCCATGAATTTTAAAAAGCAGAGCCAGGGAAAAATTAAAAAGGAAATAAATTGGAGGCAGAATTGGTTCTAGTCGGTGCGATTTTCCAGCACATGGCTCCCGGACACGTTCAGGATTTTCCAGAGAGACTCTCTGGCTCGTTTCCAGAGATGGTAGAGTAACGTAAGTAAGAGAAACGTTACTTTATAATAATAATATTCAAATAGAAGTACAGAGTAGTAGTCCAAATAAATTAAAGTGTAACTGCTGGGACGTAACATTTGATTTTGGTCATAATTTAAAGCAACAGTATCTAACTTTCTGGAGATGGCATGTCACCTAAATGGGAATAGAAAGTTAAAACCACACTTTAGAACATTCTTCATGCAGATAGATGCGTTTTATGCCACACTGTGGAATATTATGACCAAAGGAACAACATTTCTATGGAAACAAGCAGGAGGAGACTGTCCTCCAGGCCAAATATGAGTTAGGTTTGCGGAGATGCAAACCCACTTACTGTAAGGACATCTTTTTTTCTATGTTTTTCAGTGCAATAAAAATGTCCATAAGACATCCATAATATTTTTTGTCCTAAATGTTACATACTGTGGCTTTAAAGTTAATTTAATGTCAAGGACAAAACCTGAAATGATGCACAAACTCTCTGGTATTTGGGATAGACCCACAAATGAGAATCAGATCTGAAGGAGCTGCAACAAACACAAACGTTCAGATCATTACATATTGTCGACATAAAGCTCAAGTCACTTTAGACTTACTCACAGTGGGAAGAGAAACCACAACTTTTACTCAAGTAAGAGTACTGTTACTTCAATACAAATATTACTCAAGAAGTAAATGTGACAGAGTTCTACCCATCTCTGCATATTTCCATTTTTACAAGTGACTTTTAGAACTTTTACAACTGGTGCGTGTCAAGGTTACTGGCCAGGTATCCCCTCTCTGCAATAAACCAAAGCTGTTTGTGAATAATGTTCGGGATTAACCGAGATCGTAAAGTGTTGTTTTTAAAGCTGCGTAATAGCCACCATATAAAACTAGGTTATGGTTTTATTTTATTTTACTACAAGACAATGTGTATTTTTATTGGCTGAAAAGCGCATCAACACTCTCTAAGGGCTTCTCAGACAACTCAGCGATAAAAATGAAAAATGGTCAATTGGATGCAGTTGTCTGAAAGCAAATTGCTGTATAGTTTTGATGATAAAATACCTTTTAACTATGGGACCAGGACACAGCATACAACACAGTTTGATTATAATTGAACTGGTCGGAAATAACAAAGGTTATTTCGGTAATATAATGTCCCCTGCATGGAGCTAAATGTCCCTGTGTGTCAGATGCCCTGCCAGTGTCTACATGGGGTTTACTTATGTTTGAAAGCTGCTAACCCTGTAGCTTAAACCTCCACAAACATGTTCTGAAATATCCCTCTGTGTCAGATGCCCTCCCTGTTTGTCAAATGCATGGGATTGTTGTATTAGTTAAGCACTTCAGATTTCAGTGTTGTCTTAAATGTTCCTGCTCCTAGATGTTTGCATTTAAAGTTCTTGTAATTTTTCTGTTGACTTGAGATTCTATTGTTTTGCCTGGAATGTTCCCCAGTATTGTATTTAGCATATATTTGTGTTGTATTTTTGATGCTCAAAAGTACCTGGAGTGAGGCCACCTTTTCGTAGAGCTGATCTGTAACTTGTCGCAATAACATGGAGACATCCACCAGAAAACTCGCATTATTAATTGCAACTTTAAAGCAGATCTATTCTACAAAATCGACTTTTCAGAGCTTTTAACCATGTTATATTTGTTCCCCTGACCATTTACTCACCCAAACTTGTATTTGGAGTGATTTGTGTATATTTGACTAAGCTTTAATCTTAAGCTTATTTATGATCAATCCACATTTTCATCACCATCAGCATACAGCCACTGTGACGTACGCATGTCCTTCTCCTATTTTATTTTCCTTAATTGGTGATACTCGGATTTAGTTGTGTTGCATAGTCATTTTGGTACAAATGAAGAAAAAAATCGTCTGCTTGTTAGTGTGATGTGCAGCGATCCTCACAAGGGGCAGACAGCATGCAGCGCTTTGTTGTGATGATGTTTATGCCGATGTGAGCTCCCACTGGACATTCTAACACAGAAGTCAGCGGACTTGAATATTGTGATTTAAAATATGCAAATTATAAAATAATGATCCGCGGGTGTCATAGATTATAACTATAGAGCACACACAAGCACAATAGGACTGATTTAAGTAAATCACAAATCAAACAGCAATTATTTTCATGAAAACTATAAACTGTTTCAGAATTATAACAATTTTTGACAATTGTTGAAAATAATTATAATAATTAGTCTTTGTTTGTGAGAGCTAGAATTATAAAAGGAAATGTTGTAGCGTTGTTTATTATTCAAGCCCCGAACAGCCCCTAAACCCATTCTCCCACAACATCCCTCTGTTTCTTACTTTAGTGCTAAACAATATGGCTTCTTCCAGCTTTGACGAAACTTCAAATTTATGCGAATGCTAGCATGAATTGTGATGTAGCTAAAACCGCTGAGACATACAGAACAGAAAGCTTCGGGATGAGAGCGTTGACAGGGGGGTCTGTTGGTGTACTTTTCCTCCGGATGATGGAGCTCCTTCTGGGGCAGGACTGACACGTCCCTCTGCCTCTGATGCATTCGGACCAATATAGACGCGCGGATAACTCTAATCGCCTGCATCTCCACCACTGTATTACCCCCGGAGACAGCACTATTTCTCCTTATCGTCGCGCGAGCTAGCAAGCGAGCTAACATCCCCCCATCCCACCACCACCCCCACAGGAAGAGGAAGAGAGGGGGAGGGAGTATGAGGGGAGCGGGAGGGATAAACAGAAAAGTGCACAGCAGAGGAGATAGAGGGGAGGGAGTATGAGGGGAGCGGGAGCAAGGGGGATATACGCCGGAAAAGTGCAAAAAGATTTATTGCGACCACCGTTTTGAGGCCGTGAAGAGTGGAGGGGAGAGGGGGCATACCTGTCACGCGCCCCGGTGATAGATTTGTCATTGTTTTAATATTATGGAAATGGCGCTGTTTTCATAATGGTTCACCAAAGGACAGTAAATCAAACATTTTCAGCGAGAGCCCAGAAAAAGCGTTGGCTCTCCTCAGGGGCCATTTTTCAACCCAGACAGTCTCCGCAGCTGCCTCTCTGTTAGTGCACGCTCCTGGATCGTACGGCGGCTTTTTATAGAGCACATGGAAATGAGAAGGTTGGAAAGGTGGAAGAGTTGAGTGAATGCTGGGAGTGTACTCTGAAGGCCTTGTATTATTCGATATTTAATGAGCAAGACTTTATTTAAGGTCAACATGTTTGTCGCTAAGTGGTTATCAAAACTCACAATAATCTTTAAAAACTCACCTGTTGTACACTGCATACAGTCTCCAATACTATGTGTCTTTAAAAAAAAAAAAAATTTTTTACTTATGTAGTATCAGTAGTTGTAGTAGTAGTAGTAGTAGTAGTAGTAGCAATAGTAGTTATTAGCAGTTGTAGTAGTAGTAGTAATTGTACTAATAGTAGCAGTAGTAATTGGTGTAGTAGTAGTAGTAGTTGTTGTTGCAGAAGTAGTTGTAGTAGTAGTAGTAGTTGTAGTTGTAGTGATAGTAGTAGTAGTTGTAGTGATAGTAGTAGTTGTAGTAGTAGTAGTAGTGTAGTGTAGTAGTAGTCGTAGTTGTAGTAGCAGTAGTTGTTGTTGTAGTGGTAGTCGTAGTTGTAGTGGTAGTAGTGGTAGTAGTAGTAGAAGTAGTTTTGCCACATCACGAGTAGTTGCGTAGTTCGTCTCCCCCTCCAGAGTTCAAATGCTCTGTTCCACCTTGTGTTGTCATTAGGTAAGAAACTAGGAAGTGCTCGTCAAAGCGTCGTCTCTAATAGATTCATTTGAATCATTTCAGCTCTCAAACTGATACATTTGTGAGATAGCAGTCCTTGTTTTACCAGCATTTATATGTTAAATTATGGAGATGTTTCCTATATTATATTATGAATATTTTAAAATTATGGACTATTTGCATTAGTGTGTATTGTGTGTAACATGTAGTTCTCTTAGCTAATGTGCTAGATCCCTGTTCTTCAGGGCGAGTTTAACGACATTTAGATGAGACAGGAGGATAAATCAGCATTAGAGTCAGGAGGGCCCCAGGCAGCTTTTACTGGTCCTGCTCCATCAGCGGAGCCACGGAGCGCCAGGGAGGTGTGAGAGATGTCATAAAAATGCATGAGACAAAGACAGGACGCTGGAATCTGCCGTCACGAGGAAGAGCCTTATTGATAATATAAAGTGATATGTGCTAGTTCAATGTTAGCTGTAGTTTGACTGTCATCACCACCACAATTTAGTTCTGCTTTGAGTCATTAGGTTTTTTTTTTTTATTTTTTTTTTTTTTAATTTCATAAACACGATCTATCGAGGTTTGAGCCATCGACATGCTCATATCAATTTTAGCTCATTCTGAACTGAACAACGGTAATTCTAATTTATTCTTAATTGAAAACATTTTACATTGGTTCAACACAGTTATCCATTCAGAAAGCAGAATAAGCCTCACATGACTCATTTGGGTTGCCAGTTTCAATGTTGAAATCCAGTTGGTTTAAATCTAAAATGCCTCTTTCTGATCTGGTTGCACTATCACTGACCTAATCTGTGCTAGTACAGCCTCTGCAGCTCAGTGAGTGAATTCTGGAGGTTCTTTCACATGAGGCCTGTCCATATACTAACAATGAGATAAACTTGCATGTGTCTCTATCTGCAGGTTAAGGCTCTGGGCACAGGCTCAGTTGTGACTGTACCTTGAAAAAAAAAAACAAAAGTAGGAGTGCAGGCTACATACAGCTCCTTTAACATCCAGGAAGTTAAGAGTAAGTATATATAATTGACTTGAGAAACTTGTGGCTTGGCAGGGCACAACTCTTCCAACATTCTCATCCTTGTGTAATTCCCCCCTGATGGGCTGCAGTGGTCATTATTAAAAGATTAGAGATCGTGTCATGAAAGTCCTGGGAAATCAAATTGGAAAGTTGGGAACCCTCAAGTCCTGCTGTTGAGTTGTAAAAAAAATCCCATATTTCTAGTTCTAAGGGAGATTGAATTTTTATCAAACGATGTGCGGGTGATCACAGTTGGATTGGTTTGGGGGTCGGCCGGCGCTGATTTGCTGAGCCAGTGTTCCTAAGAAACCAGAGAGCAGATTTGTAGCAAGTCTATTATCCTCTCCATTCTTGGCTGGGGGATTGGACTCGCGGGGATGGCTGTCTTTGAGGAAAAATATAAAAATAAAAAATTGGATGGAAGGAATTTGAAAGAAGTGCCGTGAAAAGAGGCTTGGATATGGGGTTGAGAGACTTATGCAAGATTGCATGGTGGTAATGGGAGAGAGGACAGAGCTGGTGCAATAGTGAAAAAGGAGGCTGCAATAGCTGACGTCATGAAGCGAAAGTTACAAAGTGCAAAATGAGCGTTTCTGGAGTTTAATAGATTTATGTAGAATCGTGGGTTGTTGCATAAGGAAGTGGAGGTAACTGGACATATGGAAAAGTATATGGACAATTCAAAAAGTGATTTAAAGTTGAAGTCTGGTTGAGAACTCCAAGTGTGTTAAGCAACTGAGTTCAAATTGTCTTTGTCACAAAACCTGCCAGGCCCTCTTGTCCCAGTCTACAGCAGATCAAAGAAAACCGAATAGGAGCTTAAGAAACACTCAAGTGCATCTAGAAATTTTGCAGTAGCACTAAAACTTTGCACTTTTGACAAACATAGATAAGTAACGTCTCATTTATGTTGTTTTCCAGATCGGTTATATACTGTTTTTAATTAGTTTACACTGGTCCAAAGTTATTCCTCACTTACCTTATGCACAACTCTTAGAGACCAGAGAGGTGTTTTACTGTGACTCTAAAACAAAAACTCAGTATGCTATCGTGCACTTCCTGATTATCAGTAATAAATGCTTTATAATTAGATTCTAATATATATGACTTATTTTAACCTTAAGACCTGCATTATATCTGTACTGGGACAAGACACATTTAGGTCAAATACACGGACAAAAATCGGGTACCGGCAAAAAACAAACCCGTTAGCCGCCCCATTCCACGCAGGAAGTGAACATTGATGCATTTCCAGCTTCACTGACTCACTTTCCATTGAAAAACCGTCATCCCCCTTTCTGTAACTGCTGCTGACAGGCTCATCATTTTGGTCTTAAAATGTTTGTATTGACCTGCTCTACATGATCCTGATGTTTTTATTTCGCTATTTTCTCAGTAAATCAAGATATGGACATTAATAACAGATAAATCAGGCCCCTTCTTTCCCCTTAGGTTGCTCCAGCTAGCGTTAGCAACAGGTTGGATTCAATGCCCTCATTCCTGATTGGCTCTTGATGCTCGGGGTCGGAATTCCAAATATGGCACTCTGGTTTAAATTCGCCCCTATAACTGCGAGCCTCGATGAGCTTCATTTGGCTGGAGCTGAACACTATGGGTGACATTACACTCCTTTAGTCCACTTCTTTATACAATCTATGGGTGCAGGGCCTTTAGCTTTATATGGTACCCAAACCTTCCAGCGACAATTATCAGATGTGCCAAACTTTTCCTTTTGACCCCTCATGTCCACTCCACACCACTTCTGTTTAGTAGTGCCCTTTGGCTGACCCCTAAACCCTCCCTCCCCTTTTCTGGTCCACACCTCTCCCTCTCACCATCTCTCTTCCAGTATTTCTCTGACTTTTGCTGTGAATGGCTCCCTTACCCGGTCTGCTCTTGGGCACGTGCCACAACATAACGCCTCGTGCCAGCTCTGCCCACATTAGCCGACTGTTCGCTCCGACATGCTCTGCCAAAATCCGAGCGTTTTCATTGGCAAGCTGCGCCCGTGCTGGTATTTAAAGTACTGTCCTGGCTGCGCATGTGAAAGCAAAATCAGAGTGGAGGACATAACTCACAAATATTAGATTATCAAACATGGCAGTGGGTTTTTAGTGATGTAACGTGATAAATACCAGCCAAAAGTGTTTTCAGAAGCGAGGGAGCAAACGGCTAACTGTGCTGGAAATGGGGATGTGTTCACAGTGTAGTAAAATTCATAATAAAAAGATAGAACACGAAATGGACGCTTTTGAAAATGTTTGTTGTTGCTAATGTGGTATTACAGTTCTCTCAAATGCAGTACTCAGACTTTTATAAGTACTTTTGTTCATTTTAGAACAGAATAAAAATGTAAATAATGGACTTGCGTTTGGTGCATAAAAATTAGGACTGTTTCCATAGCGATTAACAATGTAAAACTAAATGTTATATCTTCTGTATAGAAAGGAGTTCTCAAAATGGCATCAATAACAAGAAGCTGACAGCACAATTTTGGACCAAACATATATCTGTGATTGTGATTCTGATTAAATTTGCAATATATTATGTTTAAAAGCAGGATTCTGTTCAGAGTGACACCGGAAACAACTCCAGGAACATTCACATTTGAGAGGAGACTGAAACATGAACTGCACTAACACAAGAATCCAAGGCATTTCAGAACATGTTTGTAGAGCTCTAAACCACGTCTATAAAAAATACTAATCTGGGATACAGAATGCACATTTCTGCAATACTTTACAAAGATGTGAGTCTGGTCACTGGTGAATCTCCCTGAGTTCAGATGGGCGTGATTGACAGGCGGATTAGCCTGTCAATCAGATACATGCATAGTTTGCGTGGATCAAAACAAATATGGCTGCTTACGAGGAAGAAAAATTAATTTAAAAAAATCACAGGGGACTGAAAAACATGGCAGAAGCAAAATGCAAAATGCAAAATGAGTGAAGCACTGAACTGTTAAACTGTTGTAAATCATAGGTGACCAATGAGCTCCTTCGTTTCACATGTCACTGAAAAAAATAATCTGATTGAACGATCATGCATAAAAAATACAGAGATTTATTTTTTAAACGTTATTTGAATAAATGTAACTGAGTACTACCCACCTCTGACGATTCTACTGAAACAATGCAACAGCTTGTCTCCACTGTTGTGTGCACATGTTGAACAGGTTTAGTTGTTGTAAAGTGTATCCTGAGGCAGTGTAACAGGTGTGCTAATCGTCCTATCCAAAGACATGAGCGAGTCCTCCTGCTGCAGTGGAATGCGTGAGAGCCCACCAGACCCCCACAGCGAGCTCAAACCATAGACACAAAGAGTTATTACTAAGGCCAGTGAACTGAAGAGTAGCACAGATGTTCATTATAGAGGGGCATACATCCAGAGAGAGTACAGACAGAGAGAGAGAGATGAGAGAGAGGTGAGAACAATGTAGTAATCGTAGCACTAAAATATCACTTCTGTCTTTGATGATTGCAGATTTTATAAAGGACAGTTAAGTGAATTATTTTGTTTATTTCTTCTAAGTCAGGGGTGTCCAAACTTTTTTCACAGAGGGCCGCATACTGAAACATATTTGAAGTAGAGGGCCACAAACCGGTGCCAATACAAGGAGTCAAATGATGCTTTTGACACAGGTTTAACAGAGACATTGTACCGTTACTAAGACTTGGAAGATAATTTTTAGGTCTGTGTCACAATGCAATGTGCTGTTATTCAGGTTATAGAGGTAGAATCTCTTCGGTTTGTAGTAAAAAATACTTGCTGATCAATTGGGCCGGTTTAAGAGGAGGCATGAGGGCCAAAAAAAATTGGTCTGAGGGCCGCATTTGGCCCCTGGGCCGTAGTTTGGACAGCCCTGTTCTAAGCGTTGATGAAAAATCAAATATACTGCTAATGCTTTTATTGGTAATAGTTTTGATAAATGATACAAACTGCTGTAGCAAAGGTAGTGGTCTAAATCTGTACTTAAGAGAGGAGTTTTCATTCAGTCATCGTTCCCAGCGTTTACATGCACAGGAAACTCGGTCTGCTCTTGATTTGATCTTTGTCTTTTATACAAGTGGCAGCTCATTTACTCTGAGCGTGTGATTTTCAGACAGGAAATCGGTTACTCACAAGTAATTCGCTCTCCGCAGCATAAATATACAATAACGCACCAGTAGATTTTACTTTAATGTAGCCTAAACGATTTAACATATTCTGCAGTGGAGAGGCTGTAGTTTCTCATCGCTACAGAACTAAAATGAGTGAGTACGCGTCCAAACACATGTCTAATATTTGCCTGGCTGTTTCTTGCGCTGTGCAGTTGAATGCCTCTCCAAGCATGATAGTGGGGCACTGTCACATGAAGCAGTGCTCTGATTTTTCTGATTTGTTCCTTGGCCCTCTTCAGTCTAAGTTGTATGCATAAAGATCAGTGCATTTTGGAAATCCTGTTCAGATCTGACTATTCCAGATTTGGTTTTCCAGCACGTAGCATGTAAACGTAGAGATTGAGCTAATGATCCATATGTACAAATCTAATACCTTATGTCTTTTGGGCTCTTAACCCATTCACTACAGCTCGCAATACAGGTCTTTTCCACCATTTGCAAAAGGGACATCACAGATATATATAAATAGACATAGATAACCTGTGAGCTGCTGGGTTCCAAATAGGAAGTGAGCATGGGCGTGCTTCTGGCTCCATCGGCTCAGGCTCCAATTCACTTTGTACTGAAAAACTGTGGCCCCTCTCATTGTATCTGCTGCTGTCAGGCTCATCATTTTTTTCATAAAATATTTGTATTAACCTGCTTTTGATGATACTTGTGTTTTCATTTTGTTATTGGGTCAATAAATCAAAATATGAACATTAATAGCAAACCAATGAAGCACCTTCTTTCGCCAGGGTCGCTCTTGCTGGAGTTAGTAACAGGTTTGATTGACAATCTTAACTTTTTGTCAGTCCCTATACCCCTGTCATATCTGGTTAGTCCATTGTAGCTTACGGCTGTGGTCTTACACAGGCTCCATGCTGAACGGCTGGGGGTCAGCCTCAGAGGAGGAGGGGCCCTTCTCCAGTCATAGGTCCAGCCTTGGCAGCTCCTCCGACGGCTCCATCTTCACCCACTGCTCCTTCACCCAAGCTCTGGTGGTAGCAGCCGACCGGGCGGGCTACAGACTGGAGGGTACGAGTCTGAGCAAGAGAGGTGTGTCCTGAGGTCCTTCTCCAGCTCTGTTCTAGGGCCTCTCTGAAGCTCTGTCCTGAGGCCCTGCTGAAGCTCTGTCTTGGGCCCCCTCTGAAGCTCTGTCCTGAGCTCTTGTTGAAGCTCTGTCTTGGGCCCCTTCTGAAGCTCTGTCCTGAGCGCCCTCTGAAGCTCTGTCATGGGGCCTCCCTTTGGCTTTGTCTTATTCTGACTTCTGAATATCTAATCCATTTATCTGCTTCCTTTTCTGTGGCTTGGATTTTCAATTTGAAGAATGCTGTTGATCAAATCTGTTGAATTTCCAAAAACTTTAAGGTTTCAATTTCTCCGTCTCCATCAATTTCCAACACTGACTCATACAGCTGTGTCATAGGCAGTGCCAGTGATGATAACAGTTATTAAAACTACACTATGCAACTTTTTTAGTGGAGGGTCTTCTCAAAACCTTCCTTTCTCTTTTTCTCTTCTCCTGTTTTGCCTGTAATAGACAACATTTGTAACATGGCTCTATTGTAATAGTGAACCCATGTGTAACCAAATAGAGTCCATGCGTTTGAGTGTTTCCTAACCTGCTTGTCCAATATTTCACTTTTTTCCTTGATGCTTCTTTTCTTCTGCAGATTTTAACAACTTCCTTCCAGACTTTCAAGAAATTTTCCAAAATCTTTTCTGAAAGTTTAAAGGTCATATATTACACAAAACTGACTCCTGCGAGCTTTAAACCAAGTTATAATGTTGTTACCTCTTCAAAAACATACCTGGTTTTGTGTTTTGTTTCATTCATATATGTTACATTATCCTGCATTATTAGTCTGTCTAGATCTCCAAAGTTCAAAATGCTTTGCTCCACCTTGTGATGTCATCAAGTGGTAGTTTTACCTTTGGGTCAGTAGAGATTGGCAATGCCAGGGCTGAAATTCCAAATTATTCTAATGAAGGCACTTCCTGTATTACCACATGACATCACAAGGTCGAACAGGGTGTTTTCTGTTTGAGAGAAGAACTCAGCCTAAATATGCAGGGTTTGTGTGTTAAACATGTGCGAAGTGAAACAAAACACAACTCCAGGTATATTTGTGATGAGCAACATTAGCGGAATGAGAGATCAGAAAATAGTCTAATATGGGCTTTTTAAAGTATAAAGTATCCATGTGAATAACCATGACATTTGTGTTGTTCAGGTAAAGCCCTGTCCCACCGGCAGCAGCCCAGCAGTCCCTTCTCCACAGACGGCAGCACAGGGGGCTCCCACAGCCTGGGGCACCCGAGGGCCCCCCGAGCTCAGCGCAAGGGCCGCACCCCAGGGACCACGCCCCACCGGAGAGACCCTGCAGCAGACGGTGAGAGACGGGAAAACAGAACTCGTGTTTAAACAGTTTGCAGTGGTCCAAAGTTCTTCCTCTCTTACCTTCAACCTAATTATTCATAGAGATGACTTTATAAGCTCTTTTCACAACTTTCAAAGACCAATGCAGAGTTTTGCTGTGCTGGTAAAGCTAAAAACAACTAGCATGCTAACATACACTTTCTGATTATTGGACATTAGATCAGACAGTACACAGTGAACTTATTTTGACCTCAAGAGCTGCTTATACGATATATTTGTACTGGGGCCAAGAATATTCTGCTTGAAGACATGGAAAACTATGTAATCTGGAAGTTATTAATCAATAAACTAAATGTATTTTTAGTAAGTCATGCCTGATTTATATTTCCCCTTGTGCTATGGCAGACCTACCTCCTCCTCCAGAGCCCCCTCCCTGTCAGGGCCAGGGCCGGATCCAGGGGGCCCGCAGTGTGGGCAGTGTAGTGACCCCCGGAGAAAGGAAGGCGTCCTCTCTGGAGCGGCCCCCCATGTCCGGGCCTCCCCTGTCCGGGCCCATGGAGCACCACAGGCAGGTCCAGGAGAGGCTCGGCTCCATAGACCGCTCAGAGGACAACCGCAGGGCACACAAAACAGGTACGCCACTCAAAAACAAAACCTCCTGGTCAAAGCCTGCTCTCAACAGATGTCAGAAGCTAAGCACGGCCAGGCCTCGTTAGTACTTGGATGAAGAGACCGCTGGGAATACCAGGTGCCACAGTGAGGCGCCTTAGGCAAGACACTTCATCCACATTGGCTAGTATGAATGTGATGTGTGTGTTGCTTTTTTTTCTGAAATGGACTTCGAGCCTGGCCCCATACGTGAGTGAGGTTTTCAGCCTGACCCTGTCCTCATGTCTTCTCTGCTCTAAACGTCTGGACACAAACAGCTCTCACTAACTCCTCTGACCAGTGACATGAGCGCTCCATGTTGGCCGCTAACACTCATCGTTAGCTTCATTTCAGAACCATTAGCCAAACGCTGCATGCTGTGTGAGAGTGGGAGGCAGGCGCACTCTTTGCTCTTTCTCCCTCTCTCTCTTTTTCTCATTCTGTCTATATCCATCCCTCACTCTCTCCCTCCTCTCTGTCTTTCTGAACCCCTCCCTCTCTCGCCCCTATCTTCCATCCTCTCACTTCCACTCTCTCCTCACCATTCCCCCCCTACCTCCCTCTTTCTCTCTTCTCTTTTCCTTCTCCCTCTCCCCTTTCTCCATCCTTTTCTCTTTCTTTCCTTCATCCTTCTTTCTACACTTCCTTGCTGTTTTCCTCTATCCCTGTTCTCTCTCCTCCCTCTCTTACTCTCTAATTTTTCTCTCTCTTCCCTCTCCTTCCTATATCTTTTTCTGTACCTCCTCACTCTCTTTCTCCTTCTCTCCTCTCCTCCCTCCCCTCCTTGCCTTCCTTCTCTCCCAGTGCCAAGGCTAGAACGGTGTGACCTTCATCGCTCCGTCCTGCAGCTGTTGCGCTCCTCCATCTCCATGAGCAGATGGATAATAGACAGCGTTTAACATGGCTTCCATAAATCCAACATTAACAAACCGCTTCAGACCCTCACACACATGCACACACACACACACGCACACACACACACACACACACACACACTCACACACACACACACAGTTACCATGCTTCTTGGGAACATTGCATTGACTGCCCTTCTTTTCCTGGAGACTGATCCTAGCCTTAACCATAGTCACTATTTGCCTAATCAGAAACACCTGGCTGAAATCAGGGCAGTCCTCTGTGATGTCACGTAGTACTTTGAAATTGCATCGGCCACTGGAGGAAGCACACGGTCAGTTTTTCACTACAGATTGATTTAGTTTCCACTAAAACTGTCAAAAAAGGGCTAGGAAGGGTTAATACTCGTAAAACACCATGTACACAGTTTAGTAGAGATTTAGTGTTTTTCTGCCCTATACATGTTTTTCTGCCATTTAAATGCCCTATACATGATATCTGAGCAAAATTTGAATTCACAATAAGTCCACTGTGTACTGCCTGTATTTAATTTTAAAATGTTTTGATAATCAGGAAGTGCGTGAGAACATGATAGTTATTGGTATTTTTACCATGGCAGCAAAAGCACTGGTTTGTGAGAGCTGAGAAAAGCTCTTATAAACTCATCATTGTGAATAATTAGGATGCCCATAATGCATAAGGTAAGTGAGGAATAACTTTGGACCATTGCAAACCATTTAAAATGAATTAGTTCTGTTTTTTCACGTTTTTTAAGATAAAAAATCAACTATTTTAACCCATATCTGAACTTTAAACCACGTTGTTGATCTAATAATAAAGTATTTATGACCTGGTTTGTGTCCCCATAAGACAGACAGGTCCATGATGCGAGTGTGTGTACAGATTTGAGTCCCCACTGTGTGATGAATACCTATCACACACACACCTGCTGCTAGAGAGCGTGTTGTTTAGCACAGCAGCCCTCCGCTAACTGTGGCCATAAAGTGGAATTGGAAGTTGAAATAGTCATGGTCAACAGCAGGTACATAGAGGTATGTGTACGTACACAGCGTGGATGGACTCCGGCTGTGTTAGAATATGGCTCTGCTTAGTCTAATTGGTGGGTTCATAAGAGGAGGAGAAGTAGAAGGTGGTGGTATTGTAACATCTGTAGGAGCAGAACTTTTCCATCAGATTCACAGTCAGTTTGGATTTGGAATTGTGTTCCAGCGGTGACAAAGAGGTATGTGTAATTTTATGACTTATCAGAGGAACTTTATGTTGTGTTCTGAGAGAGAAGCCTTATATCCAGCTCCATTTTTACTTTACAGGGAGCAAATCATCCACATGAAATTAAGTGTCTTTCTTGTAAACAGACAGATCATGGTTTTTGAGCGTTCACAGAATTACAAGAGGATTTGAATTGTACTTGAGGACACATACCTGGAGATAATAAGTACTTTAGGTTTCCATGGAAAGCACCTCAAGAATTTATGTAGCTTAGTTAACACATTGCTAATTAACTAGTAACTAAGCCTAAATCATTCTTTTTTAATGGCTTATTATGAATTAAGTGTTTGCCAGAAAAATATCCTTTTCTCTCGACTCAATTTTAAAAAAAAAGTCTGATTGGGCTTGTTCCTCTATTGTGGCGTATTGACCAACAGCTTGCAGAATTATTTTGAATGTCCCAATAGGCCCTGACCCCTTCAGCGAGAATCATCCCAGATTGATAACGTAGAACTCAATTTAGCCTTTTATATTGATCTGGGGTGAACCATTTAAGCCCATCATCTAAAGAGGTTTTTTTTTTTACATTCATGCTCTGTCTAAATGAAGTTTTGTTCAGGAGAAGTACAATGCAAACTTCATACAGTCCAATATCCACTACAGCAGAAGTACTCACTATATACGGCGTAGTAGCAGCAGCACTTATTGACCCTACAGGGCATCCATGACAATTGAATCCATGAAGTCAAATTGGATTTTAGGAATAATGTGCCAGCAGGTACCAGAGACACACTAGAGTTGAGTGAGGTGCAGGAGACATCACGCTGAGATGAGACAAGGGCTCACCAGCAGATTGTACTGTCTGCCACCTCCTTCGACCCCCCCAACGGCCCCCCCCAACGGCCCCAGATTGGCCCCCAGAACGGCCCCCGCTGCTGCCCGAGCCCTGGAACTGTTGCCAGTGGAGCAGCAGGCCTCGGAGCAGGACGACGCTGTAATCGCTGAGACTTTTGGTGCCACAAACGCACCATCTGCGTCCGGCTCTGTTCTCGACATGTGTGAATCCGCACACAGTTTCATCTCAATACAACACTTGGGTTTCCATGGAGATCAGTGAAAATCGGAACAAGTTTTTGAAATAGAGGAAATGTTTTGTTAATTTGGGAATTTTATGCATTAAGGATGACTAATTTTAATGGGTCCCTCATATCATTAGATCATTTTGCATTGAGAGGGTAGACACTAAAATCGGTTAAAGGTGCTCGCGGCAGGTACGTAACTTGTATCCATGGAGATGTTATTGTTTTGCATGGAGCGTCCCACAGTATTTTATTAAACTAGTCCATATTCACAGAGACAGCAGGTGACATGTCAAGGCCGGGTACGGGTCAGATCTGCGGAGAGGCAACTGTGGAACATTACTGGCAAAGCAATAAATTCTCCATGGAGATGGGGATGTGACTAACCCCACCAGAAAAGTTACTTAGTGCTTTAAAATTAAGCTTAAGGCTAAGATTAGAAGTAGTGACTATGGTTAAGGTTATGATCAGTCTCCAGGAAATGAATAGAAGTCAATGTGATGTCCCCAGAAAACATGGAAACCGAATATATAAATTGGATTAGTTAATAGTAAGTTGATAGTAAGATGTGTTACCCTCAAAGCCGCCACAGTCGTCAAAACTGCCACTGCTGTTGTGTCCTTTGGCAAGACAAGTTGTGTATTTTGTTGCGGGTAATAGAGACAACAAAGGCCGAGGCAAAACTGTGAAAACTAAATTTAAACAAATATGCAATCCTTAACAAATAATGCTATCAAAGCACTCCATGTCAAAGACTAGATTAGATCTCAGAGGCTAAGCAGGGCTGGGCCTAGTTAGTAGTTGGATGAGAGACCTCTGGAAGACCACGTGCCATAGTGGGGCGCCAGTGGTGAAAACCGATGCTGTGTCCTTAGGCAAGACACTGCACCCACATTGCCAAGTATAAATGTGGTGTGTGAGCGTTTGTGGTGAGAGGGACCGATGATGCAGATTGGCAACCTTGCTTTATCATTCTACCCCAGGGCAGTTGTGGGACCACGAGTAGTTTATGGAGTGAATTAATAATGCACAAAACTGTAAAGCAACATTATTATGCAGATGTAGGGCGTTCATGACAACATTGTGAAAATGATATGTTTCTTCTCTTATTAATTTGAATCACAAACAGAAAAAACACTATTAGATCCAACAAGTCTCTTAAAACCTAATGAATATGCTAGTTTCCATAATTAGCGCTACTGAACAATGCAAATATTGACACTGGAGTGAGACAAAGGCAGTTCCTCATGTGGCTCACAGCGGACGCTCTCGGGTCGGGCCCCTCCATTAGCGTCATTAGTGCACCAGCGGGGGGCGTCCTGATGGGGTCCAGGCTCCGTGATACCCCTCCCACACAGACGAATGAGCCCGGAGCAGAGAGGGAGAGGGGGAATTGGGTGGGGGGGGCATGTGGAGGGGCCCATCCTGGCACCGTCCGCTGGCATCCACACTGCGCACATGGGCCCCGCGTCAGATGGTACACGGCTTTAACAGCGCCGCTCAAATGTGGAACAGACAGCAAATAAATTACAAATGCAGATGTAATGGGACAATGGAGTGGACCGGTGAGGGGAGCGGTGATGTAGTGGGTTGAGTGTTTGCCCAACGACCAGCGGGTTGCCAGTTCAAACCTTGCAGAGAAAAAGTGTTTTGTCGTAATGGGCCAGATATATCAAATGGGAAGTTGAGATCAGGGCCGCCTGGTATCCAGAATACAGTCAGGGACATAGATGGTCTGTCCGGATCAAAACAAATATGGCTGCTTAGGTGGAAAAAAGAAAGGAAAAATGTCACAGGGGACTGAAAAACATGGTGGGCTTCTGCAGAATCAGTAAGCGAAGCACTACACTCACTTTCACATCCGTCAGTGGCTCAGTTGGTAGAGTACTCATCGTCTGATCCGAAGGTCAAATCCTGCTCTTGACAGAAACATCATTGGTAGAGAGGCCAGATTCAATGACCCACAGGTTGGCAGTGCGATTCCAGCTCCCACAGATGAATGCTGTCATTGTGTCCTTGGGTAAGACTTAACCCACTTCATTCCCAGTGTCCTCATACACTGGTGTGTGAATGTGTTTGTGAATAGGTGAGTGATTCCTTGATGTAAAGCGCTTTGAGTTGCATTTTTCAGAGCAGTTTCACAATATTTTTAACACAGATAATGTAAATGTGACTCCCACCTCACTCACATACCCATATCTCTGTGTGTTTCAGAAGAGCCGTGCGTCCCCTACAGTAAGCCCAGCTTCCCCTCTCCCGGGGCCCATAGCTCCTCTGGGACCTCTTCCTCCAAAGGCTCCACGGGGCCCCGTAAGAGTGACGGGCCCCGGCAGCCGCAGCAGTGGACAGCCCTGGAGCACGCCGACTTCCTGGGGGCCAACGGACAGGGACACTTCTCAGGAGAGTTATGTAAGTATCGGGCTTTCTATTAGCTGTAGAACTATGGGATCATTAAAGGGGCTCCACTGTCTTTTTAAACTCCATACACCTGCACTAGAATAATTTGAACGATTTCAGCCCAGGAATTTGTTCCTTATTCAACAAAAAAAGAGAATGTTACCTTTCAAAAGTATATGTTTAACCACAGATTGTATAAAATATGCAAATAATAGTGATAATCTATCATAACATAGGATTACCAGTGTGTAAATCTCAATAACTGCCGGTTACCGCTAACACTATCTTAGCCTAGTCTAGCTTCTTATTTCGACCTCCTTCATCACTTTTTGTCAGTTATAATCTTGTTAGTGTTGAACGACTGCAATTACCTTTTAACCTGAGATGTGTCCCTGTAAAAAAAAAAAAAAGAAAAAAAGAATTTGTAATGCCATAAGACGACAAAAGATGCAGATGCTTTGCTTTTTTACTTAGCCTTTCCAGGGGAAGAGACTGAATCTAATCTACATTCATATGAAACATCTCTAGTTGGATGCTTGTAAACTGTGAGGAGAAGGACTGCCATATCAGGAACAGAGTCTCAAGCATGTATCAATGGCTGACACAAGGAATATTCACTGTATTTAGGCAAAAAAAAAATGCTGAAACAATGGAAAAAGTGTGTTTTAGCCTCAAACAAAGCCTATAGTTACATCTCACTTCTGGGCAAGCTAAAGGCTAGTACAGGCTGCACGGGCCCTTAATGTGTGGAAGTGTGTAATAATCGATTTTTCCAACCACAGCTCTGTGTGTGATAGTAAATGACTGTTTCAGCTTTAGCTTTAGCTTCCCCCAATGGAAATGCCCTCTCTGTCATAGCTCCACACATTAGCCTGGAGCAGACAGGAGCAGGGCTTCCACACACACATTCATACTCTGCACTCTGTGTCTCATGTCCATTTGTCCAAGGGAAATACTGGAGACAGTGTCCAACTGTCCTCTCTAATTTCCTCTCAGAGAAGGACCATCTTCTGTTATATCCTAAAACCTTGTGCATGTTGTCTGGTCTTTGCAGAGTAACCTGCCATCCATCCCGAGCGAGGAGCTGTAGTGAGTGTCGTTGTTGCGAGCAGCACCCTCTGCTGTTCATGGACTGCCTGGTGTTTGGCGTGTGCGTGGGGACAGCACACACACTGTAAATGTGCTGTATAGACTCATACACTCATGTTTGTACCACACAAAAGATTCCCCTCATCCACTCATGATGTTTGTCCCACAGAAGAAGAGACTCTGGCCCGCACAGGGCTCCTGTTTGCTGTAAATATCTTCACTTGTTGCATTGTTGCATTGCTATGCAAGCCTCCTTCAGTTTGAGCTTTGGTTTCCATGGGTTACTTGTACTATATGTGAAATGAGTGGCTGTTGTGCCAGAGGACATTGTTTTATAATCCACTGTCTGTTCAGAGGTACTTTTAATTATTATTATCATTATTATTATTATTATTATGAATTATTGTTTTTGCACTGCAACTTTTTGGTGATAAGCACAAACCTAGCTCCTGCTGACATGAAGAACTGATATGAAATATGTGACAAGGAGTTCTGTACTGTAAAGTAAAGATTATGAATATACTAATGTACAGAGAGATATTAAAGAGAAAGCACCCGCTGTTTCCATGGAGACGGGATGAGGTCACTGAGGGTCAGAGGTCAGAGGTCAGGCTGACTCACCCTGGGTCTAGTTCGGTTCTGTTTATGTAAAGAGGGACATGTTTTTGAATGGTCCACTGCTCCACTGCTCCTGGTCAGAAGACGCCCAGAGGAGGAGGGGGGAGATGTCAGTCGTTTGTAGGTATTAATTTGAGGCCAGTTTGAGAAGAGCTGTTTGGATTTGTGATCAAAGCCATTTCATCTCAACACTTAACAAATGACTCAGGTTTTACACAATCAAAAATTTCTCTTCAGACTCTTGGCTCTGTCATGCATTACAGTACACACGCACTACACTCCGTAACCTTTGTGGTGTAGAGTATGCTATCTACTCAACATTATCTCCATAGATCTGATGTGTAACTTCTCCTTGAAGCGTTTCTAAGGAGATAGAGTGGCCACACTGTGTAACACTTAACGGCATCTTCATGTTGGACTCTAAACCAGAAATGTTACATAGTGCAGCTTTAAATGAAATATGCAAAAATAGCACAACTACATAATATATTATCTCACGTCTATAGCAAACCACCATGAGAACTTAGTTATATTGAAGGATGGGCCAAATGCATAGAGCACATCTCCCACAGTGAGAAGGGCATCTGGTTTAAAAAGTCCTGTATATTTTGATAGTATAACTTAAACAGGGAATATTATGCAAAATAGACTTTTGTGGAGCTTTCTGCCATGTTACAATGTTGTTCAATCATCAAAAACATGTCAGAAGAGGTTTTAGATGTCATTTGTGCATGTTTAATTTAGCGATCTGTCCCAGGCCCTATTCGAACCTTGAGTTAGCTGTAAGATTCTGTCCAATGCTCCGCCCACAAGCCTACGTCACCCATGCTTCCACATGACAATTCTCCATAACTTGATAAAGCTGATGCGATGTGCAGTAGTTTGTAATGTGATAGAGCTCTGAAAGGGAGTGACTTAGCATGGGGAGTAAAGGGAGGGGAGACTCGGAGCATCAAAAAACGAAAGTAAAACTTAAAATAAAAACATGATGATCTAAATATGCAATGTGTTCACAATAAAAAACACTATAAATATGTCTAGAATACCACCTGATGACATCATAAAGTGGGACCAAGCATTTCGGACTCATCTCCCTCCTCTTCCTAAATACTAGCATTTCAAACGGACCCTACACCCGCAGTGGAGCAGAATTTGTTTACATTGTTGTTTTGTTTTTAATTATTATTTTAATTATTATTTTATTAAATTATAAAAAAAAATATTCAGCTCGGAGCACTTATGTCTTATGTTGTATGTATTTCTAAGTTGGGTAGAACAAGCCGTCTGATTGGTTGTAGACCTGCTGACCTCCGCCCACACAATAATTTTAGCACAGTTTTAGAAGAGTATGGGATTAATAATGAAAAAAATGTGTTTATGGATTATGATGTAGCCAAGGCCCAAGCTACGGTGATAAACGGTATGATAAAGAGCACGTCTCACTGCCTCCACGCGCTGGCTTCACACAAATATTCAAAATACTTTTCAATGCACATAATACATTTTGAGTGTATTTGGCCAATGTGTGAAAGTAAGTATAATGTACACATAGGTCAAATTGTATGTCTCGGTTGCCATTGGAAACCATTTAATCGCCAACTAACAATACTGGATGAACGGTTATGACCAATATTGTACTTTTAAAAGCCATATAAATAAAACGATAAAGGAACTGGTTGGAGATAGGTGGAGGAGTTGGTTGAGCTAAATGAGTTTTGTAATAGTAACTAAGACATGCGAACCGATTGAACTTTATTTTAGAATTGGTTTTGCTATTCATGGGTTCAGTCACGTGACTCACTCGCTGTTGACGGCCATCTTGAGGACTTCACTGTACATCGTAATCTGTCTCTCATCTCACAAGTTTTGCGTTTTGACCCGTTGGCCCACTGCCCGGCGAGTCGTTGACACCGACACAGCCAGTCAACAGTTTGGACATAGTTTCTTATTTATATTTCTTCTGTATTTCCATGATTATTTGTATTATTACCCTGATGATGTTAATCCATTTCTGACTTCAGGAATGTTTTAGAAAACAAATTATTTCTTTAGTGACTTGTAATTGGTGCAGCCGACAGCACAGCAAGCAGACGCCATAGCAGCTTTGGTCCTCAAGATGGCAGTACCAACTATTCAAACCCATTAATAGAAATTCTACCCAAATTTTGTCAAAAATTTTTCTTTTCTTTACAATTTCTAAATGTTTGTCACTTCTCTGTTGCGTTGCTTCTCAATAGTTGCAGATACAGATGGGGTTGATCATGCAATAACTCATTACCACAAATATTTATAATATTTATTCATTATTTATTGAATTTACTTGTTAATATTTATTTTAATTCTCTTGAGAGTATATTTTTACAATACAATATTTTAAAAAATATTTGTGAATTTGCAAACAAATTTTGAACAGTGAATTTGTAGATTTTTAAGCCGGATGTCATTCCAGTCACAACCAGCCATACATATTACTGTGACTGGAGTGGGCATTGTAGGTGAGGTGTCTTGCCCAATGGCACAAAGGCAGTAAGGTTTGCATTGGTTGCAGTGGGTGAGCACCAAACCAACAATTGATGTACGATTTGAGAATATGCAACTTGAGAAATGACATCCATTTAGATTGTAACAATGGGTTATAATTAATTTTGAATCAAATCTGCAAACTTAAAGGCCCTGTACCTGATTTGTACTATTTGAAAAACAGAACTAGTTAATTTTAAACAGTTTGCACAGGTCCAAAGTTATTCCTCACTTGCCTTATTCATTCTAAGCATCCTAATTATTCACCATGATGAGTTTATAAGTGCTTTTCACAACTTTCAGAGACCAGAGTGAAGTGACGGTATTGCTAACAACAACAACTAGCATGCTAACAACAACTAGCATGGTCACTGCTCACTTCCTAATTCTCAGACAATAAAATGCTTCATAATTAGATGCAGACAACCTCAAGAGCTGCTTATATCTGTACTGAGGCTAGACATATTTTGCTCAAAGACATGAGAAAAAATGGGTGCAGGGCCTTTAAGATGACAAGCAATACAGACCATTTTGAAATATTTATGTGAAACCAGCCCAAACCCGCAGCACGGAGCAGACCACCACCACTTGTATCAGAATTCATTTAAATTTGTATTTTATTTTTTTTTTTTTTTTCACAGTAATTGTCTCTGGCCGTTTTTGTACAAATCTCCAGTTTCCTTTCTATGCCTTTTATGACAACAATCCAAAAATGGTTTTAAAAATGTTCACCAATGTTTCAGGATTCTGTGCTTCGATGACTGTTGGTTTGTCTTTTGTACTGCTGATGTTAATATGGGGGTTTTAATGTTGTCACTCCACGGCACACACTGCAAAAAAACAAAAGAAAAAACACACACACAGGACGTAAAATGAATTTATGGAAGATTTTTGAGTAGATCGAAGTTAGATTTGTTTAGTTACTATGTAAAAAACTTTCAAATGATTTACAAGGTTTTTCTGACTTGGTTTCAATATTCACTAAGTGTACTACATAAACTGATTGTCTCCATGGATATGTTAATGCTATGCCTGGAATGTCCCACAGTATGGCATTAAATTAATTATTGGTGTTTTTTATTGCTAAGCAAAAAAAACAAAAAAAAAAACATGCATTCTCACTGTGAGCTGGCTCGCCCCTCCACAGATCTGATTATGGAACATTTCAGGCAAAGCAATAATATCTGGTTACAAGCAGGTATATATTTTTTAAGAATATATGTGTGTATGTGTGTGCATAATACACATGTGTGTGTATATATACATACACACACACACACACACACACACACACACACACACACACACACACACACACACACACACACACACACTGTGGACAGATTTTTTTTTTCTAGAAATTGTGACAGAAACTGTGTTGAAACCGGTCAGAAACACAAATCTAATGACATTAACTAAATAAATCTAATAAGTTAAACAAATTAAAGTGGGAGTATTATACAAAATCTGCCATGTTATAATGTTGTTCCCTCATCAAAACCATGTTATAGATGCCATTCATGTATGTTTCAGTAACTTAGCAATCTCTCCTGGGGCCCGGTTCAAACCCTTCTTATTTTTAGCTGTAAGATTCTGTACAAGGCTCTGCCCACAAGCCTACGTCACCCATGCTCCCCCCATAATTCTCCATAAATACACAAAAACATGATGCAAAACTGCACATCACATCAAGTTTGTGATGTTTCATTTGTGGGATGCACCCTGATAGTGCTGTGATAGCGCTCTGAAGGGGGAGTGACTTAGCACAGGGGGCAAAGCGATGGGTGACTCAGAGCATCAAAAACGAAAGAGAATCTTATAAAACATATATAAAACATAGGTTGTTTTGGCCGAGTATAGCATTTTCAAAACAATGAAAGGTAAAGTGGTGATCTAAATATGTTACGAATTACCAAATTATACCCCATAAAAGTCAAATATCCCCTCTTTAAACACATTATTAAAATTGTTCAGAATCCACATGATTTGAAGTAATGTCCATAGTTTTTTGCAGTGCCTGTGTCCAGCTCAATGCCAGTGTCTGACATGAGGTGCAAACGTATCTCAGGTGTTACATTTGGGTGGTGTTTCTGTATGTGTATAGAACTGTATATATCCATACGCATCTCCACTGGGTTACGCTTTCCATTCTCATTGCTCGAAAAAACGTCCTTCTGTCATTTTGGAACCCGAGTCGAGATGTGCAGACCCCTCGTCCCAAAGGGCAGATGTCAGTCCAAGAACATACCAAAAGAAGAGTTGTGTCTTTAATACCCATTGTTTCTGTTGGGATCACAGTGTCGTTTTTGTATTTATTAAAATGATAATAAAGGTATATTGTGAAACATGCGAGATGGTTTGATTTGTCAGGTTCTTTGGGATTCCAGGACT
Organism: Periophthalmus modestus; assembly: GCA_019594935.1. Classification (NCBI taxonomy): domain Eukaryota; kingdom Metazoa; phylum Chordata; class Actinopteri; order Gobiiformes; family Gobiidae; genus Periophthalmus; species Periophthalmus modestus. Next base: position 9,641,994 of record JAIEZT010000016.1, read on the forward strand.
GCGTGCAGAAAAAATTTAAATAATAACATATACCTGTTACTATATACAGTGTACAGTAATCTGACATGAAATCTGACCAAACTGTTCCTGTTTTAGGTCAATTAGGATTAACTTCTGACTTTCTCAAAAATCAGAAGTTTACATGCAGTAAGATCACGATGGCTTTAAACAATTTGGGAAAACTCAGATGATGAAGGTGCCACGTTCATCTGTTCAAACAATTATATGCAAGTATAAAGACCATGAGAATGTCCAGCTATCATGTCGCTCTGGAACGAGACAAGTTCTGTGTCCCTGAGATAAACGTGATTTGGTCCAAAATGTGCATATCAACCAAAGAAAAAAACAAAAGACCTTGTGAAGATGCTGGCTGAAGTTGGTAATCTATAGTGAAAACGAGTACTGTACTGACACAGGCTGAAAGGCCACTCTGCCAGGAAGAAGCCATTGCTCCAAAAAAACAAAAAAAACAAACATAAAAAAGCCAGATTACAGTTTGCACACAGGGACAAATACCTTCATTTCTGGAGACATGTCCTGTGGTCTGACAAAACTAAAATTTAACTGTTTAAGCAATAATGAGCATCGTTATATTTGGAGAAAAAAGGGGGAAGTTTGCAAGCCTGAGAACATCATCCCAACTGTGAAATACAGGGGTGGCAGCATCATGTTGTGCAGTTGTTTTGCTGCAAAAGGGACTGGTGCACTTCACAAAATAGATGGCATTATGAGGAAAGAACGTTATGTAGAAAAGCTGAAGCAACATCTCTAGATATCAACCAGGAAGTTAAAACTTGGGCACAAATGGGTCTTCCAAATGGAAAATGACCTGAAGCATACTGATAAACTGGTTACAAAGTGGGTTAAGGATAACAAAGTCAATGTTTTGGAGCGGCCATCACCAAGCCCTCATCTAATTTCTATTGAAAATTTATGAGTAGACTTGAAAAGGCATGTGCAAACTTAAATTTACAGGAAGGAATGGGCCAAAATTCCTGCCCTGCCAACTATTGTAAGAAGCTTGTGGAAGGACCCAAGTCATACAGTTAAAGGCAATGCTACCAAATACTAATGGAACGTATGTAAGCTTCGATTTCATGTCATGACAGTGAGAAAAAAGCTCATGTGTCAATGTGTTAATTTGCCAAGATTTAGGCCCCCTTTCATAAACACCACCACCAGAGAGTGAAAGCCCTACATAAACCTGCTACATTATTAACATACTCTTTGATTTCCCTGTAGTGTTTGACTCAGCACCACAGCACACACTTGTTTAGCACTTGTGTGATGTGGTGAGGCCAGAGGAGCTTCTCAGACTGTGGATAAGCTCCTGACTCAGCTGAGCTTTCATCTCCTCCGCCCGAAGCCTCCTGAGATCAGCTTCAAACACTCGCTGAAGAGGAACCTTCTCAACACAAGGCAAACATGCACTAAAGTGTGGACTGTGTCGGGTTAAGACTGAGGAGAGCTCATAACAACTAAGACATACAAATATGATGATACCAATGACAGTGGTCTGTTCCATGATTTTGGACCGTTCTCCTGTGTAAAGGTACAAGCATTATAAGCATTCATTATAAATAAACTCGTTCTTAACATAAGGAGGCACATCAGAATCATGCAGAGCTCTAAAATCAAAATGGGGTTTATGTCAGAAATATTTAGGCTTCAATTAAAAAAAAAAACTAAAAAAAAAACCAAAGGGGCCATTTCTACACCTGTGTTCTGAATAGCTCCTCTCTGCGATTGTATATTCGGCTGCTCAGCTGTAAAATAAGCATATATGGTAGAGGCATAGGCCCGTGACATTGGCTGGCAGACTTGTGCATATGTATTTATATGTTCCACAGCTTCTCACATGTATCCAGCTACAAACAGAGCCATCAGTTTAGTGGAGGCAGCAGCTCCACGTCGCCCGAGGCAGGGTGGGGTGTAGGGAAAGTGGATGTGTGTGGGTCTCTGTTGGGGGGGTTGGGGTTCCAGGAGTAATGGCCGTTCCAGGATTCGCCAACCAAGCAACTTTTCCAGCTTTGGCTTCATATGTTATGTCCTACTGTTTATCCACACACCACCATCCCTCTTCTCTGCTCGTGTTTGCTCCTCTGGCTCTCCTCCTCTGGCTGAGCTCCTCTGGGTCTGCTCTTCTGGTTCTGCTCCTCTTGCTCTTCTCTTCTAGCTCTGCTCCTGTCTTCTCCTCTGGCTCAGCTTCTCTGGCTCTGCTCCTCTGGCTCTCGTCCTCTGGCTCTCCTCCTCTAGCTCTGCTCCACTCTGCTCCTCTGGCTTTCCTCCTCTGGCTCTGCTCCTCTGGTTCTGCTCCTCTGGCTCTATTGCCCTTGTGTGGCTCCAGCCTGCTCCTCAGAGTCTGCTCCTCTGACTCTGCTCCTCTGGCTCTGGTAATTTGTTTAAAATGCATTCTAACACTTTCTCAATTTTCCTAAGTAGCTTCCCCCTTTCGTTTCATAACAGGTGATGAATTTAAAACCCATCACTGTACTGAGAAAGTAGATTGGTCATCACTATCTGTGAGAAGAGAACAACACTGTATAAATTGTATTCATGAAATGTATTTATAAGGGACTATGACGATAGACTGACTCAATATCCCACGTGTTTGTTGAACTTTGATAGAGGACCTTCAAGATCTCGATCTGGTCACTCTAGAACTGAAATGGAAAAAAAAAAAAAAAAGCTTTTGGTTATTTTACATCATCAAAATGGAATGTATTTGAGGGACATGCAAAACTGTATAGATTGGTCCGACTAATTCAGTTTAATAATGTGGTGATTAACATTGATAATCACACCTGCTCCTGTTTTATGTTTTAAATGGACCTATGCAGTTTTGTATCACACCGTTTCCACCTGTTTGGACCAGAGCCTTCTATTAACCAGTATTGAGCTGTGTCTTATGATAAAGTGACAGAATGGACTGGAGTAAGACTAGAGTGGGACTGGAATGGAACTGGAGTTGGATTGGAATGGAAGTGGAATGAGACTGGAGCGGGAATGGAGCGGGACTGGACTGGGATTGGAGTTGGACTGGAGCAGGACTGCAGCTGGACTGCAGTGGGACTGGAGTGGGACTGGATTGAGACTGGAGCGGGACTAGAGCGGGACCTGAATGGGACTGGAGTTAGACTGGAGCGGGACTGAAGTGGGACTGGAGGTGAGTGCATGCTATAACATGTAATTCTTCTCTGGCAGCACGGTGGCTGAGTGGCTAGCACTAGTGATGAGACTTTTGGCTCTTTTATGGGATCCAAATCTTTTGGATCTTTTTTCCATTCACTTCAAATAACCGGAAAGACTGGCTCTGTTGTTGTTTATTTATATGACAGAAGCCAATGTGAAAACTAATTTTACCCACAAACTAATCACAGAGAGAATGACCAAGGCTCAGATGTGTTTAAAATGGTTAAAACTGAGAATGGGAGACTGTGTGATTTAAATAAAATGTCTCACTACAATAATAATAATTAAAAAAAAAAAACTGTTAATATATTATACATATTATATATAGTATTTATTTTTATTTATTTTTTTTTTGTGCACAAAGCTTTCGTGTTTTTTGCTTTGCTTCTGTAAAGATTTTCGTGGTTCTGCTGCTCTGCTTCTGTATGAAAAATGTACTTTAATCATAAAAAATCAGAAAGAAAAAGATTCAGTTCTTTAATTTTTTATAAAAAATTGAAAAAAAAAAAAAAATTTTTTCAAAAAATCATAGCTAGCACTCAAGGATCCGGGTTTAATTCCTCTGTCATTTGTGCCTTTCTGTGTGGAGTTTGCGTGTTCTCCCTGTGTCTGGGTGGGTTTCCTCCTGGCACTTTCTCCCATCAACCATCAAAACTATCACAATAGATCACATCCTCCAGCTAAGGTAGTCCTGACCAAAACTAGCTCAAGATCTGGTGCTTACTTTTCCAGGCTGCCTGAGTGGGAACTGGTTGAAGGACAGATAAAATGCAGAAAAATAATTTCCCAAAAGAAAGGGCCATTAAAATATACTCTAGCTCTAAACTCAAACAATTTTCCCCATATATTCACTCTTCCTCCTCTGTACCATATACAGTTGAAACCAGAAGTTAACATTCATTATATAAGATGCATATGTTTTTCTCACTTTTTCCGTTTTAGGACAATTAGGATTACCAAAATTATTTCAATTTGAAAAATGCCAGAATGAGAGAAGGATTATTTTTTAAACAAATCTTCATTGGTGTACATACAGTCTAATAGTATTTGGTACCATTGCCTTTAAACTGTGTGACTTGGGTCCTTCCGCAAGCTTCTCACAGTAGTTTTCAGAATTTTGGCTCATTCCTCCTGACAGAACTGGTCAAGTTTGCAGAGCACCTTGTTTGCATATGCCTTTTCAGGTCTACCCATACATTTTCAATAGGAATTAGATCAAGGCTTCAGATGGCCACTTCAAAACATTGACTTTGTTATCCTTAAACCACTTTGTAACCAATGTGTCAGTATGCTTCGGTCATTATCTATTTGGATGAGACATTTATTCTGATGTCTCGAGATGTTGCTTCAGTATTTCCATATAATGGTCTTTCCGCATGATGCCATTTAATTTGTGAAGTGAACCAGTCCCTTGTGCAGCAAAACAATCCCACACCACGATGCTGCTAGCCCCATATTTCACTGTTGGGATGGTGTTCTCAGACTTGCAAGCTCCCCCTTTTTTTCCTTCAAACCTAACAGTTTGGCGATAACGTAACGCCAAACTGTTCAATTTTACTTTCATCAGACCACAGGACATGTCTCCAAAAATTCACGTCTTTGTCCCTGTGTGCATTTGTTAACTGTAATCTGGCTTTTTTATGTTTACTTTGGAGTAATGGCTTCTTCCTGGCAGAGTGGCCTTTCAGCCCAAGTTGGTACAGTACTCTTTTCACTGAGAATAATAACACACTCTTACCAACTTCAGCAGCATCTTCACAAGGTACTTTGCTTTTGTTCTTGGGTTGATCTACACATTTCAGACCAAAGCATGTTCATCTCAGAACCCGTCTCCTTCCTGAGTGGTATGATGGCTTGGTGTTTATACCAGACTTGTGCAATTCCACAATTCTCTTCCTGATATCTTGTTTGATTTCTTTTGACTTCCCCATGATGTTACACAAAGAAGCAGTGTGTTTGAATGGTGCCTGCAAATACATTCACGGGTTTGTCTCTAATTAACTCAAATGTTATCAATAAACTAATCAGAAGCTTCTAAAGACATGACACCATCTGGGTTTTCCCAAACTGTTTAAAGGCGTTGTAACCTTATTGTATGGTAATTTGAAATCCTTCTTCCATTATTCTGGAAAGTATCAAATATAAATAATTTTGTTAATCCTAACTGATATAAAACAGGAAAAGTTTAGTCTGATTTCATGTCAGACAGTGAGCAAACTACACTAACTTTCACATGAATCCAGAATTAACACACTCTGAGATGTAATGTATTGAAAATCAGAAACTAATCAATACAAAAACTACTATGCAAACTAGAGACTCATTTGAGCAGGTATCGATACTAAAAAAGTCCCATTCACAGGACAGAAATGAACCTTTCCTGAATAGCTTTAGAAAGATCTTGAGCTGTATCAGAACAAGTATAAGACCACACAGACGAGTATACGCCTATGGACCACTATGGAATTGAGTAGTCTATTCCTTAGTATCAAAATCAAGTTTAAAATGTTAATATTGTAACACTATAATGTAAAGTGTCTTGCCCAAGGACACAGTAAAAGCTCACAGTCAGATGAGATTCAACCCAGTCTGGTCTGCAGTCAAACATGTACCCACTGTGCCAGTAGGCAGCAGTTAGGTTTTTTATAGAAGTTGGTACATTTGAAAGCTCCATGCAACAGTTAGCACCCATTATCCACTCTCACTCCAGGTTCACTTTGTACAGAACGCTCTAGTAGTAAAGTTGTCTGCATAGAAGCACTGCATTCATAGTGATCCGTGCCTACACCTCCGCACTCTCCTTGAGCTCCAGTTGAGAAAAAGACCTTGGGACTTTCATAAAGCAGCTATTGAAATGCTGTGAACACGTGTGTAGAGAGGAGAAAGAACTGCAACTCCTACTGCTACTGCAGAGTACACACTAATGGAGTGAATCTGCAAAAGGTAAAACTCCAGAAAAGATGACAGTTTGTACAGAGGGAGATTATTTATTTAAAGGGCCATATTATGGTGTTTTCTGATCTATGTTATAATGTTGTTTCCTCAACAAAACATTATGCCTGAAGAGGTTTTAGATATCATCCGTGCATGTCTGACTATTTTAGCCATCTCTCCTGGACCCTATTCAAATCATCCTTCTCATTAGCTGTAAGATGCTGTCCAATGCTCCGCCCACAAGCCATGAGCTTAAAACTTAAAGACACGACAGAGGCTAATCATCTGTGTGGTAATGATCCATGACGCAGTTGTTTGAAGTCTGAAAAGCACATTTAAAATGCAACATTTGGCAAAATGATATAGGTGTTGTGGTCATTAGTTAGAACATAGCCGATTAGCCCTGAGTAAGCTTTAATTAATTAATGAATTAATAGAATTTTCCCAGAAAGTCTATGGAACCAGAAAGTCCAGAACTAGAAGTAGATGTGACTGTTGAGCTCCATAAAGGGACATCTCTACACGTGTTGAAAAGCCCATATTGCCTGTACCCCAGGTTCAAAACATGTGTGTGACAGTGGGTCGGGTTATGTGTGCATTTTTATCACATTGTGGGGATTAAAATCTATATCCTCTACACACTCACTTTATGAGGCCTTGCCTCCCTTGTGTGGACAAAAATCAGGTCCCCATGACGATCAGGGGCTAGCATGTTATACAGCCTCTTCATCAGCCGTGGCTAATTGAGAGGCCTGATCCTGGGTCACCTGATGGATGATGTGTATCTGCAGCTCCACAGGCCCTCCCCTTTAAGGCATCTCCACAGGCCCTCCCCTTTAAGTAATTAGTCTGGTACATGTTTGACTTTCACTAATTGATATGTCAATTACATGAAACTATTTACTGTACCACCAAAGGATTTACATGATGCTATTTTATTCACTTAATTGCGGCTAATCTGGTACATTTTCATGCCATGAAATGTATCATAGAGTAGAGCTGTCAATGAAGGCTAAATGTAATACTGACTGACATAATATTTGATCACTAGGGGTGGGTAGTGCTCAATTAAATTTACAGTTTTTCATAAAATTGTACTTCTTATTACAAATAAAAGTTACATACTGTGGCTTTAAAGTAGTGGATGTATGGAAAACAAATGAGGTGCATGGTTATTGAAAGCATGGAGCCAACAAGGACATGCTTAGTTGTGAAGGAAACTGAAGAGCTGAAGCGATAAACAAGCTTTTTGAAGGTTTTGAAGGACAGTTGAGCATTTATTTAGATTGCTGAAAGACATGTACTATGTGCACAAAACCTTCACTGTTAAAGGAACACTATAGAATTGTACTGGTGGAGGAAACACTTGTCTCCATGTTCCATAATGCATCTGACCAAGACAAATACCCTAATAAAACAAATACGATAGAAATGTTAAATGCCATACTACTGAATATTCTGGGCAAAGAAAAAAAACAAACAAACAAAAAAACATCTCTATGGAAACAATGAAAAGTTGTGCACTTTTAAAAGCTACAAGGTTAATTAAAATGCCTTGTGTAATTACAAAACCTCTTCATTCTTATCCAATACATGTGCAGTTTAGTCTCTTACTCTTAGTTTAGTATTGAAATGTGCCACTGTCCTTCAAACATTTTCCACTTCTCTTTCAGATCTCTCTGCACAAACTGTGGTGTACAAGGCCAGCCTTTGCAACTCTGTGGAGAGAATCACAAATATGCAAATCCTCAAACCATTAATAAGCATACTGCAATTTACATACTGCGAATATAAGTACATGTGCTGAAGTACTTGTCTTCTAAAATAATCTAAAATATTTGTCACGAGTTTGATGTAATTGATGTAATTTTTCTCAAGGTGCAAAGGTGAGGGGAGCCAGGGCTGGAGCACTAAACACAAAATTAGCCCTTTTTTCTTACTGAACTGTGTGTGGGGTTTGAATAACATTGTCTACTGCTTTTTGGCTATTTTATAACAAACTTGGTACATTTGCAGCTTTGTGGCCATAAATGTATAAAAATGGATGTGTCTTGGCTCTAATGGCCACTGTAATTTCAAGAACTTGGTGGCATGCAGGACTGCCCTGATTGCAGCCTCCCTTTGCTCCCCGCACTAAGTCACTCCTCCTTCAGAGCGCTATCACTGATGAAACTACTGTACATCACATCAGGTTTGTGAAGTTGTAGTGTACAGTTTTGTATCATGTTTTTTGTATATTTAATGGCCGTGCAGGGGCATGGCTGATGTAGGCTTGAGGGCTGAATCTTGTATAGGTTGGTGCTGCTTACTATAAGAAAGGTTTGAATACAGCCAAATAGGAAATAACTAAATTACTAAAGCATTCATGCATGTTTATGCAAAGTTGTATAATATCTCCTCTTTAAAGAGGGAGTATTATGCAAAATAATTTGTTGGCACTTTCTATCATGTTTTGTTATTCCCTCATCAACAACATGCCTGAAGAGGTTTTAAATGTCATCCATGGATGTTTTAGTATTTTCCCAGGTCCTATTCGACCCTCCTTACCCTGTTCAAACCCTCCTTACAGGTAGCTGTAAGATTCTGTCCAACGCTCCACCCATAAGCAAACGTCACCCAGGCTCCCACACGACACAAAATATGATCCAAAACTGTACACAGTAACTTGACAAACCTGATGTGATGGGCAGTAGTTTCATTAGTGGGATACACGCTGATTGTGTTGTGATAGCGCTTTGAAGGTGGAGTTGTGTAGGAAAGACTCAGAGCATCAAAAACGAAAGTGAAACTTATAAAACATGTTAGTACTTTGTTTACAGCTAATATATGTTATCAAAACAATAAATGGTAACATGGTGATCTACATATGTTATGTGTTTGCAGTTCATTAACCATAAAAGTAAATCTCTTTAATTATTTGATTTTAAAATTCATAAACATGACCCAACTGTCCTCACTGCTAGTGCAGCCTCTGCAGCTCAGTGAGTGAATTCTGGAGGTTCTGAGCTTTCAGATGAGGCTTGTCCATATACTGAGAATGTAACAAACTTGTATGCCACCTGCTTGTCTCCAGGCAATATTAATGCAATGTTCCACAGTATAGCATTAAATGTATTTATCTTCCAAAATCTTTGAAAAAACAGAAACTTACAGTTAGCGCCGTGGGGTCACTTCTCCACAGACCTGGTCTGTGACTAGGCCTGGTGGTGTCGCCTGGTTATCACCATGGAAATAAACAGGTTTAAAGCCATGCTGCGGAATATTCCATTGGAAAATTTGCTTGTTCACACATTTCATTTCATCTCCCTCTCATGATCTCACAGACTGATGGCTACTTCAAAAACAAAGGCAGCCATCTTAGACGCTGTTACCTGCTCACACTTCTTCTACTTGGGTGGGTCGACGAGGGCACAGCACAAGCACAGATGCTCTCTTCATTAGCTTGATTACAGAGCCAGCTGCTTTCTGCTTAGCTAACCCTCAGCTCTGGAGCACGGGGCTGGCATGAGGAGCAGGTCTGACAAAGCACACCCCATCACGGTGTGCTCATGGGGAGGAGCAGGTGAGGTCTCTGCACCTTCAGCATTATTCTAGTACATCTGGTTGGTCTTTGTTTTTATGAAAATATAGTTATATAATATATCTTCAGACTCTCATGAATGAGTTTGGGGGGGAAGAATCAATGAGAAAAGCTGTAACCTCAGAGAGCCTCTAATTTGAGCAGTTTATTTTCCTGTATCCATGGCAACCCTGCATCAAGATAACTATGCTAGACAGGTAGCTCTGAAATGTTACAGACTTTTTACAACAATGCAACACCAAATATGGCAAAAGATATTCCAGAGGAAAGACTTCGAGGGAGAGAGGCGTGGGAGAGGCTCTGTGTCCAGATTTCACCTGGCTCCCCCTGGACACTGCTTGATGCCCAGGCTTCAGGACAGAGAGAAGGGACTCTTTTGTCCTAAGGCTGTTGCTCTCCTCAAGCTGCCCTGACACTGGACCTGATGCCTCTGCCTTTGAGCTGCACTCAGACTTTTGTTTTAGCATTTCTGTTATCATTTTGTTTTCCTGCTCAGCTTTTTCCTCCCAGCTTTAAACTTTTGGGGACAGATACAGTGATTTTGATTGATTGATAGATTCTGGATTTGCCAGAGAAATGCCTCCTCATTCTTAACTTAATCGGAGTTGTATCTGAATTGATTCCTGCACGTGTGAGTAATCCTCCTTTCATCTGCATTTGAGGCTTTAGTGCTCAGTCTAAATGCTGTATGTAAATGTTTAATAAAAAGGAAACAACAAGCAAGAAATTCCATATCAGTCTATGTACTCCTGACCAATAATATATGATATGTCCTTGGGCTCTTCAACCAGCTCTTGCACCATAGAAAGGTGGCTCAAATACTTATTTTTCCTAATGTAGGTTTTGTGAAGTACAAAGTCAAATATGCTTTCAGTAGTCTACCACTTTACAAAGCACAAATATTCCTCCTTCCTGTTGCCTTACTGCCTTTCTTTCCCTCTATCCTGCACCTGCATTGTCTGTGCTGCTCTGATGTTCGACTCAGACACAGGGCTGAGGAACTACAAAGCACTGAGGGAGATGTCACCGCAGCATCCGCCCTGTCTGCTCGGCTCGGCTCTGTGGAGGAGTCATTACCACGGCTGGGCTCGGAGGAGGGGGAGGAGGAGGAGGGAAGCGAGGGGGTGTTCACCTGTGGGCTTTTCAAATGGGATAGCTCCAAAGATGACAGCAGCTCAGAGGAGCTTCTGGGGGCTTCGCCTGCTCCTATCTGAATGGACTAGAACATGTTCAGACACAAGTATAGAATAACAGAACAATAGAACAATAGAGCAATAGATAAATTACTAAATAAATACAAATAGATGATTAATAATACATAAATTTAACCAGAGACTGTATTTCCTCCTTGTTCCTCCCTCCTGTCACCATCTGTCACTCTCAGCCAATCAAAGCTCGCTACCTTTGCTTCTCAGCCAATCACCTCCCAAGTCAGTCATACAAATGTGCACTCGCTCTTTTATCCTTCCAGCAAGAATTTTACCAACAAGCTGCAACCATTTTTTTTAATCTCCTCTCCATCGCAGAAGCAGAACTATCTTCCTCCTTTGCCTCTCCATCTTCTTGTCATTACCACCACCACCAGTGTCACTAAGCCCGATATAAGTGTTCCCTAACAAATCTACTATTTCTATCCCTTTCTATGTCCCAACCCACGTGTGAAGATTATTTGAGCCCAGTCCATCATGGCATAATCATCTTGTGAATATGTCGATGCACCAGGGAGGCAAGAAAACAGCAGCGATATGATATTTGAGATATGAGTTATATATGAGATCTGAATCTTTTGGGTCTTTTCCTTTCAAAGAGCCGTTCAAAAGACTGGCTCTTTTTATATTTATTCAGATGACAGAATCCAATGTGAGAACTAATTTAACTACAAACTAATCACAGAGATATGACCAAGGCTCAGATGTGTTTTAATGGTTCAAGCTGAGAGTGGGAGCGTGTTTACCCTTTGAAATAATTGTAACAGTTATTGTGTTGCCTGCACTGCTTCTGTGATGTTTCTTGTATTGGTTCAGTGTTACTCAGTATAAAAATGCATTCAAATTAGAAAGAAAAATATTTGGTTCGACAACCGTCCACGATAAGGAACCATTCAAAAGAGCCGACTCTTTCATGAACGTCACATCACTAGAATCCAGTAATGAACACTTAGGTTAGTTAGATAAGATGTTATTTTTGTCTCTACTCTGGATTTGACTTCAGTGACGGGCTTCTCATACCTCACTTCTGCATGTTTCAGGTTTATGCACTGCCAGACCATCACCCTGACAATGCCCAATACTGTTAGATCTATGAAGCTAAAGCAGGGTTGGACACAGTGGGGTGGCAGTGGATCAGTGGTGAGAGTAGTTCACTGCTCAGACCGGTCGATACTGTTGTTGTGTCCTTGGGCCCACTTTGCTGAATGACAGTGACTGTGGGGTAACAGGAATCATTTAACAAGTGGCACACAACATGTATGTATCATGTATGTTCATTAACACGCACGGTCCCGACTAAAAACACTACCACCTGCACACAGAAAGGACCTAATGTGTGTAATCGGTGCTAGTGTGATACAAATTCACTACATGCAATTCAAAGATATCTCATATTCTCCTGCATCTGGATCATGAATGGAAGACGATTTCTCCCAGGAGATTATGACATTGCCTCAAGTGGAGGAGTTCAAGTATGTCGGGGTCTTGTTCTCTAGTGGGAAAGAAGGTGTGTGAGATTGACAGTCGGTGCAGCGTTTGCAGTGATGAGGTCGCTGTATCGGTCTTTTGTGGTTAAGAAGGAGTCGAAAAAGCAAAGCTCTCGATTTACCGATCAATCTACAGTCCTACCCTCACCTATTGTCCTGGTCCTTTAGTCCTGTTTAAGATCTCTGGTCCTACCCCTACCTATGGTCATGAGCTTTGGGTAATGATGCCTCCTGCACGTCTCCCTGGGGCGGTATGTCCCTCCAGGAGAAGGCTCCCTCGGAAGACCCAGGACATGCTGGAGGGACTATGTCTATGTCTCAGCTGGCCTGAGAACACCTTGGGGTCCCGTCAAAGGAGCTGGAGGAAATGTCTGGCGTGAGAGAAGTCTGAGAGTTCCTGCTTAGACCATTGCCCCCGTGATCTGGCCCCAGAGAAGTGGAAGAGATTATTGACTCAAGGTTTGAACCCTCAACATTCTTGGTGGAAGTTGATTGTACAACCATCTTTGATGAAGTTTATAAGATATCCAGGTGAGAAATACATCCAAACTAGTCAGACTATAACTGCTGGATCAACTCACTTTGTCAGCCTGTATGTCGTTGCTAACCGAGCAGCTTCTCCAGGCTTAAGAGTGATTGTGACTCCCAACAAGTGTGTCCATGAATGGTGAGGCATCCTTTCTTCTCACAGTCACAAGGCAATCTCTACCAAGCTCCCACTGAAATATATGAAGTTCATACATGCAGCTGACAAATACATACAAATTAGTCAGACGATAACTATTCAACTCTTTTGTTGAGAGTCACAATCTACAACTTAAATCAGACATGTGCTTGTGTCTGCTCTATAGTTATAATCTATGGCTCATCATGTTATAATTTGGACATTTTAAATCCCAATACTCATCTAAACTGACTTAATAAAAGAAACAAGTCCACTGAATTCTGAGTTTGAAAACTGCAGTGCCCAATGTAAGCTGACACCCTAAACATCATCACAACAAATCGCCACATGGCCCTTCTTATGGATAACTGACTATGCAATGCTGTCAAATCTTATGTGTATCACCAATTAAGAAAATAAAACTGGAGAACGAAGCGAGCAGAGATCAATGGCCGTGTGCCGGTGGTGAAAACGGGGGTAGATCGGCAAAATCCCGTCTTGGAAATAAACGATTAGAGATTGCTCAAACATGCATGAATAACTCCAAGTACAACTTCAGGTGAGTAAATGGTGAGAGGAAACAACTATAACTCTAAGCTCTAAAGGTCTGCTTTGAGGCCTGAAGAAGCTGCTTGATTAGCAGTAAAATATCAGCTTTCAAACAGAGTTGATTCAGCAGTTATAGTCTAGTACTATCATCTTTACAACCGTGCCCTTTTGAAACACCAATATTTGTATGAATTATTTATTGTGACCAAAATGCTGTACATTTTCAGCAATTCTGGCCTTTCAGTGCACTGTATTACTAGATATCTTACAAATCTAATTTAATCTCATCCCATTTGCCGCCTCTCACTAAACCCTTCACTCATGACATGTAAGGAGCCATTGGGACCATCTCTAGCATATCAAATCACATGTCAAATCCTCCCCAGCACCTCTCATCTCCACATCTCACCGATTCATGGAGGAGGGAGGGTGCGTTAGCATGTCGTGCTAACTGAGTACAGATCAGGGAGGAGAGATGCACGCTAGTCACCATTATATTTAATAATTTGAGCGACATGAGCAGCGGGGTTGTTAGGAACGATTCCCCCAATAACGCGTGTCACTGAAGCAGCAAATTAACACAGGGCGAAGGGGGTAACGTCAAGGGAGGAGACGAGGAGGAGATGTAGCGTCTTTGTTAGCGACATGCTCCCAGCGCAGCCCGGCTAAAGCTAACAGCAGGTGCGCGGCGGAAGATAAATGAGGGTAACATGTGAGGGCCAGTGCAGAGGCAGTCAGATGTGAGGTGGTTAAGGATTATTCACAAACTTGGGGAAGCAAATGGTTCAGTTCAGTTCAGTCATTTGGAAATATATCTCAAAGATGCCAGAAAGTCAAAAGTGGTAGAGACGTTTGCATAACCTCCTTGTAGAATAGAGGGTCTGTGAGAAACCTTTTTGTTTAGGAAAAGAAAGGTTGGGGGTAGAGTGCCTGAAGTGTGGCCATGTCTGCTTGTCAGTGCCCAGTGTCTTGCACACCACGCAAGGCCAGGCCTGGTCAGATCTTGGATAAGAGACCTCTGGGAATCCCATATGCCACAGTGGGGTAGCAGTGGCCCAAGTGTAAAATATTCTTGTGTCATTATGCACGACACTTGACTACCTGCTGAACATTCCGCCAAAGAATACATGCAGTAGCCCTCCAATGTGATGTCACTGCAAAGTATCAGTACGCTCCACATTGGTTCATAAGTATTTAAAAGGATGCAAAAAAAAATGACACTACACTTGATTTTGATAAATATTCTGTAAACATTTAGTTTTACTTTACTGTTTTACTGTATTTTTACAGTATATTTAAAGGCAAGTTTACACATTTTCCATGGATACTGTGGCTCTACTGTACAGTACAAAGACCACCCGCTCCAGTTCCAGATGTACATTTCCACTACATTTTTCCCATAGACGTTCAAAGACATCGTGGGGGCTAACCAGTTACGTCCAGTAATATCCATAACACAGTTGACCAAAAAGCAAAATTACTAAAAAAAATGTTTAAAAATGTACTTTCGGAACTGGGGGTGGACGGTCACTGTTGAGCTCCATTGTAGTCAACTATCGTTCACCATCCAGAAAACCCAATAAATAAAAATTACATTATAAAAAAAAATGAATAAATAGTATAAAGCTCTCCAAGGTGAATTCAGATAAGATAAGATAATTCCATGTAATGCTCCATGTCATATTCCATACTGTAAGACTTGTGCTTAGGACTTTGTTGGATTGGCAGGGGCTCGGAGATGCACTAAGGACTCCTCTGTTAAAAGTGGAACCGGGTTTTGCCCAAAGGCCTGCAATAAAAACATGAGTCAGATAACAGATGACAACAATGCCGAACAAAGAGTAAACCATCACAAAAAAAAAAAATAATAATAATAAAAGAAAATAATAAATAGATATAAATAAAAAAATATAAAATAATAAATAAAATAAAATATAAAAAGATAAATAATAATAAATTAGTAAATAAATAATCTGTGTAAGTAATGTAATATATGTTTAAATAATGTGATTTCACAATAGGCCAGGACATCTCATTCCAATTGTTTGCTATTAAAATGTTTGGTAGTCAAAATAAGACAGCTGTGTCCTCTGAAAGTTATGAAATGCGCTGAGAAACTCATCGCTGTAAATAATTAGGATGCTCTGAATGCATACACGAAGTAAGGATTAACTTCCGACCACTGCAAACAAAATAGTTTTTGATATTACAACATCCCCAAGATATAACTGAGCCTTCAATATGAACTTTACTTAAATGCAGAATTAAACTATACCTGATTCTCAGCTAGAGCCTCTTTGGCCATGTAGCGTTCTCTTTTGATCTTTATTGGACTTCCTCTGGAACATCAGGGACCATTGCGTCAATGATCTTGCCCACAGTGAACACCACATGCTGGGGTGGAGGGTAGAAGTTAGCCCCCCGGAAATCTGACCCATGACAGCGCAGAGTTTAAGACCTACCTCAAACACAATCACAAAACCGAGTCTGACAGCCAACAGTTCAAAGTACTCTGGCCTGTACTTTCCATTGTCGTCCCTTATATCTGTATACCTGCAAAACATAATACTGGCATATTACTTATTATTCTAAACTTTTTCCTTTTCTTAAAGAGGGGGCACTTTTACCATGTTATAACATTTTCTGATCAAAAATATGTCTGAAGTGGTTTTCAGAATCATTTGTGCATGTTTGAGTGACCTTTCTAGCATAGCATCAAATTTGAAACTAAAACTAACATAAAAAAACATTTTAATATGTTGTTTTCTGTGAATATGGCATTTTTAAAACAACAGGTAACATGGTGATTTAAATATGTAATGTCTTAGCAAGTAGTACCTCATCGAAGTCTCTTTAAGTAGGTTCTTAGGAATATCTTTTTTTCTAGATGTACTGTAGACATTGATATAATCTCTTTTCTTTCCTTAAATTACTAATATGTTTTTGAGGTGGAGAGTTTGACAATCCCATCTCTAGACCCATCCTCCAGCCATTTAACCAAATGCTATTTTCGCTCACCTTATGATATATTTTTTCAATGTGTTACAAGTAGCACCACAGGGGTCTATCCTAGGACTGCTAACATTTATACACAACAACCAAGATGCGTGCTACTTTCACTTGATCATTTTAACAGTCTCATAGTCTTAATTTAATTACAACACCAAACAGTGAATAAATGTCTATAGAATTTGGACATATATTGTACTGCTGGAACACAGTTGAATTTGATTAAACTTTTTTTTTTTTTTTTTTTTCAATAGACTAGCAGTAAAATAAATTAAAAAGACATGCACTACCAGTCTAAATCTTGGCCAGTTTTGTTTTTTTTTTTGTTTTTTTTTTCTGTATTTCCATGATTATTTACACTCTGAAGAGCTCAAAACTATGAATGGCACATATAGAATGTAGCAAACAAAAAATAATATATAATATAATAATAATTTAACCATTTCAGGAGACTTAATGATTATGAAGCTCATTGAGAGAAGGCCAAGGGTTTGCAGCTGTCCACAAAGAAAAGGGTGGACACTTTTTTTCTTTGCTACATAATTATATACATTTTGCTTCATGTGTTTGATGTCTTCTGTGAGTATATAAAAAGTAGAAAGAAAATTGTAAAAATAAATAAAAAAAAAAAAAAAAAAACATTGAATTGAGAGGATGTGTCCAAACTTTTGACTAGTAGTGTAGATTTTTTTTTTTTTTTTTTAGTTACTTGCAAGTGGAGTTCTGGATGTCCGTGAAGATTTTGGGTGAATTGGCCAAGGTGAAGTTTGTGAAGCCGTGGAGTGACGAATCTCTGGTGTATCTGTAATACGCCCTTGGCAAAAAGGAGGACGTGAAGGCGATGAGGAAGGCCTGCCACCAAAAACAAGTCATAAAAGGTAGAATTATTCAAGCTCATATTTAAAAGAATCCTGGGTGGATCAATGAAAACTGAAAAAAAATCAGGGGTCACTCATTTGCAAAGAAAACACACATTATATTGTAATGGCAAATAATTTTACTTTCACTCATTTAGAGAATGCTCCACTTTTTCTAAATAGTGGTAATGACCATTCAGATCAGAGAGAGTCCTTTTAGGTTTAAACCAACTGGATTTTAGCATAAAACTGGCAACCCAAATGAGAGATTCATGTGAGACTCATTCTGTTTTCTGATTAGATAATTGTGTTGAGAATCAGACCAGAAAATTCTAAATTAATAAGTACATTTCTTACATACAGTTACTTTAAATCTTAAGATGAGTCTGTCCCTATCCCACCACATTCAACAACTTCTCCCTCTTTTTTTCACAATTTTCACAAAACCGTACATTGGCGACGACGGCGATGTGTGTGATGAGCTGCAAGATCTGGAACCATATGCCGATGTCCTGGGCCTGCTCTGCCACGGGCCTCCTGTACTCCGCCACAAACTTGTGCGCGTCCAGACGGATCTCCACCCAGTTATTGATCAGAGCGAAGAACGGAGCCAGCGGACAGGCCGCCACAAACACTGTGATGAAGCCAAACTGCAGCACTGGAGAGGGACAAGTGTTCAAATACCACAATTAAATCAGCTGTTTTTAGATTGTAATCCTTTTTGAGGTTTTGACCATGTTAGTAAAAAGTTGCCTTTAAAAAAAAATTAAAACACCAGGAATTGCAAAATGAAATGCCCAAATGCATTTAGAACCATGAGGCAAACACATAGGTGGTGAATCATTGTAGATGTTTGCATTTGTCTAGCAGAATGACACTATAACATTGCCTCTTCATCAAAACATATCTGGAGCTGTATCTAATTTTGCCATGTAGAAAAAAAAGTAGAAACTTGATGTAAACCATAGACTAGACCAGGACTGACCCATCTCCAGGTACTCGTCAAACAGTCCCTCACAGACCAGCAGCTGGTAGTCCCGTTCCCATGGTGGCACTTCCTGTTTCTCCTCCTCCTCCTGGCCCTTTCTAAAACTCCGCCTTTTCCACCAAGCCTTCAACTTCCTGCCACAAAGTGAGATTTATTAATTTACTTACCAATATTTACATGGTAAGTATTGTTTAAGGCAATATTGTCTCAATATACATTTTTGTGTTCATTTCTGTTTTATGTATATAAACTCAGTACAGACATTAAATGATGGTGAAATGATATCTTCTGACCTGTTCTTAAGCTCAGTTATAACGGTGCACTGTGTAACATCTCTAATGAAGGGTCCGCCTGCCTGTCTCCATAGACATGCTATTACTTTGTCTGGAATGTTCCACAGCATGACAAGAAACTTGTCTCTCACCATGAAGACAAGAAAATGACATCCCCCAGGCTAAATTATAAGTCTGATCTGTGAAGATGCAACCCTGCTCAACCCTGCATATTGTTTGAGGTATTTTTAGCAGCTAATTCAAGAGAGATTGGTATAACGCCATACTGTGAAATATTCCAGACAGAGCAATAACATCTTCATGGAGACAAGCAGGTTTTGCACCATCCAGCAGAAAAGTTGCATAGTGCACCTGTGGTTCCTAAGATCATGTGAACCTAATCAGTAATAATGATATATGTAAGTAGACAATGTAATAGCAAAGTCTTAATAAATATCAGTTTTGTCTGGCACCAAATCAAAGTGGAATGCTCTTCCAAGCTGTGTTCATATGACGTCACAATAATATACAATGAACATTCACGCAGCCTATTGGTCAAACGTGATCTACAGTCCATTTGTGAGAGCTGAAGACCCTCAGTGACTTACGGAGTGAGAAGCTCTTGGACATTGTTGATGATCTGTTTTCCCACCATAATGACCAGAAGCTCCTGTGCCAGTTCTATCAGGCACCCTCCTGCCCCACACTGAAACACAACAGAGTCTAATCACAACCACTATGGGCTTTGAGAAAGCCATTTAAGCTGATAACAAAGACGTAAGGAGCATACAAGCATGTTGGAAATGGGCCTTCTGTGTGTGCAGAAATAGAAAGCATTATGTGGATTACCTAAAGGTGCACTATGAAACTTTTCTGGTGGATAGTAAACGACTTCTTTGTCTTCACTGCTTTGCTTGAAATATTACAGTGTGAAAGGGCAACCACACTCACAGTAAGATTCTCCACGGAAAACAAGCAGGTGGCAAACCCCCAGAAAACCATAGAAAATCTGTAAAAAAAAAACATAGTGCAGACTTTAAATACAATTAGACTGGATAGTTCTCTAATTGGTTAATCGTCCTTTTTCATTCCTTAGTAAAAAGTTACTCGAATATTTTTATTTTATTTATTTATTTTTTTTTTATTATGCTAGCTAATACTTAAATTTAAAAAATATATATAAAATACACAATCTATTGAGACCAAGAGTTAAGACTAAGCAACTGTTTCCATATATAGAATACATCAGTTTGTAATGTTTTAATATTTGTAATGCCTCAAAATATACTCCTACTACTACAACTACTACAACAGCTACTACTACTACTACTACAACAGCTACTACAACAGCTACTACTACTACTACTACTACTACTACTACAACAGCTACTACAACAGCTACTACTACTACTACTACTACTACAACAGCTACTACAACAGCTACTACAACTACTACTACTACTACTACTACTACTACAACAGCTACTACTACTACTACTACTACTACTACAGCTACTACTACTACTACTACTACTACTACTACTACAGCTACTACTACTACTACAACAGCTACTACTACTACTACTACTACTACACTACTACTACTACTACTACAACACTACTACTACTATACTACTACTACTACTACTACTACACTACAGCTACTACTACTACTACTACTACTACTACTACTACTAGCTACTACTACTACTACTACAACAGCTACTACTACTACTACTACTACAACAGCTACTACTACTACAACAGCTACTACTACTACTACTACTACTACTACTACTACTACTACTACTACTACTACTACTACTACTACTACTACTACTACAGCTACTACTACTACTACTACAACAGCTACTACTACTACAACAGCTACTACTACTACTACTACTACAGCTACTACTACTACTACTACTACTACTACTACTACTACAACAGCTACTACTACTACTACAACAGCTACTACTACTACTACTACTACTACTACTACTACTACTACTACTACTACTACTACTACTACTACTACTACTACTACTACTACTACTATACAATAATATAAAATACTCACATCTTCATTGCGGACCCCAAACAGAGTGTTGTAGTTTCCAGGGACTCCAACAAACCTGAACCAAAACAAGACCATGAAACCAGGACTAACGTAGAACTTATTAAAGACAGTACCTGCCCTTGAAGAAGGCAATGTAGACTGGGGACGAGTAGAAGTTGACGAATTGGAAGATGAAGACTTTGAGGGTGAACATGTCCTCATAGTCACTCTGAGTGCGGTGCATTTCTGAAACAGGAAGTGGAGTGGATAAGATCTTTAGACCAACAAAACTGTGATAATAAAAAAAAAGGAATAAAAGCTGAAATGGTTTATTCTTACCCCAGCGTGTGAGGATCTGGGCTAACATTGTGTAGACTCTGGACAGAATCAAGATCATCACAAGATTCAAGACTGAACCTGAGAGACTGGCAATCCTCTGAGCCTGGGGAAATGGAGCATAACACCAGTTTGACAATTTTTGGTGAGGTTTATAATTTTACTTCCTGGTTGGACATGGGCAGCAGATATGACTGTAGGATGTGTAAGGAAGTGGACTAAGTGAGTGTGACGTCACCCACGGCATTCGGCTCCAAATGAAGCTCATTGAGGCTAGGGTCATGTTGGGAGGGTCAATATGAAAAATTTTTTAAGACTAAAATGACGAGCCTGACTGCAGCAGTTACACAGAGAGAGGGGCCACAGTTTGGAATCGGTGGAGCCAGAAGCGCGCCCACTTCCGATTTGGAACACAGCAGCTAGCAAGTTAGCTATGTTCATTTATATATACAGTCTATGAATATACATACATAGAGGTAATTCCATAGCTGTTGCAACATTTGCAAACAACCAAACTAATTTACACAATTGATATGATTTATAACTAAAAATACATAGTCAGCAAAATCTTCACCAGCTGACCCTTGGTGTGCTATACCACCAAACCAAGTGATAAATCTACTCACTGAGCCGGAGATGAGCCCTGAGGTGGAGTGGTAGATGATCAGAGTGATGATGGAGCGGTACAAGATGATGGCGGTAAGAAATATCAGCACTACACCAATCTGCCGAAGGACAAGTTTTATATGAACAAAAACTACTGACCCCCAGCCCAGCTCCCCTCAGTCCCTCTGTCCCCATGGAAGAATAATCAGATCTGGAAGATGAACCACAGATGTATTGGTTTGAATGGCTAAGGGTCACTGGTGTATGAGCCCGAAAATGTGTTTTTCTTTTGCATGACTAGCTCTGATCAATCAACACAATGGCAACTAGAATTAAGACTGTTAAAGCTCAGGGTAAAGCTTGGCTAAATCTTTAGGCACTTTGAGGATTTCAAAAATGTTAAAAAGTTAATGTAGAAGAATCACCAAAAATTGACCTTTGTGAAAACTGTAGGTCCCTGTCAGCCAAATACAGGCAGTTCGATGTCACAAAAAGATGCATTATGCTCTATGGAAGAATTCTTTCTGTTGCGGCCACTAGTCGATCTCGCATCAGGACAGAGTGTCTCATCAAGCTCTTATTACAGATCCATGCTTTTCCTCCAGTCTGTCCCCCTTGCCCCCCTGTCCCTCAGTACCATGATGATGAGGATGGAAAAGCTGGTGAGGGTCCGGTTCAGCCGCTTTCTGTTGGGGAAGTAGGGCTCTTCGGCTCCTGTCACTGGGTTCCTGATGGTCATTGGAGCCATGGCTGTGAACTCTGGACGTGGACGCTCCTATAGGAAAAAAAAACAATTTCTGCTCATGTGATCTACATTTATCTGGGAATATAAATACATCGTGATACTGAGAACAAAGCAGTGGACAGCTATTGCAATGTGTGTTATATCCTCTGCAACCATCCAATAGCACATCTGGAAATATCCTCATGCTGACTCAAACCCCGCCCTCCTGTTCTTCAACTTTTGCTGTGCCCCCAACTATGATCGAAGATGTGCTCCGTGGGGCACAGACGTGGTCCTCTGGGCAGTTGCAGCAGTGCAAATACAGTTTATGCTGACAATGTGCTGTGTGTTTTGAGATTCATATTGTGCGTCGCCACCATAAATCTGTTATGAAATCTCTACACTGTACCATTCATCACAGCCACTTTAGAAACATAACCAACACCAAAAGTGCCCACGAAAGAAGGAACCAGAATATTTTGTTTATGGAAGTCCACAAATAGCGTCAATTTCTAGTCTCACTGATATTCTACATATCTCTTGAATTGTGTGTCCTCCCTTGATGGGTCTATGTTTTCACCAACGAAAGCTGATAGACATTCTCAGCCCACCACCTGTAGCAATATAGAAAGTTCCTTAAATATCTGTGTGACAATATCTACACGTCAGGTCTGAGAAGCTAAGCGATACCAGACTTGCTTGAGGCAATCTTCCCCAGGACAGCCGTGGCTATAATAGTAGCTTACCAACTAACAAGTGTGGAGGGAATTAATAATGTGAAAAGTCTTATGGGTGTCTTAAAAGGGCGCTATATAAATCCAATAGATTATGAAAGGACGGGAAGTATTTGTACCAATCCTTTCTCAGAGCTGTGTCAGAACTCAACTAAAAACCTCCTGTTGCCATGTGTGTCTGACTTCATGTTTGAAATGCTTTTCTGTGGGTTGATGATGTTGATGGTACCTCAATGTCCTGGAAGCTAGAGCAGTCCCAGCGCAAGGACAGGATCGAGCCTGTCCTCTTCCAGTACTCCAGAAACGTCACCGCCCACAGAGACATGAACACAGAGAGGAACACTGTGCCGCCATTGTCAAAAAGAAGACCTAACTGTACACATAAACACATGACACAATGCAAAAGAAACACTTTTCTTCCTGTTTTTTGGATGCTGGTAAAATGGGAAACTGGTTGCTTTAGACTGTTCTAAAAAGGGGAAAGATCATAGTGTGCTCTTGGATACCTTGTAGGTGAAGCAGATGCTGGAGTAGTTCCAGAAAGGGCAGATTTTGCACACAGGACACATGACAAAGGATCCTCCACTGTTACACACCTCCTTCCTACAGGCATGAGTGTATGTAAATCACACCAACAAACAAAGAAACAACAACACACAAATGTACAAAAACACACAAACCTATACACACACAGAAAACCAACCAGCAAACACACAAACAAATGTAACAAAAAATCAACACACCAATAAACACTCACAAACATACAAACAGAAACATAAGCAAAAACACACAGATATACAAACAAATAAACAAATGTAGAAAACAAGGATTTACGCTGGAACATCCGTCTGCATCAGCAAGAAGCCCACCAGGAACACCACCAGACCCATGACCGCAGCTGGGAGGAAGCCAGCCCGTGTAGAACCCTGCGGTCAGTTATCAGTTAGTCCACTTCGAATTCAGCCTTTCAGAATGGGCAAAACAATAGACTGTACATGGAGGCACTGTGGCAAGCTCACTGTCTGTCAAAGCCAATGCTAACTTGTATTAAAAGCATAAAATATGAAATTAACAACCTAGTGAAACTACTTAAAGTAAAGTCTGCCTGAGTGGGATGTAGATTACTTACTGTAGATTACTATGTTGTTTTAATATTTATTTTGCCTCAAAATTAGTATTAGCATTACTGACATCATATATAGCAAGCCTTTTCTACAAATAGTTTAGTTATAAGAAGCTCATTCTGCTTTTTGACTGAACTAAAGCCAAAAAGCAAGAAAACAAAACTAAAATAAACAGAAGACAACATTGTTTTACAATGTAACAGAACCAGATCTCACCGAGCCAGGCAAAGTACAGGGCGATCTTCTCCCCAAAGTACTCCCGGACGTGGTCCAGAGGCTGGTACTTCCTCCAGCAGCTCCAGGCCGCCCAGTGAGAGAAGAGAACCTGCCGTAGGGCCAGGGGCTCAGGAGGGGTCCCAGAAGGGGGCTCCACACTACCCTTGGGACATAGTAATGTATGGACATGGGATTAGATTTCCCTGAAGATTGTGATTCTTATTTAATAATTCATAAGTGACTAAACAAGACATTTTTTATTTTTTTTTCTCATTAGTAATGTTTAAGTGAGTAGAATATAAGGAGTAGCCTCCATGACCACAAAGTCAAGTCAGTGTGGCTGGGTGTTAATAAAGTAAAGTAGTTCAAAAATACTTATGAAGTATCAACACATAAAGGCACAGTAACTTTCTGGCAGTGGCACATCACCTGCATGATTCCACAGAAATAAACTGTGGAGTATTATAGCCAAACAAGCAGGAGGAGACCCTCCTAAATAAGAGTTAGGTTTGTGGAGATGCAAGCCTGCTCACAGTAAGGACGCATGTATTAAATGTTTTTTTTTTTAAAAAGAGTGAGTGAAATAAACAACATATTGCATTTGTCTCATTTGCCATTACACAGTTATGTTTAAACACTACTGCACAGGCACGTCCACTGATTGTGTAACATGTTATGTTGTGATTTCTCCACTCGACATAGGCCAGGGCTAAAATTGTAATTCAATCTGCTATAACAATTACACTGCATCTGCCACGGATTTACTTAGGACCCAAAAGCAACACACAAGTAGTTCAACTGTTTATAGAAATCATGTAAATGTGGTAAGTATCAGGTGGGGGGGTTCATAGGTGCAGGTAGGTATTGGGCTATCTAGGAGGCATGCAGGCAGACAGACAGATAGGCAGCAGGCAGACGGACAGACAGCATCAGCGACAAACTGGTAAGGAGTGGGTGAAAAACCAGACTATATTACAGATAAGGTAAGCTGACGCCCAGGTGGGAGGAGCGACAGACAATACAGAAGGAAAACAGCAAAAGGGAGGACCCTGACAGCCTTTCTTTTTTCACCTTCTCCTCTACTGACCAATGTATTGACAGATTGACAGATCCCTGATATGTGTGGATGTAGTATCAGTACACAGCATACAGTATTTGTGTATACCTGGTGCAGGGGGAAGGCTGCACTGAACACATTGTCGTTGATGAGTCGGTTGATGCCCACCTCCCCCCTCCTCACTGACCCGTAGGGCGTACGCGACAGGATCTCGTACAGCTGGACACAGAGACACAAGTCAGTCTGAGTTTCCATGGTTGCATTCACACTCAGACTAAACCTAGAACTAAACCTGGACCAGACCGAGACTAAATAAGGACAGAACTTCTCCAGATATTGAGGCTCAGTCAGGACTACCTTGATTTTTTTGTACATTTAATGTATGATTTCATCGATGGGGGGGAAAATGGAGTGCCACATATACATAGAAAGGTCTGAGTAACCTGGGAATCGAACCTGGAACCTTCTTGCTGTGAGGCGTTATTGTTAGCCACTCAGCTCTCCTGCTCCTTTATGCTTCAACATCAGACTAAGAAGGTGATGAGTTAAATGTTCAAACTGAGCAATGTTTCTCTGTCATGGTTCAAACCAGGTAGCAGACCTTGCAGTGGATTGGACGAGAAAAGGGGAGAGTGAGGGATGAGGAGGGACGGAGTTTGGAGGACTAAAGCGAAGAGTGAAAGGGAGGTGGGGCAAGGTCTGGAGAACTAAAGGGGCGAGGGAGGGGGAAGCAGGGATTGGGTCTGGAGAGTGAGGGGGAGGAGGGGGGAGGAGGGATGGGGTCTGGAGGACTAAAGGGGAGAGTGAGGGGGGGGGAGGAGGGACGGGGGTCTGGAGGACTAAAAGGGGAGAGTGAGAGGGGGAAGAGGGACGGGGTCTGGAGGACTAAAGGGGAGAGTGAGGGGGGAGGAGGGACAGGGGGGGGCAGGACTAAAGGGGAGAGTGAGGGGGGAGGACGGACGGGGTCTGCAGGACTAAAAATAAGAGAGTGAGGGGGGGGAGGAGGGACGGGGGTTTGGAGGACTAAAGGGGAGAGTGAGGGGGGGAGGAGGGATGGGGTCTGGAGGACTAAAGGGGGAGAGTGAGGGGGGAGGAGGGACGGGGTCTGGAGGACTAAAAGGGGAGAGTGAGGGGGGAGGTGGGACAGGGTCTGGAGGACTAAAAAGAAGAGTGAGGGGGGAGGAGGGACGGGGTTTGGAGGACTAAAGGGGAGAGTGAGGACAGTCTTTGGTGATGTCACTAACTACTTGAAATTGCAGAGGCCACTGAAGGCAGCACACACTTAGATTTAGGCATATTTGACCATAAATCTGCAAATGTAACTAGTTTGCCTTAAAGTTGTCAAAAAGGACTAAGAACAGTAAATAATACTATTAAAACAGCATTTCCATAATTTATTAATGAAAAAGCAGTTTTAATGTTCCGTTTCACTTTAAACTTTAATTTGAAGTTAGTTATAAAACCCTGTCGTGTCAGTAATCACAGAATACTTACCACTTGATGGCGCTGTGTGGGCTTAAAAAAGTTGTCTGTGTCATGGCTGCCCAGGAACCTGAATAAATTAAACCAGAGTTGTTAAAAGTTTGACTCTGTATTGTAATGTGAAACAGTTACGATAAAGCACAGCACCTGTCCACTTTGTTGGCTTTGAACTGACAGGTGTAGTAGTCAGGGGGCGTGAGCGGGACGTCATGGCTGAGGAGGGGGTTTGGGATAGACAAGTTCTGCATGATTTTTTCAGACCAGTTCAAATTCTCGGAATTCACTATCTGCAAAGAGGAATCAATGTGAAGTTTATGAGCAGCGACAAAATGTGTGGAAAAAGGTGGATGATCAGCTTGTACCTTGTAAAAATGATACATAAAATACAGAAATGATGGTAAAGAGGGGATATTTTGCTTCTATGGGGTATTAACTATTAACAAATATTTAGATCACGATGTTACCTTTTATTGTAATGTATTAACATGTTTAATAAGTTTCAGTTTCTTCTCCATTCTCAGTGACTCTACCTTCAGAGTGCTATTATAACACAATCAGGATGCATCCCACTAAGTAGTAGTGTATTGTTTTGTAGGCTTATGGGCTGGTCATTGGAGAGACTCGTTGGAGGGTTCAAATAGGGCCTGACAGAGATTGCTAGATTACTCAAACATGCATGGATGATATATAAAACCACTTTAAGGAACTACATTATAACATGGTAAAAAGCTCCAAAAAGTAGATTTGATATACCACCTCTTTACTTTACTTACCTCTTTAATTTATTCCATACATACATTCATATTATACCAGCAGGTTTTGTTTCAGTGCATTTAAATAGTGGGTAACACTTTATAATAACTATAGCCTATTTAGCCTTAATAAAGCATGAACAAACACTTAATAATGAACAAACACTGAATTAATAATGAAGAAACTCTTAATCAATAATGAAGAAACACTTTATATTAATGATTGATGCTTAATAACTACTTAATTACAACCTTAATTAACACTGAATTAGCAATTAATTGACCTGTGTTGTGTACAGTTACTCATACTTATTTCACACTTAGTTACTCCTTAAATAAGCATTTACAAATGGTTAGTTAAGTATTAACTCAAACACTTGTTAATGAAGTGTTAATTAAGGCCGTAATTAAATAGTTATTAAGCATGAGTCATTGTTAATTAAGTGTTTGTTCATTATTAATTAAATGTCTGTTCATGCTTTATTAAGGCTAAAGAGGCTATAGTTATTATAAAGTGTTACCAAATAGTGTACCTGTAGTGGTGCTCTGAGGCTAATCTCCTCTGCATAGTAACACATCACATTCCAGGGGGCGCTGAGGAGCACAAAGAACAGGCGCGACTTCACCTGCTCCACTTCTCTCTGTCACAACCAGCCAACCAAACAAAAAATCCAGAAGGTTTGCATTGGTCCAACTTGTTCTGAACCAAATGTATGTAAAGGAAAACAATGACAAACCTTTTCGATTAAAAGTCCACTGTGCTTGAGTCGGCTCAGAAACCCGTCCCTCCACTTCGCGTGAATGACACTTTCTGTGTCAGACTCCTCCTTCTGCTCACCCAAAGGCTCCTCCCACACCAGCACAAAATCTGACCAAATCAAAGACCAATAACATTCAATTCATTCATTCATCAATGTGGAAAGTAAATCATGCTCAGAAGTCATTCATTAGGAAAACTTGTATTTTTCTGAGTTTAGCCTGTGCTCTACACTGTAATTACATCTGAGCCTGTGTCCAGAGCCTTAACCTGCTGATAGAGACACATACAAGTGTGTCTCAATCTCAGTATATGGACAGGCCTCATGTGAAAGAACCTCCAGAATTCACTCACTGAGCTGCAGAGGCTGCACTAGCACTGATTCATGATTGGCTGCAGGTGCAGGTTCAGAGAGAGGCATTTTAGGTTTAAACCAACTGGATTTCAACATTGGAAGTGACAACCCAAATCAGAGACTTATTAGTCATTTTAAAAACCAAAACGCCAAATAATGACATAAACAACTTGTCCATCAGGTCTATAGTTTTTGTAATTAAGAATAAACCAATATTATAATTGTTATCAGTGAAAGCTGTATTTGGTTTCAACACACCGCCTCTGGGGACATAGTCATGTTTATTGAATTAATCACGCAATTTCCTAAAACAGTGACTTGTTTACATGCACCCCAAAATTAGATTCTTATCTGATTATCTTATTATTTTAATGTTTGTTTGTTGCTTAGATCTTGTATATATGTATATGTATATGTACATGTACATGAGCATGATTTACACGATAAATATATAAGAAAAAAGCAAACTCACCAACTTTGGTCTTTCCATCACTGAAAACATTCTGATCCAGGGAATGCACTGGCACATTCTAAAAAAACAGTTCAAAGAAAATAAATAATAAATAAATCAATAATTAAATAGTATTATATTGTATTGCCTTATAAGTTCACCTCCATTTCAGAAGAACATATTCGTAGTTCTAAGAGTGGGCGACTGTTCTTTAAAAATATCCAGTAATGTTTGGTCTAATCCCAGCCCACCATTGTTTAAATAAATACTTTTACTCCTCCAACATACCAGGCTCACAGGCTTACACCATTAGCCTTGCTTTAATCTGCTGATTGTACTTCCTGTTGAGTGCTTCCTGTTTCCTGCCAACTCAAGTTGAGCACATGAGGTTTTATTACTGTTAGCATTAAAGCTATGTAAACAAAAGTTATGCTAACATCTTAGATTTATACAAACTATTAATCCACAAGGAAAGCTATAGACATACACAAATAAATATAATAAAAAAAAAAAATACAATAATAAAAAAAATGTTAAAACAATTCAAAAATAATTTAAATTGCAAAATTACAAAATTTACAAAAATATATATTTAAATAAAGATCAGTTAGCTAATTTGACAATAGAGACGATAAACATTTGTGGTCCACAGATGATCCCCTGGGGTACTCCTCTATACTTTGTTTTACTCCTATAATCATGTCTCACCTGATTTGTCGTTTCAGCGTTGGTGCTGCCGTAACTGGTCTCCGGTTGCTCCTCCATGCCGATGAGCGTGGCTTTGTCATCACGACCCTTACGTCTCATCATGGTCCAAAAGTTCATCAGATCCTACTGTAATTCTGGTTTAGTCCTGTTTTTTTTGGTTGAAGAACTTCTGTTATGAACTTCGTGCTAAGAATTTTGTAAGCTATCACATTGTCCTGTTGACACTTGAATATAGTTTGAAGTTCCTGTTAAATATGTTATGATGGAAGTTAGACAAATGCGGTATTCCATTGAAATCTTAAAGAAGTATAATGATTTGTATCCAGGTCCAGGGCAAGTTGAGATCCAGTTTTGGTTGTAATTCCTTAGGTTCTGCCTGAATTTTGCTGTTATCTTGGATGAGCCTCCTCACTCTAACCACAGTGTGTCTGAAGCCGTCTAGTTTACTCTCAAAGTGTGTGATGTGGGTGTGTCCACTAAGCAAACAGATCCTGGTTCAAATCCTGCAGCTCTAGTTTCAACTAGATAAAAGTACTTAAAACAACACATACTTCTTACAAAGACAAATAAAAAATGGCTAAACCTGAGTGTTACTGTCTTGAAAACATGAAAAACAAAAGTAGTTCATTTTACCGGTCACCATTTATAAGCACTTTCACAACTTTCAGAGACTAGAGCGGTGTTAGTCATTACGGTAAAACTAGCAACAACTAGAATGCTAACATGCACTTCTTAATTATCTGACAATAAAATGCGTTATTATTAAATGCCTTTGTGCAAATAGTGTAGGCCAGGTTTATTTTACACTACCAGTCAAACGTTTAGATACACCTCTTTTCTTTATGCTTACTACTTTCTACATAAAATATATGAAGAAACAACAACTAACAATAACTACCATGCTAACACACACTTCCTGATAATGTGTCAATAAAACCCTTTATTATAAATGCCGACAGCACACAGCTGAGTGTGTGCTGACCTCAGAAGCTGCTTATACAATATATCTGTACTGGGGCAAGACACACTTTGCTCAGATACATGGGAAAAATCAAGTACAGGGCCTTTAACTGCAGTTTCAACTTCAAAAGTGAACTGTGTGCTGAGCTGTATAGAAAAGCTGCTAGTGTGGAGATGCAAGATGCCTCACTATGTTGTTGTATAAGGCTGATGGTAGGGGGTGTGTGAGGCTCTTCGGTCAGTTTGTCTTGGTTTTTATCTCCCTAGATCTCCTCTCATAAAGGCAGGGCCGAGGGTACAGTGACTAACAAAGGCGCTGCATCTGATTTTTACCATTTAAAGTGGAACTAAACACTGAATGAACTGTTTCCCTACTAAACTGCGTACATGGTGTAGTATTAGTATTCCTTACTGCCCTAGTTCTTATTTGACTTTTATTTTTTATTTTTTTTTGCAAACTAGGTGTACTGTATTTGCAGTCTGTGTCAAAAACAGTATTAGTAGTATTTGCTGTACTAGACCACCGTATCCTCATATAGTACTTATTCCTGGTCTTAAAGCTCCTATATTACACAAACTGGATTCTTGTGAGCTATAAGTTATGTTATAATGTTGTTATCTCCTCAGAAACATACCTGGAATTGTGTTTTGTTTCATTCACACATGTTTGAGTAAACTTTTATTATTAGTCTGTCTACATCTCCAAAGCTCAAAATGCTCTGTTCCACCTTGTGATGTCACAAAGTGTTAGCTTTCAAGTCAGCATCTCCTGTTACCTTTTCAGTAGAGAATAGATCATACCTGGGCGACTGACAGATTACACAGACAAGGTGGAACAGGAGTGTTTTCGGTTTGAGAGAAGAACTCAGCCTAAATATAAAGGGTTAGTGTGTTAACCATGTGTGAATGAAATATATATATATATATTGTTATCGGGAAAGATTATAACATAGATCATAAAATATTGTGATATGGGCCCTTTAAAAGTAATTTTTCAAAGTACATATGTGTGTTACAAACTTGTACTTTAAACAACATAATTTTACTGATTGAGTAATTGCACACACCTTTGCAGTTTTTGAGCCAAATAATCATGATTAATCCATAGCAGCCAATTTGTGGAGTGCATCGCAATCTTTTCTCATTGACCCAGAAACAAAAAGTTGATCCACTTGAGCTCTCAGTTCTGTTTGAGATGACACATACAGTGACGCCTATGTGCAAATGCTTTAGGACAGGGTTCATTTACACAACCAGTCAAATGTTTGGACACACATTCTCATTCAGTGTTTACTGCTGCCTACATGAAATACACTTGCACTTCTGACACACTTTTTCCATTTATGTTTCATCACACACTGTAGATTCTCAGTGAAGCGTCAAAACTATGAATGACACATGTGGAATGTAGTGAGCCAAATAAAAATCAATAAAAAAAATACTGCACTTGACATTTGACCCTGACATGACAGATCTTGAAGTGAAAGCCATTTCAGGAGACTTCATCATGAAGATCATTGAGGGAAGGACAAGGATTTGCAATACTGTCCACAAAGCAAAGGGAGGAGACTCTGAGGAATTTGAATGTAAAATATATATAAAGCATATTTTGTTGAGTTATTTAATTTTATTTCTACATAATGATGAAAATGTTATGTACAACCTTATACAAGTTGAATAATGTTTGATTTTGAATGTAATGACCGAATAAAATACTACTAATACATTTTATCAATCTTGTGCCATATTTGAAGTATTCAGCAACTATCCACAAAATAGAACAGGACCACTACATTTTCCTGAGGGACAGATCTTTTGGAGTCCTTGGTCTTTTTCCTTCACTGCAGTGTCTTTCACCTTGAACTGGACAATAAGGATAACAAATCACACACAACATCAAATCACGTGCTGTAAATTCTGTATGCAAATATAAGCCTGCATCTCGAACATTCAAAATGCCCCATTTCACCTTGTAATGGTGTAAGTGATAGCTTTAAAGCTAACAGCTATTTTTAGCCTAAGTTGAACTGATTTACTCTTCAATACAATAGAATAACCTTAAGTTGTCAACTTTAAAAATACACTGCCTGGCCAACAAAAAAGTTGCCACCAAAAAAAAAAAGATCACCTACTCTAATATTTCGTTGGACCGCCTTTAGCTTTGATTACAGCACACATTTGCTGTGGCATTGTTTCAATAAGCTTCTGCAATGTCACATTAAAAAAAAAAAAAAAAAAAAAAATTCATCCAGTGTTGCATTTATTTTTCACCAGTATCTGGCATTGATGATGGTCGAGTCTGACCGCTGCACAAAGCCTTCTCCAGCACATCCCAAAGATTCTCAATGGGGTTAAGGTCTGGACTCTGTGGTGGCGAATTCATGTGTGAAAATGATGTCTCCTGCTCCCTGAACCACTCTTTCACAATTTGAGCCCGATGAATCCTGGCATTGTCATCTTGGAATATGCCTGTGCCATCAGGGAAAAAAAATCCATTGATGGAATAACCTGGTGATTCAGTATATTCAGGTAGTCAGCTGACCTCATTCTTTGAGCTAAGACTTTTGCTGAACCTTGACCTGACCAACTGGAGAAGGCTTGTCTTTTTGGCTGGGCAGTATGTGTGTATATATATATATATATATATATATATATATATATATATATATATATATATATATATATATATATATATATATATATATATGTGTGTATGTGTGTGTATATATATATATAGATATATAGATAGATAGATAGATAGATTGATGATATAAATATAGATATATTTGTTTTATCTTTTGTTCAGTTCAGTTGCCACAGAAAGTGAAAGTGTATGGAGAAAACAAAGTGGCGCACTTCCTGTATTACCACTTGATGACATCACAAGTTGAAACAGAGTGTGTTCAGTTTGAGAGAAAAACTAAATATGCAGGGTTTGTGTGTTAAACATGTGTGAATGAAACAAAACACCACTCTGAGTATGTTTGTGATGAGGAAACAACATTATAACAGAGATCAGAAAACAGCATCATTTGTTTCCTGGTTGAAATAACATACAGACAGTGGACAGGACAGCACACGACAGAAACTGACCGTGCCAGGATTTTCTCGTCCTAGTTTCACCTCGGCTTTTCTTTAGGAAGCTACAGAGGAAGACATTGCCGCTTTCTTATTGTTAGCTGAAAACGCTTGTACCATTCTGCTCAATCTGTCTGTAAAAAATAGGCCTTTTCAACGTGATAAATGAGTGTGAACTGAAGCGAACAATAGCAGAGGCATCCAGACATACACAACGCAGCCCCACAATCGCCTTCTCTGCCCCTGGATGTTGTTGTCTCGTAGTGCCCAAGACTGGAGGCTATCCCTGCTCCCGTTTGCCATGTTTCACCTTATCTGGCTCAACAATGGCCCGGAACACATTACTCTGCACACTTTCTTGTCCGTGGAGCGTCTTTATCGGAAGTCACAAATTCCTCTGGCTTGTTTTGCATCCCGCTCCAAACTGCTACACCACCGGTTCTTTTGTTGGCATGTCTCGACTCTTGACAGCAGACAAGGCGCGAAGCATTCGGGGCCTTTCTGTAATTTATGCCGTCGGGCTTCCTCTGTTTGCAGGGTGCAGGATGGTGCTATCTCGGGTATGGTTGACATGTTTTTGTAGAGCCGTGCGGTGGAGGAGGCTGGAGGTAATTGATGAGGTGCAGTGCCACAGGCTAACGGAACAACAGCGGACTGGGGAAGTGTGTTAACCCCGGCAATTAGATTAGCATAAAGGTCAGAATGAGAGGGACGGTGCTGCTGGGAAAGTGTGAGGTCAGCTAAATGCGTAGCCTGGTTGGATGTGCAAAGAGATTAGCTTATTGACAAGATATCGGATTCAAATGGACCATTATGGATAAGGTCTGTGTGATCAAAATAGGATCAAATCAAATTGTGATGCCATACGATTTAAATATGCACCTGTGAATTCAATCTGCAAATATAAGTAGCAGTATTAGTAGTATTTGTAGTACTAGATCACTCCGTGTAGTGCTCCTCCAGTATTTATCCCTGGTATTTAAAATCCATCCATCCATTTTCTTCCGCTTATCTGGGGCTGGGTCGCGGGGGCAGCAGTGTAAGCAGGGACTCCCAGACTTCCCTCACCCCAGACGTCCTCCAGCTCCTCCGGTGGGACCCCAAGGTCTTCCCAGGCCAGCCGAGAGACATAGTCCCTCCAGTGTGTCATGGGTCTTCCCCAGGGCCTCCTCCCGGTGGGACATGCCCAGAACAGGGAGGCATCCAGGAGACATCCTGAGCAGATGCCCAAGCCACCTCAGCTGGTTCCTTTCGACGTGTAGGAGCAGCGGCTCTACTCCGAGCTCCTCCCGTGTGACTGAGCTTCTCACCCTATCTCTAAGGGTGCGCCCAGCCACCCTGCGAACGAAACCCATTTCAGCCGCTTGTATCCACGATCTTGTCCTTTCAGTCATTACTCAGATCTCATGACCATACATAAGGGTAGGAACGTAGATTGACCAGTAAATCGAGAGCTTTGCCTTTCGACTCAGCTCCTTCACCACAATGGATTGATACAGCGACTGCATCACTGCAGACGCTGCACTGATCCGTCTGTCAATCTCGCGTTCCATCCTTCCCTCACTCGTGAACAAGACCCTGAAATACTTGAACTCCTCCACTTGAGGCAAGGGCTCACCACCCGGTGAGGGCAAGCCACCTTTTTCTGGTCGAGAACCATGGCCTCAGATTTGGAAGAGCTGATTCACATCCCAGCTGCTTCACACTCGGCTGCAAACTGCCCCAGTGCCTGCTGCAGGTCCTGGCTCGATGAAGCCATCAGGACAACAAGATCCTGTGGTTCCCAAACTAGACCCCCTCCAGTCCCTGACTGCGCCTAAAAATTCTGTCCATAAAAACAATGAACAGAACAGGTGACAAAGGGCAGCCCTGGTGGAGTCCAACATGCACCGGGAAGAGGTCTGACTTACTGCTGTCATTGCGAACACAGCTCCTGGTCCGGTCAAACAGGGAACGGACAGCCCTTAGCAAAGGGCCCCGAACCCCATACTCCCGGAGCACTTCCGAAAGGACACCACGAGGGACACGGTCGAATGCCTTCTCCAGATCCACAGAACACATGGGGACTGGTTGGGCAAACTCCCATGAACCCTTCAGCACCCGATGGAGAGTGTAGAGCTGGTCCAGTGTTCCACGACCAGGATGAAAACCACACTGCTCCTCTTGAATCCAAGGTTCAACTATCGGTCAGATTCTTCTCCCCAGTACCCTGGAATAGAGACAATAGGAAGGCTGAGGAGTGTGATGTCCCTGTAATTGGAACACACCCTTTGGTCCCCCTTCTTATACAGAGGGACCACCACCCCGGTCTGCCAGTCCAGCGGTGCTGTCCCCAACCGCCACGCAATGTTGTAGAGATGTGTCAGCCTAGACAGCCCCACAACATCCAGAGACTTGAAGTACTCGGGACGGATCTCATCCACCCCAGGAGCTTTGCCACCAAGGAGCTTGCTAACCACCTCAGTGACTTCAGCCAGGGTGATGGACGAATCCACCTCCAGGTCCTCAGTCTCTGCTTCCTCCTCGGAAGATGTGACAGTGGGATTGAGGAGATCCTCAAAGTATTCCTTCCACCGCCCGACAACATCCCCAGGCGAGGTCAGCAGCTCTCCACCCACACTGTAAACAGTGTTGGTGAAGCACTGCTTCCCCCTCCTGCGCCGGATGGTTTGCCAGAATTTATTTGAGGCTGTCCGATAGTCATCCTCCATGGCCTCCCCGAACTCCTCGCCTCCGCGGCAGCACAAGCCACGGCACACGTGGCCCACCGGTACTCGTCAGCTGCCTCAGGAGTCCCACAAGCCAACAAGGCTTGATAGGACTCCTTCTTCAGTCTGATGGCAACCCTTACCTCCGGTGTCCACCACCGGAGGTAAGGTTGGCGCCGCAACAAGCACCACAGATCTTATGACCACAGCTACGAGCAGCTGCATCAACAATAGAGGTGGAGAACATGGCTCACTCGGAATCCATGTCCCCAGCCTCCCCCAGGATCAAGGAGAAGCTCTCCCAGAGGTGCTAATTGAAGACCCCCCTGACAGAGGGCTCTGCCAGATGTTCCCAACAGACCCTCACAATACACTTGGGCCTGCCAGGTCTGTCCGACTTCCTCCTCCGCCAGCGAATCCAACTCACAACCAGGTGGTGATCAGTTGACAGCTCTGCCCCTCTCTTCACCCGAATGTCCAAAACAGGTGGCTGGAGATCCGGTCATCAATGTCCCTGCCGTCGACTGCCGCCCAGATCTCTCTGCACCAGCCCCTTATGGATCCTCCCGCGGGTGGTGGGTCCACGTGAGGACGGCCCCATGTGGCTCCTTTGGGCTGAGCCCGGCCGGACCCCATGGGGAAGAGCCCAGCCACCAGGCGCTTGCTCTCGAGCACCGACCCCACGCCTGCCTCCAGGGTGGGGCCCCGGTGACGCCGGTCCGGGTGACATAACTAGCCTTGATTTTTCTCTCTTCATAAAGGGCTTCTGAATCGCTCTTAGTCTGACCCGTCCCCCTGGACCTGTTTGCCATGGGTGACACTACCAGGGGCATGAAGCCTCCGACAACATAGCTCCTGGGATCATTCGGGTGCTCAAACCCCTCCACCACGTTAAGATGGCGGTCCAGGGAGGGGGGTATCATTAACATTAATATTTACATAAACATATAAACATACAGACAATACAATTTAAAATGCAAACCTGTGCATGTAGCAACTAAGTGTGCACACATGTTTGGTTTTCTAAAAAACATGCTTTCCCCTTTGTGGTGAAGGCTGTGAGGCTCTTTAAGCTCAGTATCTCTGATGGGAGCTTATTCCATTGTTTAACAGCCCTATATGAGAAGGAGGACTGGGCAAAGGCGGTTTTACATTTAGGGATGTTACACTGTCCTCTTGTGGTACCTCGGGTTGCTCTTGAAGCAGTGTCTACCGATCGCTGGACGAATTCTTTAAGTGGTGGAGGAGCTAGGTTGTAGAGAATCTTGAAGGTCAATTGGACATGAGCGAATGAAACAAAATTATCGAAATTTAGCATATTGTATTTACCAAGTATGTTACAATGATGATATATTTGGCCTGCGAGACCATATCAAATATGTATTAGAGCTGGCCCACCAGTATAGCGCATGCACCACTAATACTACGAATGCCAGAATGCTTTGCAAATGTGTTGCTGCTGACCCCCAATACTTCTGTTGACACTCATTAACATCTGCTGCCTGTGGCCTCACTCAAATTTAATCCACCCTTTCTGAAAAACATGCAAATATTGTTGTGAAATTTTTCAATAAATATTTAGTTTGGCCCGCGACTTAGTCCCAGTTTTTAATTTTGACCCTCTGTGAATTTGAGTTTGACACCCCTGTTGTAGTGTATTGTTTTGTATCATGTTTCTGACAGGCTCATACTGCTAACCATAAGAAGGATAGAATAGAGCCTGAGAGAGATCAGTAGAATACTCAAACGTGCATGGATGATATCTAAAGCTTCATCAGGCATGTTTTTGATGAGGGAACAATGTTGTAACATGGTAAAAAGCTCAAAAAAAGCCCTTCTTTAACAAACATGTACTTGAACCAGTGTTCTGGACAAGGTAAAATGAATCAACATTCTTTTTTTATTTGGGAACTGATACCTTTTTAGTAAAATAACTAGTTATAAGTATATAAATTATAAATATAAATACTGCTAAACCTCTATGACAATTCACCCAGGTCTCTTTACCCATATGATTCTGTTTGTGGATTGCGCAGTCTTTCAGCCAATATTTATTTAAGACTTCCTCCAGGGTTCTTATCAGTTCATTTAGAGTAACAACCAGCCTTATTGCTCTGTTACAATCGGTGACTCAATACTCCTTTGTTCAGTGCTACACTATCATTAAACATAGGCACATTAGCTCAGGCATTAGCATTGTGCTAATTGTCAGTACGATGATAAGTGGTGATTGATTTGGTACAAATTAAGGAGTAATTTCCTGCATCCCTGAGTTGTTTTTTTTCTTTTGTTTTTAAGTGTGATGATGGAGGCAACAGTCTCTATCAGTTTGATATCCAATAATACAGTAAAGCATTTTGTACAAAGACAGAATATATATTTTTCACAACATTTGGGATTTTTTTTCTTATTTTCAATGTGTTTTGCATTTTTATTTCTGGGTTTTCCAGGGTGCATGTGAACCCTGCAGTTGTCGTGTGGGAGCATGAGCTTTTATTAACATTTGTATCATTACGTTTAAGAGGCTGTACCCGATTTTTTTACCCATGTTGAGTAAAACTTGCTTTACAGATACAGATATATTGTATAAGCATCTTTTACAATTGAAATGAGATCGCTCTTTGCTATCTGCATGTAATTATAAAGCAGTTTATCCTCCAAAAATCAGAAAGTGCAAAGTTAGCACGCTAATGTTTGTCACGGCATCAAACTCTGGATTAACTCTAAGATTTGTGAAAAACACTTTAAACTCATCATGAATAATATAGGAATAAATAGGATGCTAGGAATGCTGTAGATAAGTGAGGAATGTGTTTGGACCACTGCAAACCGTTTAAAATGGACTAGTTCTGTTTTCAAGACCAAGAAAAATCAGGAAAATCTGGTTCAGTACCTTTAACAGACAGATTCCTCTGGGCTTGAAGGCTTAACAAGTTGCCTACCTTTAAAAACATAATAAAAGTATATTACACATTGAGACTGTAAATGAATATTAGATGAAAATACTGCAGCACAAAATTTAGCTAATATGCTAGCATTGAAGTTGCGAGACCAGCTAACATGCAAATGAAATAAAACTCAGAAAGGAAGGTTTTTGATGAAGTTACAGAATGCTTGATGCAGAATTTTATCAGAATTTTTGTGTCTCTGTGCTAACGTGAGATTGAGAGGCTTCTCCTGTTAGCCACAATTAGGGTGCTTTGGTACTTTGGGACTTTTTTTGTTTGGTTTGGTCCAAAGTCCAGGAGTGAATGCTTCTATGGACCATGGTCCAGACCAAACAGCTGGTCCTGTATAATGTGAATGTCAAAGTTTGGACTGAGCACAAACGCAAGTGCGCGCGCCATGGGTTGATGCCTATTTATACTGCGACCAGCCACACCCCAAAACAAACAAGAATATAAAATACATGTAATATAATGGGGCAGAGGGGCACCAGCACGTAATAAACAGCAAGATTCTCATGATATTTTTGTGTTTAGCCTATTTGAGCAAAAACACAACAAATTGCACCTGACCTACTCCTATCTGAAGAATTGCTATGGGGAATAAAAAGTTATGTTTTCTTTCAAATTATTTTTACACCAAATAGAAATGAGAATTCTCCCTCAAAATACAACTCCACCATTCATTCAGATTTGACGCTTGGTTTGTCAGTTTATTTCTGTACTAATAGAAAACCTGACACAGATGACTGATAAAACCCATTTAGATCCCATTTTAATATTTCGACTCCTTACATGCTAAAGCCATCCAAAGTCATTCCCAGCGTTTTCTGATTTTCCTCCATTGAGCCTGATCACTGGACCTGTTCACATTAGCTTATAAACATGAACACAATTTTAGGTCTTAAAACCATTCGGGACAAAAACGCTGGTGCAGCATTCTTCTAATCGCTTTGCAAATATTGGCTCGAAGGAATAAAAACGCACATGGCCTTAAGATCCAATTTGTGCTCCAATTACTTTCACGGTCCACTTCCCAGCTAATACAAAAAAGCCAGATTATCCGCTGGATGTCTGCGTGGGCTAATTACAAGCTAAGACAAGGAAAACGGAAAAGACGACTTGTGACAGTAGTCGGGTTTTTTGGATTAAATCAGAGGGCTGAGAATACAAAAAATATAGACATATATTTACAGAAAAAAAAACCTAAGCACCAATAAGTCCCAAAATGTGATTGTCTGGCCAGCAAAATCACACAGCTTCAGTCAAATGAAGCCCATCAAGACTAGCAGGTACAGGGGCAAATTTGGAGCAGAATTCCATATTTGGAAGTTCGACCGTGACTATCATAGCAACCAAAGAGCCAATCCAGAGTGAGGCTGTCAAAGGTAACGCCCCTTACCACCCGCAACGGTGCTTTAGCAGGGAGTGGACACTTAGCAACTCTGTCAATCAACCTGTTAATACTAACACCCCGCTAGCACTAGCAGGAGCGACCTCGGGGAAAGAAGGTGCATGATTTGTCTGTTATTAATGTTCATATGTTGATTTGTGAATGCAATAGCTAAATCAAAATACCAGGATCATGTAGAGCAGGTTAATATGAACATTTTCAGACCAAAATGACGAGCCTGACAGCAGCAGTTACAGAGAGGAGCAACAATTTTTCAACACAAAATGAATTGCAGCCAGAGTTGATGAAACCGGGAATGTGCCCATGCTCACTTCCTGTTTTAAACGAGGCGGCTAGCAGGTTAGCTATGTCCTTTTATATCGTGGATCTATTAAAATAACTGGATAGGGTATTGCTGCTTAGAGCTGTGTGAATTAGTGGCCACTCATCAGCACTACAAAAAAAAAAAAATCCTCCTACCCAGAAAAAGATTTTTCTCATAGAGCACAATGTAATCACAACTTGCTCGTGTTCAGCTGACGGGGACTGACAGGGCACCTTTATTTGTTTATTGTAGGAAGGAAGCTGCTCTCTACTTTTTTTTTATTTATTAATTTTATTTTCCAAATCTGTGATACTTGTCAGTCTGTTACAGTTGTGTACAAACCTGCTATGAAAAGGCATGGATGTAGTTTTATGTTTTTTTTTCATTTAAATGTAGTTTTATGTTTAAAAGTGTTACTGAAGAATAACTAGCACCTTATTCAGGGTTTAAATTTCCTGTTGAAGG
The DNA here is from genome assembly GCA_019594935.1 of Periophthalmus modestus. Lineage (NCBI taxonomy): Eukaryota > Metazoa > Chordata > Actinopteri > Gobiiformes > Gobiidae > Periophthalmus > Periophthalmus modestus. Next base: position 9,683,972 of record JAIEZT010000016.1, read on the forward strand.
CTCCTACATTCAAAAGATAAAGACGATGTACCTAATGTGTATCCATGTACTTGAGTAATTTTTCCCTAGTGCAGACATAATGTAAAAGCACTTTGACTGTGCTGTCTCCAAACCAAGAAGTAACTCTAGCGCACAGTTTGCAAATTAGCTAGTTATTGTTAGGAGGGGCATGAAGACGAACCTGTTTTGGCCTTTAAAAGTGTTACTCATCGCATTAAAGAAAGTGAGGAATATGTTTGGATCAAGATTATCAGGAAACACGACTAAACTTGTGCCTAACAAATTAGCAAAAAACATGTTCCTAAAGAATTCAAAATCCCACCATGACAGTATCAGCAGCTCTCTCTTGAAAGAAGTTTATTCTTATGTAGAACTTGCTTGTCTTTGATCAAGCGTCTGACCTGAAACCAGACCCGGCCTTGTATAGTGAGAGTAAACATGGCGACAGTGTAGTGCGGTTAGCAGCGTACACTGGAGACTTATCAGGCGCTCTGAGGGCTTTGAAGAGCGGAGCACATTCACAGCAGCTTTGCTTTAATGGAGCCAATGGAGACGTGTACAGGACTGACTCCGTATGTACGAGCGAGCCGAGGCTTTGTAGCTGCAGATTGGGTTCAGTGACTGCAGAGAGAGATCAGAGAGTTGAGACATGCGTTATATAACCGTGCTTGTTGCTTCATATATTAAAGAGAGGGTTTTGCACTTCTACATATGTTGGATAAACAATTACAACCCCAGAGATCATCGTGTTACCTTTTATTATTATGAAAATCCGGTAACACTTTATAATAACTATAGCCCATTTAGCCTTAATAAAGCATGAACAAACACTTAATTAATAATGAAGAAACTCTTAATCAATAATGAAGAAACACTTAATTAATGATTCATGCTTAATAACTACTTAATTACAACCTTAATTAACACTGAACTAGCAATTAATTGGCCTGTGTTGGGTACAGTTACTCATACTTATTTCACACTTAGTTACTCCTTAAATAAGCATTTACAAATGGTTAGTTAAGTATTAACTCAAACACTTGTTAATGAAGTGTTAATTAAGGCCGTAATTAAATAGTTATTAAGCATGACTCATTGTTAATTAAGTGTTTGATCATTATTAATTAAGTGTCTGTTCATGCTTTATTAAGGCTAAAGAGGCTATAGTTATTATAAAGTGTTACCGAAAATCCTATATTCACCTAAAACAGGGTATTAAAATTAGGGATATGCAAAAATATGAAAGTCAACAGTCTTATGTATTCTTGTCTTATGTAGTTAGTGACTAAACATTAAACAAAATGGACTTCTTGTCTTTTTTTTTTTTTTTTTTTTTACAGAAATACATCCGATCGATTTGAAATGTATTGTGTCGAAATGTATTGGACTGAAACTGCACTGTATTGAGGTATGTATCATATCAGCAACTTCTTTATAATACCCAGCCCTAATTAGCATCTTAAAGACGTCCTTCCCCCACTTTGCTCCCCATGCTAAGTCACCCCCCCTTCAGAGCACCATCACAACATAGTCAGTGTGCATCCTGCTAATGAAACTACCGCACATCACATCAGGTTTGTCATGTTGCTGTGTACAGTTCTGTATCATGTAAGAAACCGCCCATTTGTTACACAAGTATCCCGCTCAGCACCTTACGCCCTTCACTATATACGCACTTTAAACACTGTAATGGCACACAGCACTTTGAACTTTATTTGCACTTGAAAAATAAGACGACTGCGTCCAAAGGATTTTAAAATGTTTACTTAACTTGTGTCCGTCCTTTTTTACCAAGTTTTGATCCGGAAGCTGTGTGTACTCGAGGGAAGAGGAGACGAGTGCATGTGTGTTTTTGTGGTGTTATTTGCAGTGTTTTAGTGAAGTGTTTTAAGCATGTTTAACTTGCCTCCTTTGTCCTTATGTCCTGGTGTCAAAGGGTTTTGTGGTGAAACAAGTCTCTGAAAGAAGGTCACGGAGGTGGACCAGGGCAGGGACTTGTGGGTTTTAAATATTTTGTTGGTTAATTAAGTTAATTTGGTTAATGGGTTTATTTGGGTTCATGGAGGTTTTAGAGTGTTTTTAAAGGGCTAATGTTAAAGTGACCACCCCTGTTAATGAACACTAGTCTGATCCAGTTAGTGGGCCAGCATAAAAGGCTCCTGAGACCATCACAATATGTTCTGCTCCTGGAGGAGACACTGCTCCTCAACCTCCATGGCATAATGCACTTTGCACTTTAAAATGAGTGAAAAAGAAAACCAATTGTGGACCATGCCAGAGCTGTCATATGGGAGCACGGGTGACATAGGCTTGTGGGCGGAGCATTGGACAGAATCTTACAGCAAACTGTAAGGGGGGTTTGAATAAGGCCCGGGAGAGATCCCCCTAATATTCAAACACTCATGGATGCCATCGAAATCTCAGGCATGTTTTTGATAGTATAGGATTGCTGCATCCCTATCGGATATCAGCACCGATACTAAAATTTGGATCAGATATCGGTTTCCAGACATCGGTTCAGTCGATATCTTGGTTGACCATATAAACTGATGTAATACTTTTCTAGTCACAGTCAGCCCAGAAAGTCTCATAACGTTTGACTTTTTATTTACACAAAGTTGTTCTGTCATTATTTGATGGATACATAACAACTCCATTACACATTTGGATCAGTTATGTTTTATTTTACTTTACTTTACTAGAGGTTTATATTGGGTAGCAGCAGATACTTAAAATTACAGTATCACAATCAGTATTGGAACAAAAAGCAGTTTTGATAAGGGAAGAACACTATAACAAGGTCAAAGGAAGCAAAAAGTCGATTTTGTATAATACCCCATCTTTAAGAATAAATCAGCATTACAGTTGCTATTAGTAAAAGCTATATTTGATTTGAACACAATGACCTCGTATGTGGGCGACTTGGGTCACATTTATGGAATTTAAAATCCAGTTCTTACAGTTCCTTTAAAGAATTATTTAATGATTCTTCATCCAGGGGTCGTGGGCGGCTCTAGTCTGTTCAAAAGCAACTCATTTGAGTTTTTCATTCTTCAGGTAACCTGTCAGGACCAGTGCAGGGAGCGTTCTCATGGAGGAGTCAGGCAGGTCAGGCCATCTAATAAATCTACAACTGCAGGTACCATATTGTACACTTCATAATATCGGCAGTTCGATTGTAGCTCCTCAGCACTATAGGGTTCTAGTGGTTGCACCCCTAGGCCTGTCACCATAGTTACTGTTAGTGATGGGACTTTCAGCTCCTTTATGGGATCCGAATCTTTTGGATCTTCAAAGAGACGTTCAAAAGACACAAGCCAATGTGAGAACACATTTATCTACAAAGTAGTCAGTGAGTTTACTCTTTGGCATTATGAAAATCTACATAAATGTTGCCAATGTAATTAGACTGATGTAGGCCTTAAACTTGAGTACTGTGTGACGTGTACTTGTACCTTCACAACGCAGGTGTGACCATTTGCCAAGAGCATCTGGGCAATTGGGGCAGTGAACACATCAACCTTTACTTAGTTTTTGCTAATGTTAGAAAAAGGTGAATTAAAACAAATGAGACAAAGCCGACCCAATAATGTTAAAGGTGGCGATACCTCAGTTGAGTGATTGCTCATCAACCCCAAACCTTCAATCCCTTGGTCCAAACCAAGTACATTCTGCTGCTGTGTCCTTGGGCAACTCCTCCCATACTGGTGTATGAATGTGAACGGATAAATGGTGTCAGGGTGTAAAGCTCTGAGCTACATTCTGAGTGCTGATGTCCTGATGAACCAACAGGACTTCAGGGGCCACGTGTGCTGTAGGAATCTGAAAGGTTTTCTGTTCATTTCCTCTTTTTCATCCTCTTATTACATTAGGCTCATGTGCCTAGATATTTGCAATATAAAACTTTCATCTGCAGATAAATCACTCTGGATGCACTCTGCAGGAAGTTGATGCTTTTTGAAGAGGATCGCGTGGACAGCGAGCGTTCTGATTGGCTGTTGAGTGCCTGCTCTAACCACTGTCTCATAATGGTTCAAAAAATGTTTGATTATAGTTTATTAATTAAGTCGAGAGAGGGAGTAATTTGAAGGGAAATGATCCCAAATGCCTTTGGCTAAACACGGTTCATTAGCTTAATGTTAATTGTAGAAAAAAAAAAAAAAAAAAAAAATCACAAACTCAAGTTAAATCAATGTTTTTGTGTGTTTATTACATTGACAGAGTGATTCAGCGGCTCACGGGCACATTGAAGAGAGCACAGCGTGTTTTCACCATTTCATCAATTTCACATAATTTAAACTGCCAGCATCAGTAAATCTTATAGATACAGGGTTTTATAATGAAGTATGGGAATATATGCTATCGTGTTTAAAATCACACCCATGTCAAGTCAGGGTCACTCACACGATTTAATTTAAAAACAAGAAAACTCCAAAAGCAACTTCGTGCCATTCATTACCCATAATTCACCACTGCCAATATACCATCCCTATGAACTTTTTTCTTATGTGGGTGAAGCTCTATATGTAAAATTCTTCAGGTAGTTTTTGTTCTGGGGCAGTTCATCTCACACTCTGAGAACTTCAGGGACCGGCCTCCTACTGATGCCCAGGGTCAAGACTAAACATGAACTAAACCAGGACTAAACTAGGACTAAACCAGGCCTAAACATGGAGAATCAGCTTTTCAGTTTTATGCAGCTAAAACTTGTGAGACAGGCCACGACTTTGATAATCCAGGCTCCAAACGGTTCTGTTTAGCTGTGCATATGACTGAAAGGTTTTTGTTCTGCAGTTTTCTCTTTTATTTTTTCATTTTATGACGATTATCTGTGTTTTGATTTGTTTGTATTGTGGTTTTAATGCCGTTCTTATTCTGTGAAGCACTTTGAATTGCTTTGTGTACCAATTATGCTATACAAAATAAAACTTGCTCTTGCTCTTGCAGTTTCACTTTGTCATCTCAAAAAGGACTGCTCTAAAGTCGTGCATGTGACCACAGATGAATGCTTGTGTATATTAACAATGTGCTAAGTGCTTTGTGAGCGCTTCGGACGAGTAAGGCGGATCTGAATACCTACTCCCACCTTCAGTAGTGTAAAAAATCAGGTACCAAAAACCGTTATCTCTCAGAAATATGTGCAAACACGATGGACCCATATTATTGCTTCTTGCATGACATATATTTGGCAGAGTTCTCTCTTTGATTAGTGTGAAGTCAAATTAATCTTTTTTAGCTAATATCTCTAACAAAAGACTTGTCATTGTGTAGAAAAACTCATTATTTCACCCCCGAGATCTGTGATCATGATAAGCAAACACAAGTTGTCAGGCGGCAGCGTTCAGAACTTCCTGTCTGGAGGAGGTTATTGCGGGCCGGTCCTGCACTAGACTGGTACGGAGAGTGTGATTGGTTGGAGGTGGGAGGTTGGCTGTCTGTTGGATGGATGGGAGGAGGAAATGAGAGGAGCAGAGTCCGTACACACAGCTATGATTCAGATGCTTCTGACAGTATCGAAGCAGATACAGAGAGTGAGGGATGGTCATTAGACGAGAGACGACACTATCACAACAATAATACGTCTATGGGGGATTTACGGGAATGTGCAGACGGATGTAACGTTTTAAATGGAAATGAGGTTGAGGGTGCGTCATGAAAATGAAAATTGTTTGAAAAAACATGTCCAATTTACAATATAAATAGATTTTGTGTATGTTCAGAAATGAAAGTTGATATAGTCCAAGCTGTATTCCAAGGAGTAGAGTAGATTCCAAGACAGTCCAAGACCTACTTCAGTCCTAATTTAGACCTGCTTTAGTCCTGGACTTGGTTTGTTCTTGTTTTAAACCTGGTCCAGTCCTAGATCTGCGTTATAGTTAGACTTTCACTAGTCATAGGCCTAAACAGTATATTTTTATTGTTGAGTTGAACCACTTGAGCATTGTTTGTGGAGCCATTCTGTACACTGTAGTCCAAAGCAAAAGAAATAAATACAAATGAAATGATGAAGGCTTTTTGTCGAAACATAATCTAAAACAAAACAGGTTTTGGACATCGGCCATCGGAATGTGCCATTTACATATATAATGTTGAACATTGTGAAAAATAAACTGAACTGAATTGAAAAAGACAAAAAAAAAAGAAGAAAAATAGAGGGCGAGTTCTTCTGCCCCAATGTGGGAATGTGTGTTTTTCAAGTGTGTCTTTTTGGAATATATGCAAGCTAGTTAAATGCCACAATGCGGAACATTCCAGACAAAATGATAAAACGTTATATCCATGGAGACCCCTGCCAAGTGGTGGACCTCTGCCAGAAAATTAGTGCACCTTTAATCCAAGTAATTAATTAAATATTTTAATTAATTTATTTAGTTGCATGACATTCTGTACCTTCGCTATAATCCCAAACATCTTCCCCCTCCATAGTCAACCTCGCCCCCACGTCTCCGTACAGATGTTAGCCTTTCCTCGATGTCCTCCCCCTCCCTCCCTGCTCCAGCCGTGCCCTGGCATGGGGTCCAACTTTTAATCAAGTCCGCATAATTGGAGCGATTCCCTGTCTGCCTGGGAGTTTCTATCCATCTGTATAATTATGCTTTGTCGGCTGGAGTGTGGGGAGAGGGGGGGGGGGGGGGGGGGGTACAGCTTTGCACAGACTCTCCCCCTCCCCAGACGCTTCCCCCTTAGCGCCTCTCACACAATTACGCTCCATCTTGAGAGAAAGAAGGAAATTGCCTCTTTTGTCATGTCATTTTTCACCGACGGGGGCTAAACATGTGCATCAACAATAATGAATGCGTCACGGCGACCTGCAGACGCTATTGGCTTCAGCGTGGGCCAATTAGCCACGCAGTTTGCTAAGGCATTGTTGCTCTTGTGGTGGCATTTTTAGGCTATTTGCTAGATGCAGCAGGGAATAGCTTGTGGCAGGGTCCACGCAGAGCTCTCTGGTAGTTTTGGGTAGAGATTTACTTTAGAATCCATTTTATTTGCAATAGTTGTGGTTTTCAGACCTGTTTTTTTTCCTGTTTAGTCTGACTTTAGACCTAATTTAAAGAATATATATTATGCAAAAGGGATTTTTTTGAACTTTTAACCATTTGTCATAATAATGATTACAGTATACATTCTAACAACATTATAACAAAAGGGCAGTCTTGCGTGATGTCATCTAATTAACACAGAAAAATGAGGAACAGTAGATACTCCAAATGCTAATGTTAATGCTAATGCTATTGCTATTATAATTAAAACACCATATACACTGTTTAATAGTGAAAAAAGTGAAAATAATATCTGGTTCAATACATGATGATTTTTAAAGTTCTAAAACATGAGATGCCAAAGCAAAGGACAGAGGAGCATGTTTAAAGGCCACTAACAAAAATACAGGCCTCGTGCTCTGTCTCATTTTACATGTAATCTCCACTAGGGTTGTCAAAATTATTGAGTGGGTATTGATGCAAAAAATCCCACACAGGACAGAAATGAACCTTTGCTGAATAGCTATAGAGCGATCTTGAGCTGTAACAGAACAAGTATAAAACCACATAGACTAGTACACACCCATGGACCACTATGGAACCTACCTGGACGACTGAGGGATTACACAGCTAAGGCAAGATGCTAATATAATAGAAAGTACTACCATTTAATCTGGAAAATCATATTTTATTTACTAAAAAAGTGTATTTTATTATCATCGTGGTTTTGGAATGACTATTGAGTCTACTCCTTAGTATTAAAACCTTGGTGAAATTTTTGTTTGGTGACAACATTAATCTGCAGAATAAAGCTATTGTAACACATAGTAGGCTAGGACTGACTGCAAAAGATGTCTAAGAACTAGATTCGGCAGGGAGACATAACATTCATTGAAATTCATTCAAATTCTGGCTGCCAAATCACTCATATCAAATTAACAAAAATAGACATCAAAAGGGGTGTAGTTTACAAAACTGAAAGTGCCCTTTAACTTCTAAAGGTTTGGCCTTTAATTCGGTAAGAGCAGAATTATGATTTAGTTCATATTAAATGAATACAGGTGCAAAATAAGTTGCACTCGCCACACGCGCTAGCGTTAGTGTAGTTAGCCGTAGCTCTATGGGGTATGACATGATAGCTTCACATATGTGATGTGGTGGTGGTACTTTAATCTCAATCAACCAGCAGTTTAAAACATCAGAGTGACTCTCCACTGAGCGGATGGTTGAATACGTAGTATGAAAGCAGTAGATTCAGATTTTAAGCATAATATGATGAGCAAGCCGACTCCAGAGCACGACCAGCACGAGCCACAGTGAGCAGCAGTGGGAGCACCAGAAGCAGGAAGTGACAAGGGCGCGCCAGGTAATTTAGCGCTCACCGGTGCGGTAATGGGTGGGGCAATCAAGGTCACGTGGGTTACATATATAATACTATACTATAAACACTGATGGATTCTGGGATATAAAGAGATGGGAGCATTTATAAATCATACATTCCTTGTTTTATCCATGGTGCACTTCTGGGTTTCACCTGATTTAGAGCTTGTTTGTTCCCAACGTAAACCTAGTCCACTGATGTATCTCAGTTCTATTTCAGTCCTGCTTTATGTCCCGTTTAGATCTTTCTCTTCTAACTCCGGTCCATTTAAAGCTATTTTTTCTTGTTGGCTTAGGGGCTGTTGGTCAGCCGTGGTCCAGCACAGTAATTGCGTCGATGAGAAGAGATGCAGTGCCAGCAGCATGTGTTGGGTCCCATTACTCTATGTGAAGCCAGGCGCCTCAGGAACACCATTACCTCCATGTGCCTGTGGCTGAAGGTCCTTGATGATGGCTCAGCAGATAGCCCAGTTCGCCAAACTATTAACAAAGGTCAAGAAAACTGCACTAGATTAAATAAATATCTATATCAGCATTCACAGACCTTGTTACAGAGTTAAACAGAGACAAGAGAGTGGCTTCCATTTCGCGGTCCATCTGAGCCTGTTATCTTAAACAATTAAAAACCAGTGTACTAGCTTTGCACCTCCAGCTACCCTCTCGAAGTCGTTGTTTTATTGCACCATCTGAGAACCAGCCTTTTGCCTGAATAACAAAGACTACATTTTTTTTTCCCTTTGTATTCAGAATACTAATGTTAAGTAACTGTATTTAGGCACAGTTACTATTCCAGTGGGTGGAATACAGTTACTTTCCAAAAACTGGGCCATATTATGGAATGTGCTACAAAATACAGTTTGATCCAGGTATTCGGTATCCTGTGTGTTTATTGTAGGGCTTTGCAGTCAAAGGTCAGATGAACGCATTGTCCAAGACTGAAAAAGCAGTGTGATGATGAGGTGAGGCTTTGAATTGGTTCCAAACTATGAGTGACCAATGACCTTGTCAGTTTCTAATGAAACACTAAAAAAAATAGCACGGCTCTGTCTGAGTTTGGCCTGAAACGCTGGGCAAAGAGGAATAACTAGACTGACATGCTCTGTATGAAGAATATACGCTAAACACAGCTCTGACGGCCAGACTACTCAGCACCTGCACTCATAGTACACATGTTTGGGTAGATCTCCTGGCCTTATTGAGAATACATGTATTTTGACAGCTAAAAGAGGTTTAAGCTTCAAAACGCAGAAAACAAGAAACATGTTTGGAAAGGACAGACCCATGATCACAAAAACAGTCTCCTGATGGCTTCACTCCATCTTCTTCAGTTTGTATTTCCAACATTTGCTTGCCTGGAATCCAGAGCGCGCATTTCTCGTATACTTCCCTAAGATGTCAGTCCGGTCACTGGTGAATCTGCGCGAGTTCAGATGAGCATTATTGACAGATAGATTAATCAGGGACATGCATGGCTCATCCAAAACAAATATGTCTGCTTATGAGGGATATGAAGGAGGGAAAAAAATCACAGAGGCCTGAAAAACATTGCAGATCAAAACGATAGATGACCAAAATCTTTATCATTGTCTTTGTTCTAAAAGGTCTTATGCGTTTTGCAGTGTGTAGTGGATTGATTGTTCCAGCCCCATCCCTCTGAATAAATAGATATCATTCTGGACTTACTGGGCAAAAATATTTGGAGTAAAACCATGAAAACCACCAGGTCCACAGGTGAGACCAAACATCACATGGAGGATGGGTTAGGATGGGGGATGAGAAGGGTGAGCACGGTCACAAAATCCAGAGCAGCAGTGAAAAGGCCAGAGCATTCGTCACCTACCTCCTCCACACCAGAGCCAATAGAACAATACCATTCATCTCCTGACATTTCAATATTACATTAACCTTTCCAGTGGAATTCTCCCAGCTCATTAGTCTTTTCCTTTTGAGGACGAGAAAAATAATAATCAATAAAACACAACATGGGCATATGATGAACCTGCTGATGTCGTTCTTCAGCAGCCAATCACACACGATAAACATCAGCTCTGATTAAACCGGATGATCCAATTGATTCAGAAGATTGGTAGCATCTGAAGATTTGTCTTACTTAATCTAGTCTAACCTATTCTGCTTTGACGGTAATCAAGCTAAAGCGTGAAGCAACATTGCGGAATTTTTTTGGAGGTGGCGTGTTGTGTCACCTGCACGATTCCATGGAAATAGAACTTTGGAATGTTCTCCAGAGATATTTTTACATCACATTATGGAAGAAGATAGCCAAAGGAACAACATCAGAAGGCCCTGCTCCAGGCAAATGAGTGTCAGGTTTGTGGAGATGCGAGGCCACCCACAGTAAGAACACATATTTTTCTATGTTATTTTTTTAAAGATATATTTGGCTACAAAGTTAATGCGGTGGGGCTTTAACAAACTTTACAGTAACTATAGAGTGAAACGATGTAAAACGAGGCTAAAATGAATGAGTCTGGTGAAGGGGTGTGGACTTTAAAAACACAGAGGAGCAGTTTTGTATAGTACCTGATGATCTTTCAACCAGTGATGTGATGTCGGTTCTGTGGAACGTGAACGCTTCTGAAAAGAGACAAATGTTTTTGCTTCTAATTTTGATTGAACCGAAACAAGAAAGAACGAGATACGACAACAAGTGAGATTTTCCGCAAAAGAAAACATTTGGCATTGAGATAATGTAATTTCACAGGGTAAACACAGTCGGTTTGAATGATTTTAATCAAATCCTATACTTGGACGTTTTTATTCTGTGATTAGTTCCAAGAAATAGAGTTATCAGGCTAGTTTCTTAGTTGATATAAGGCATTTTTGGGGGAATTGGTTCATTTCCAAAGAGTCGTTAAGTCCCATCACTGGCTATATTCAGTCAAAGTCTATTTTATTTAACACCTTATCGTCTTTTAGGTTTTGCTATTGTTTGTATCTCACTATTTATAAAGTTTATTGTTGAAATTATTATGATTTGCCAAAGCTATGTCTTTTTTCATAGCCTTTTTTCATAGCCGATACGATACGATTTAGAAACTAGAGCAACCGATGGCCGATATGCTCTACTGATATTTTTGGGCCTATATATAGGGGCATTTTTGATCATTTCTACCCAAGTTTATGATTTGAAATGGCAACAAACTTATTCACATCCTTATTTCACTGCAAACCAATCAGAGAGCGGAGTAGTCATATTTTGACCAGTGCCATCTTCACATTCAAGTGTTAAATTAAGAGTCTCTCCTTTAGTCAGGTGGCCAACTGAAACAGGTGGTCAACTGTTGGACATTTAAAGCCAATAGCCGATATGCTAAAAAGTGCAAATATCAGTCTAATTCTGAGTGCAATAGAAAACCAAATAAGAACGCCAGATATGTGGAGGAAACCATAGGCCTATAGAACATGGCCTAGCGCTCTAAAAATAAATAGTGAATAATACATGACCTTTCAATTTTAGACTTGCAACTTTAAACAAAATAGCCGAGCCTTCATCAGTCAGTGGAGCTGTCAGAAACCTGCCTTTTGCATGATTTTCTGTGTGTGTGTGTGTGTGGGTGTGTGTGGGTGTCGAGGTGTTGGCCCGAGGAGCAGTGTGGTGACAGGCGGCAGAGTGGTTACCGTGGATGAGCCATGGCTTCATCTCAGTGTGTGGCCTTGGGCTCTTCTTCGCCTCGTGTTTTTCACTGCTGTTGTTGCACATGCTGCTCATTCCTCTCTTTTATGATGCTGACCTATCGCTGCTGTGGTCTCCACGCTTTATCTTTCTATTCTTCTGTTTGGCTATTAGACATAACGTACTGCTCGGGAAACGCCGCTCACTCACATGGCTCTGTTTCGTTCATAGTGGTAGAAGTGTGTGTTTTTCCACAGTCTGGACAATCTAAGAGGACAGAACAAGCATCCAGGAAGATATCAGGAAGTGAAATTGGCACTACCGTCATGCCTCATGAAATTGTCACTGAGCCTAATGTTGAACGAATGTAGAATTTACAGAGGGATATTTTGCTAAATTGACTTTTTGGAGCTTTCTACCATATTACAAGGTTTTTTTCCCTCTGCAAAAACATGCTTGAAGACGTTTTAGATGTCATCCATGTATGTTTGAATAATCTAGCAATCTCTCCCAGGCTTGTTCGAGTCCTCTGGTTAGCGGCACAATGCTATCCAAAACTCAGCCCATATGCCTACATCAACCGTGCTCTCACACAGCAATTTTCTATAAATACACCAAAGCATTATGAAACAAAAAAAAAAAAAAACAAAAACATTCACTACAACTTCACAAAACAGATGCGATGTGCAGTAGCTTCATTAGCTGAATGCATGCCGATTGTAATGTGACAGTGCTCTGAAGGGGGGAGTGACTTAAGGCAGAGAGCAAAGGGGGCGTGGGGAGGGACTGATAGTGTCAAAAATCAAATCGAAACTTACTAAACATTAAACGACAACAATATATATATATATATTTTTTTTACAAATATAGCAATGAACACTAACATGATGATCTCTAAATATGTTATGTGTTAGTGGTTAATGCCCTATAGAAGTGTAATACCCCTTACTACTTTATGCCACTGACACCAAGCAGGAGAATCCATTTGTACATATAGTGTATCATTAAAAGGTCTGAATGAACGGGTACTTAGTCATAGCAGTTATTCATTCTATCATCTACAGTTCCAGTCTGACCTTATTATATAAAAATGGCAAAAATCCCACTTTTGCAAAGAAATTGTACATATGATAAATATTGAGCCCCAAAATATATTGTCCCACCTTTCATACAGCTGAAACCAGTTTACATACACTATATAAAACACTTTTTTTTTTTTCTCACTGAGACTGGAAATCAGACTAGATTTTCCTGTTTGAAGACACACCTGAAACACACTGCTTCTTTGTGTAACATCATGGGAAAGTCAAAAGAAATCTGGCAAGATATCAAGAAGAGAATTATAGAGAACTAAGTCTGGTTCATCCTTGATGCAATTTCCAGATGCCTGAAGGTGACACGTTCATATGTTCAAACAATTACATGCAAGTATAAAGACCATGGGAATGTCCAGCCATCACACTGCTCAGGAAGGAGACGAGTCCTGTGTCCCAGAGATGAACGTCCTTTGGTCCAAAATGTGCATATCAACCCAAGAACAAAAGCAAAAGACATATGGCTGAAGCTGGTAAGAGGGTGTCATTATCCACTGTGAAATGAGCGGTGTGTGGTCTGACGAAACTAAAATGTTACTGTTTGGCCATAGTGAGTATCATTAAGTTTGGAGGAAAAAGGGGGAAGCTTGCAAGCCTAAGAGCACCATCCCAACTGTGAAATACGGGGGTGGCAGCATCATGTTATGGGGTTGTTTTGCTGCAGGAGGGACTGGTGAAACAGATTCTATAGAAATACTGTAGCAACATCTCAAGACATCAGCCAGAAAGTTAAAGCTTGGGCACAAATGGGTCCCAAAGCATACTGCTGAACTGGTTACAAAGTGGCTTAAGGATAACAAAGTCAATGTTTTGGAGTGGCCATCACAAAGCCCTCAACTATATATTGAACCACAAGTGGGTATAATGTTTATGGTGACAGGTCTAACGTCATCTTGGGTCTTCCTGCACACTCATTTATGCTGTATGTAAGTGCATAGATAAGTGTGGGATCTCAGGAGTTTGAACTGCTTGAGGAGCAACTTTGCAAGCTAGTCTCTTTGATATAACATCACCGGGTCACAGGGATAAACGGCTGCAGCACAACAGCCAGGAAGAGACAGGGAGAACATTAAACCTAAGCTGGAATGTTGCTAAAGAGAAATCGAGATTAAGAGTAACTTGAACTAGTTCATGTTATTGTTTGTTTGTTTGTTTGTTTGTACTCCTCCTCCTCCTCCTACCCTGCCTCTAGCTCAGATACGCAGATGTGTCTAGGTCCACATCAGCATTATCAGCCGGGATCTTTCTTACATCTAAGCCAGTGTTACAGTCTAATGAATTTATTTATGTTTCTTGCTAAATGTACATTATTTAAGATACTTCTACATAGGTTTTTTTGTAATAGCATGTTGGTAAAAATAAAGATGTATATTTTTAACACAATATTTTATTAGTTTATGTTGGGAATTATATTTTTAAATATAAATTTAACTTTATGCACATGACAAAAGTTATACATTGAATATCACAACATGCTCATATCATGAAAGTATAAAAGCATAGACAAGAAATAATAATACAGTCATAAGAAACATTTGGAAGAATATAGGCTCAGGATTAAAAATGTTACAAACACACTTGGCAGGAGGGAGCTTCAGAAACCCCACACAACTGAGCCAGCAGCTTCTCTAGGACGTCTTATAGCTCACTGCACTCTGCCCCTTTTTCATTGCACAACTCCTGATGCAGGATGTGTGCATTAGCTGCTGCTTTTGTGTCAGGCCATGTAATACTGATAGATGGTGGAGCAGACCGACACTTCTCTTGTGTCCTTCCACTTGACAACCCATCCCTGAGCCGTCTGACCCCCCCGCAACCCTTCGATCTTTTGGTGTCAGTGCGTTGATGGTGTGCAGGGTGCAGGGACAGTGTCTCCCTGCTCTCCATGTGCCACATGCTCTGATATGAGCCTCCTTGAGCAGCTTTGGACTGGGTGAAAAGTTGTCCATAGACAGATGGTATCCACCGCCCAGGTATGCCAGCTTTATTAGGGACATGACAGTCGTATATATGCCAGTCCAACTCCAGATGGAGACTTGCCAGTATATACTGATTCCACCATGCATCAGTTTTCACTGTCGGCACAAAGAGTTTGAAGCCCCACTTTGTTGGCTTGTTCTTTACATATTGTATGAGCCTTTGTTTCCAGCATTTGCTCATCAGTGGAGATGTTTTGCTTGTGATGATAGTGGGATTTACACGCTACAGTGGCATGTCCGGAAGGGGTCTCAGGCTTTGTCATAGTCAGGGGTTCCTTTTTTTGCAGTTACTTTGCAGGTCAGTCTGGGTCACTCATGTGGATGTTCCAGGATACGGACTGGGTCTGGTTCCGGGTCATCACTTTAGGTAGAAACGATACAGTGAATTATGGTATTCTGTCTCCAGTGGTCTCTAATATAAGTCTCTCTTTCCTCTTGTGATGTCTTTGGCTTAGTTTATGTTGGAGCAATACTGCAGTCCTGTCAATAACAAAGGTCCAGTGGGGAGCAGTTTGCCATATCTTGTGATCTTTTTGGAGTGAATTGTTTTGGGGCAGAGACAGTGTTGGGCTACTCTTTAGTCCTCCACCCAGTCAGTCGAGTTTGCTGGAGTCTGGGGTCTCTAGGCCTCCCCTGCGTGCATACGGAGACGGGCTGAGGAGTAAAGTAAATCTCCTGAGATGAAGCAGCCGAGGGAGGAGTAGCGCTGGGCTGAAAAAAACTGTGAAGTGGAGGCAGGCTCACAACTGTAAAGTAAAGTAATTAAACTATCAAACTTGCGTTACATAATATGAACTTTATGGTGATTTAAAACCAACTGAGGTGAGACATTACTCCCGGATAGAATTACTTTGCGTACAAATGCGCTATACAAATAAACTTGGCTTACCTAAAATGCTTTCTGATTAGACACAGACAGAATGTAGTGGACTTATTTTGACCTCAAGAGCTGCTATACAATATATCTGTACTGGGGCAAGACACATTTTGCTCAAATCCATGGGAAAAGAAATACAGGACCTGCAGATCTCTGTATGAATAGCTGTCTTCACAAGGATGGGCATGAACGTGCGTCCGGGTGCAGTCTGGGTAGCTTTATAGCAGTTGATGTTCGTATCAGTCCACAAAAAAAACAAAAAAAAAAATACCCAACCCGCCGCCACTTTGAGCATAAACGTGGTATTACAGTAATAAACTTAGAGTTGACCTAAAGCTTACACTCTACCCATGAACATTTCAAACATCACCGTCCGTGTTTATGCTCATGCCTTCTATTACTTCTGCTAAATTGATCAAACTAATGAGCGGGCTTATATTCGTATTAATGCTAATGACTTTGATAGACCCACATCTCATTTATGGCGTTAAGAGGATGAGATCAGCATACTGTACGCAAACGTGGAGGAGGGGGGGAAAGAGCTGAGCTGGGAGATAGCACCGTGCCTCTGCTCCGGGTTAATTGTGCGCACCCCAGAGGCACTAAATAAGGACAGTTAGAGTGACAAACGCAGGCACAAATCAGCAGGATTGGCCCACACATCACCACTGCTCCTGGCGTGTGTCCACTGTAGCTCCTTTACCTCACCAGGGACAGTAACTCACCACACTTCAGTTCAAACAAGCTCAAGTGTTGGTTAAAGATGAGTTACAGCCTCGCCAATGTCAATGAGTATTTGGAAGGAGAGATGTGAAAGACTTATTGGTACTTTGCAGTGACATCACAACGGGGGTCTTCTACATGCATCTCTGTGGTGGAATATTCTGCAACACTGAAGTAATTAGTTTATATCTATAATGAGTCACGGAAGTTCATAATTCAACCTTCTACTGCTCAAATCTTATCATATCGCCACAAAATAACCAAACATTTCCATCCATCCATCCATCCATTTTCTTCCGCTTTATCCGGGGCCGGGTCGCGGAGGCAGCAGTTTCAGTAGGGAGGCCCAGACTTCCCTTTCCACACACACTTCCTCCAGCTCTTCCGGAAGGATCCCAAGGCGTTCCCAGGCCAGCCGAGAGATATAGTCCCTCCAGCGTGTCCTGGGTCTTCCCCGGGGCCTCCTCCCGGTAGGACGTGCCTGGAACACCTCCCTAGGGAGGCGTCCAGGGGGCATCCGGAATAGATGCCCGAGCCACCTCAACTGACTCCTCTCGACGTGAAGGAGCAGCGCCTCTACTCCGAGCTCCTCCCGTGTGACTGAGCTCCTCACCTTATCTCTAAGGGAGCGCCCAGCCACTCTGCGGAGGAAGCTCATTTCGACCGCTTGTATCCGCGATCTTGTCCTTTCGGTCATTACCCAAAGCTCATGACCATAGGTGAGGGTAGGAACGTAGATTGACCGGTAAATCGAGAGCTTTGCCTTTCGACTCAGCTCCTTCTTTACCACAACGGTCCGATACAGCGACCGCATCACTGCAGACGCTGCACCGATTCGCCTGTCAATCTCACGTTCCATCCTTCCCTCACTCGTGAACAAGACCCCGAGATACTTGAACTCCTCCACTTGAGGCAAGGACTCTCCACCCACCTGAAGAGAGCAAACCACCTTTTTTCCGGTTGAGGACCATGGCCTCGGATTTGGAGGTGCTGATTTTTCATCCCAGCCGCTTCACACTCGGCTGCAAACCGCCCCAGTGCCTGTTGCAGGTCCTGGTTCGATGAAGCCATCAGGACAACATCATCTGCAAACAGCAGAGATGAGATCCTGTGGTTCCCGAACCAGACCCCCTCCGCCCCCCTCACTGCGCCTAGAAATTCTGTCCATAAATACAATGAACAGAACCGGTGACAAAGGGCAGCCCTGGCGGAGTCCAACATGCACTGGGAACAAGTCTGACTTACTGCCGGCAATGCGAACACAGCTCCTGCTCCGGTCATACAGGGACCGGACAGCCCTTAGCAAAGGGCCCCGGACCCCATATTCCCAGAGCACCCCCCAAAGGACACTACGAGGGACACGGTCGAATGCCTTTTCCAGGTCCACAAAACACATGTGGACTGGTTGGGCAAACTCCCATGAACCCTCGAGCACCCGATGGAGAGTATAGAGCTGGTCCAGTGTTCCGCGACCCGGACGAAAACCACACTGCTCCTCCTGGATCCGAGGTTCGACTATCGGTCGGATTCTCCTCTCCAGTACCCTGGAATAGACCTTACCGGGAAGGCTGAGGAGTGTGATTCCCCTATAGTTGGAACACACCCTCCGGTCCCCCTTCTTAAACAGAGGGACCACCACCCCGGTCTGCCATTCCACAGGTACTGTCCCCGACTGCCACGCGATGTTGCAAAGGCGTGTCAACCAAGACAGCCCCACAACATCCAGAGATTTAAGATACTCAGGACGGATCTCATCCACCCCCGAGCCTTGCCACCGAGGAGCTTGCTAACCACCTCAGTGACTTCAGCTAGGGTAATAGATGAGTCCGCCTCCGAGTCCTCAAACTCTGCTTCCTCCTCGGAAGACGTGACAGTGGGATTGAGGAGATCCTCAAAGTATTCCTTCCACCGCCCGACAATATCCCCAGTCGAGGTCAGCAGCTCTCCACCCACACTGTAAACAGTGTTGGTGAAGCACTGCTTCCCCCTCCTGAGGCGTCGGACGGTTTGCCAGAATTTCTTCGAGGCCGACCGATAGTCCTCCTCCATGGCCTCCCCGAACTCCTCCCAACCCCGAGTTTTTGCCTCTGCAACTGCACGGGCC
Organism: Periophthalmus modestus; assembly: GCA_019594935.1. Classification (NCBI taxonomy): domain Eukaryota; kingdom Metazoa; phylum Chordata; class Actinopteri; order Gobiiformes; family Gobiidae; genus Periophthalmus; species Periophthalmus modestus. Next base: position 9,702,746 of record JAIEZT010000016.1, read on the forward strand.
GCTGCACGCTTGGCCTGACGGTACCTGTCGGCTGCTTCAGGAGTCCCACAAGCCAGCAGGGCCTGATAGGACTCCTTCTTCAGCCTGACGGCATCCCTTACTTCCAGCGTCCACCACCGGGTTCGAGGATTGCCGCCGCGACAGGCACCAGAGACCTTGCGCCCGCAGCTACGCGCAGCCGCATCGACAATAGAGGTGGAGAACATGGCCCACTCGGACTCTATGTCTCCAACCTCCCCCGGGATATGGGAGAAGCTCTCCCGGAGGTGTGAGTTGAAGACCCTGCTGACAGAGGGTTCCACCAGACGTTCCCAACAGACCCTCACAATGCGCTTGGGTCTGCCAGGTCTGTCCAGCTTCGTCCCCTGCCAGCGGATCCAACTCACCACCAGGTGGTGATCGGTTGACAGCTCTGCCCCTCTCTTCACCCGAGTGTCCAAAACACACGGACGAAGGTCAGATGACACGACAACAAAGTCGATCATCGACCTCCGACCTAGGGTGTCCTGGTGCCATGTGCACTGATGGACACCCTTGTGTTCGAACAAGGTGTTCGTTATGGACAAACTGTGACTGGCACAGAAGTCCAATAACAAAACACCGCTCGGGTTCAGATCGGGGAGGCCGTTCTTCCCGATCACGCCCCTCCAGGTGTCACTGGCGTTACCCACGTGGGCGTTGTAGTCCCCCAGGAGAACAACGGAGTCCCCGGTGGGTGCACTGTCTAGTACCCCCCCCCAGGGACTCCAAGAAGGCTGGGTACTCTGCACTGCTGTTCGGCCCATAGGCCGAAACAACAGTGAGAGACCTGTCCCCGACCCGAAGGCGCAGGGACGCCACCCTCTCGTTCACCGGGGTGAACTCCAACACGTGACGGCTGAGCTGTGGGGCAATGAGCAAGCCCACACCAGCTCGCCGCCTCTCCCCATGGGCAACGCCAGAGAAGTGGAGGGTCCAACCCCTCTCAAGGAGTTGGGTACCAGAGCCCAAGCTGTGCATGGAGGTGAGCCCGACTATATCTAGCCGGTACCTCTCTCAACCTCCTGCACAAGCTCAGGCTCCTTCCCCCCTAGCGAGGTGACATTCCACGTCGCTACAGCCAGATGCTGTGTCCGTGGACCGGGTCGTCGAGACACCGTCCTCGACTGCTCCCCAGTCCTCTACGCACCCGACCCCTATGAGACCCCTCTGCAGGTGGTGAGCCCACAGGAGGGCGGACCCACGTCGTCCTTTCGGGCTGGGCTCGGCCGGGCCCCGTGGGCAAAGGCCCGGCCACCAGGCGCTCGCATTCGAGCCCCAACCCCAGGCCTGGCTCCAGGGTGGGGCCCCGGCTGCGCCATACCGGGCGACGTCACGATCCTTGTTGTATTTAAATTCATAGGGGTATTGGAACTGCTCTTTGTCTGACCCGTCACCTAGGACCTGTTTGCCATGGGAGACCCTACCAGGGGCATAATGCCCCAGGCAACATAGCTCCTAGGATCATTCGGGTGCACAAACTCCCCCACCACAATAAGGTGGCAGTTCAAGGGGGACAAACATTTCCCACAAGTGAAAAAGAAATATTGACCCTCAGATACGATTCTTCTATTTCTACTTTATTGAACGATAAGTTGATATAATAGTTAATGTGAGAGGCTGTTCTGTCAGCTGGCCTTTAGCAGTAGGATGTGGCACAGAAGACAGCAGTATGGGTGTGGTCCACAGTTTTTATAATGCTTTTTTTTCAATTACCAAAGAGCATTGTGCAAATGGAGGTTTAAGGAGCAGCATGTCCTCCAGCAGCAGAGCATGGTATCTTGGCTTCAGGCACCTTTTATACTGTCCCACTACCTGGATAAAACTATTGTTAATTAATAGGGGTGTTTAAAAATAACATTAGCTCTTTAAAACTCTTAAACCTTCATAAAACCAAATAAACCCACAAACCAAATTTACTTTTTACATGTATTACACACATAACCCTAAAACCAAACACCAAATATACTTAAAACCCATAAACTTTTGAAATACCCAGCATGCCCACCCGAGACATTGATCCTGCCCCGGAACCTTTTTAAGGGAGCTCGTTTCCCTAGGTTCTCTTTGACACCTGGACACAAGGACACAGGAGATAAGTTAAACATTCTTAAAACAAATTACACAACACACCAACACTTAAAAAAAAATCAAATAAAAAAAAAAATCAAACATTGTACCAATATTGCACATATCCAATTTTATATAAGTTTGTCCTTTTTCCCCTCCAGGACACGCCGCTTCAATTAAAGTGCCACTGTGCCTCCAGATCTAAAATTGAGTAAAAGCAGACAAGCTAAACAAACATTTTAAAATCCTTTTGTGCAATTTGTTTTTTTCTAAAGTGAAAATAAGGGTCAGTGGGCAAACACTTTACCAACTCAGCTACTTTCGCCCCATATTTCCATTGATCATGAGGGAAAAATCAAAACTCTCCCATGAGTTTCCCAGTGGGGTAGATTTCTAAATGTAGCCTCGACGCTCTGGGCTGTGCATGATGTTACTCCTACGAATGCGGAGTGCAAATGGAAAAAGCCCAGCAGTGTCTCACAAGAACATGTCGGCAGAAGAACCTGTTCCTTCAAAAACCCTCTGTTAATTACCGGTATAATGACACATGAAGATCACCGGCAGCTGCTGTGTCATTTTCCACGTAATTTCTGTGGGATTTTCGTCTGATTCTGACCAGCCAGGAGAGACTGAGCTGATAGAGGTGACGTGCCCATACCAGTAGAGGAAGCTCGAGACCGATCCGCAGTGGACCTCCATGCTCAAGGACTTCAGTGGATGCTTCTGATGTGGTGAGCACTTTGTTGTGGAGTTATAGTAAAGGTAAGGACATTACTATAAGGTTTGATTGAGCTTGGGATGCAACAGAGGACCAGACAACCAGGCAACCTTTATACAATACTGGTTAAGATTAGGGCTTTGATGCAAGGTTAAGATTAAAGCCTTGCTGTAGGGTCATGGTTGGTTTTGAGATTATGGTTTAGGTTAGGACCTGGGTGCGGGTAGACTTGGCCTACTTTAAAAAAAAAAAAAAATTAAATATGAGAAAACTTTTTAAGAAACGTGGAAACATAAAGCTGTGGGACCAACAGGCTGTGCAATTAATTTAGAAGAGTGAAATTTTTTAGAAGATTGATACTTTGCAGTGGCATTACTCTGGGGGTGTTCTACATATATCTCTATGGTGGAATGTTGAGCAATTCCCACGGAAAGACAATGCATACTTAAGTAAACACAGCCAAAATAAATCTAAATTTAATAAATGTGGTGCTGTTTAGGTATCTGATGTGCAACAAAAAATCGAACTGAAAAACTGTTGGCTAATGCTAGCTAACTTGTGATTGTAATTTTAAGTATGAGAGACTTGTTTAACGGCACGAATCAGTTAACCTGTTGTAAGTCAGCTGTTTCTGGTCCGATTGTGTTAAAATAAAGCTCAGTCTAGCAGAGCTTCAGACAGAGTAGTGCCTTCAGTTATCGCCACACACCCAGGGAATATTGATCAGCTGCAAAGTATTGATATGTCCAACACAAACCCCAAAACCATTTCTTGTGTTTTTAGATTTATTATAGTGGCTTGTTTTGAATTGACACTACAGAAGCTGACAGCAGTGGCTAAATCACTTTCCAACTTTGGCACGTTTCCAGATTGTCTCATTTTCATCTCATCTTTAACAATAACTCACCCAGCTCAAGTGTTGATTAAAGTCACATTTATGAAACTCTCCGTACTCTGCTATTAGACGCAATGAGATGTGATTGATGGCGAGGAGAGGCGCCCTTTGACCTGCAGCTGTGAGAGACCAGAGCGCACCTGGAGAAGGCCTCTTTCTCGCTGGCACTGTTCCTCACAAACACACACAACCCAAAGCTGTCCGTGAAACTCTCTTTTGGTTTGTCAAGCGCAGCCGTTTAAGCCTCGAGACAACTAGACTATCTCAACAAACTCGATTCTGATTGGTTCTGTTGTTTGCACACTATTAAATATAATAACAGAAATACAAAAAACAACTTGCACGAATTGCCATAAAAATGAATCGGCTTTGTGAGTCGCTTTCTCACCATCTTTATGTGCTCTTTTTTACATTCTACCTTCTACCAGATGTTGTAGGCAGATTTTACATGACGTAAGAAGACATGAAGTAAGAAGTACATAGTCGGCCTCAGCACGTTTCACACATGTGGCTCAGTAAGGAAGGAAAAAGGTCTTTGTCTCAATACACCTCCAGGACTACTATGACCGAAGCTCAAGTAGCTTTTAGTCCTGGTGGTGTATTTCCTCCAAAGTTTCTAGAAGCATTTTTCAGTGACTTGCAGACAGCAGTGATGCCAGCTGATGGACTTAGGCTGCATCGGCTTTTTAGACAGGACATACAGGTAGCCCATCTTTTTAACGGTGAAGTACGTGATGTAATTAGTGCGACCTCCCTACGCTCCCACATGGGGTTTAGGATGTTAACGTTTCCATAGAGGTTGGTGAAGGCATCTATAGGTAAATGCACTTGCACACACCTTATCCATCGTGTAGCAACATTCACAAGTTTCCAGTGTCTGTGCCAGTAAGACAATAGTGTGCTCTTTACTTGATTTCGAAGGCTACCAACAGGTGTTTGAAAGTGTCTGGCATTTGTGGGTGGTTGTACCTGCCATGTGCTGTGATGACTTTGTTTGAGCTTAGACTTAACTCTGATAAAGTCCTGTACTGGCCCAGTGTAGAGTGCTTTCTTTCATCAAGTGTCAAATGAGCAAAGCCTGGTAACTTGTATGTTTAATCTGCTTACTGCTTGTTTGCGTTAAAGATGAAATGTGCTTCCTTAACAGAGCGATGACAACTGCCCGAACACATCCAACATATTATATTAAGTGTTGTGAGTGAGTGTTGTGTTCTGCTTTGCCAATACGATGTGTCAGCACCATCTTGTATCACTCATTTGTTTGTCCTAATGTTTATTGTCAGAAATATTCCTATTCTGTAAAAATATATTTTATTTATTTGTGTAGAACTGTGCGTATGAACAGTAAGTGCCGTAAATACACTGGATTTGGCTCAAAAAGTTTCAATATGTAAAAGGCAGAGTCTTCATCATGTCAAACCTGATGAAGTCAGTAAAAACTCAAGTTGGAGTTTGATTTTTAAAGCTGGGATTGTTTGAGTTTATTGCTCTGTGTCCCACCCAATCGCACCACTCGTCCCACTTGTACTTGATGAGACGGGCACTCTCCCCACAGCTGTTCTCCTAATGAGTGGCGAGTTGTGTGAAGGAGGTTAATGGAGCGATTTGGTGATCAGAAATGGGATGCAGCCCGGGCGTGCACAAAAGAAAATGAGTTTGAAGGCAGCAGCAGTGGGGCTAATGGACTGCACAAACTGATTCTGAAGCAGGAAAGACCAAGGAAACAGGACGCTAATCGGAGCTAATACAAAACTGGCACAAGCATTGAAGAAATCCCCAGCTGTGGTGTACAAGCTAATGCCATGTGAAAACAGATTCTGGTTGGATTTCAACCATGGCTTGCAGGTGGGAGATAGAATGAAGCTGACACATCAGAGGGGGGGTATTATGCAAAATACAATTTATGAACCTTTCAACCATGTTATACCATTGTTCCCTCATCAAACACATGCCTGAAGAGCTTTTATATGTCATCCATGCATGTCTGAGTAATTCAGAGATCTATGCCATGCCTTCTTCAAACCCTCCTTGCAGTTAGCATGGTTAGTCTTGACCATGACCATGTACATGACTCCAAAGACTACAAGTTTACATCATCTATGCTCCTGCACATCCATTCCGAAAATAAAAGCATGGTACGAAATGACAGACTACAACTTCACAAACCTGATGCAGCAGTAGTTTCATTAGCATGCTGATTGTGATGTGAAGGGGGAGCAAGGAGCGTATAAAACATCTTAATACATGTTTTGGGCGAATATAGCATTTTCAAAAGAGTAAAAGGAAATGATGATTATGTTATATTATGTGTTAGTGATTATCCCATAGAAGTTAAATTAAATAAAACTGATATTTCAACTTTGATCATACCTCATTGTCAGTAGGTCACAGTTGACAGAGATACTGAAAATTCTCTGTGGCGTAACAACACAATCCCAATCTCTTCCCCATCTCTCATGTCCCCAGTTACGAGGTAAACATGTGCAAATCAAATATAGCTTCTACTGCACAATTTAATGTTGATTTTTTCTTAATTGCAGAAACATTAGGCATGATTGTCAAGCTGTTATAATTTGGTGTTTTGGTTCAAGACAATTATCCAATCAGAAAACAGAAGGAGCCTCACATGAGTCTCTCATTTGGGTTGCCAGTTTCAATGCTGAATTCCAGAGAGCAATCATGACTCAGTGCTAGTGCAGCCTCTGTAGCTCAGTAAGTGAATTCTGGAGGTTCTGTCACATGAGGCCTGTCCATATACTGAGAATGAGACACACTTGTATGAGTCTCTATCTGCAAGTTAAGGCTCTGGACACACAGGATCAGCTGAAATTGTAGTGCTTATTTATAACTGTAAGAGCGTAAGGAAGAGGTTAGGATCAGTCTCCAGAAAATGAATCCAAGTCAATGTAATGTCCTGAGAAAGCATGGAAACCCAACCTGTGCATGCTGATGTGTGGGTGCACCAGGTGAACTGTGAATATGCATGAGCGTGCAAGGTGAAGATTCTGGGTGGCGCTATAATCGGTCTCATCATGTGACCTGGGGAACCCCTCATTAAAATGATAGATGGAGGTAAGAGGGGGGGAAGCATACATGTTCTGTCTGAGAGGGGACTCATTACAGAGCACCTGAGGGGGTAGGGTGAAGGGGGTATCAAACAGAAGGAGGGGAGTGGAGACAGGTGAAGCTTCGTGACATTTTGTGTGCTTGGTCTCTCGTCTATTAACATGTTAGTTATAATTGGTTATATTTTGAGGTAATACTTGCTAAATCTGTTATGTCTTCATGTATTCCTGCAAATCTCCATTAATTAAAAAGCCCCTGTACCTGAGTTTTCCCCATGTATCTGAACAAAATGTGTCTTGTCCCTTTTCGTCAGATGACTCAGGGGAAGTCTTGAATACAGACACTTATATACTAAAGTTTGAGAAACACAACATTAAAACTTTAATTCATGAGTGCATAGGCTCCAGTCATTTCCGTCGGTATGTCATCATGTCGGTGTGTCTTGCCCAAAGGCGATATCACTTCGAGTGGAAAGCAAACCATCAACCCTCTGCTGACTCATCTCGCGTCACAGTTAATCACTTTCTTATGAACAAGTGGAGCAAACTTTTCTCCACTTAGCGCTGTCACTTCAGATTCATGGAGATTGTTGGGACTGAAACCTGCTGATGCTGCAGAACACAAACAGATCAGGTAGTAGATTCATTTGGCTGTCTCGTTATGGCTAATTGGCTGCAGTCTATCCTATTAAAACGAGGACAGTCTCTTCACCGTTTACTCTTAAGATCTCCTCAGACTCCAAATGTCTTCACTAAACGGCACGCGCATGAGTGATGGGGACATTAGAATGGAGTTGGTATTAGAAGAACCAGAGAGTGGGGTGTCTGAGGGATTTGAACTGAACAGCTGCATGGTCGGACAGCCGTTTATAACACATGTGGTGTTTTTACATTTGTGTGGATAGATAGGCCTTTCTTTCTGTTTCTACATTTCTCAGTTTTTTATCCAAAATGGTATAAAAATTGTATTATAATAAACTTGTAACATTTAACACTACAAATATTCATGACATAGTAACTACTTAAGTACCAAGTTAGATATTAAGCCTGAATTATTCGACAGGGTTTATTAAAGGTCCTGTACTTGATTTTCATTTTTTCCCCCTATGTATTTGAGCCAAATGTGTCTTGCCCCAGTACATATATATTGTAACAGCAGCTCTTGAGGTTAAAGTAAGACAATCTGGTCTGATCTGCCACTCATAAAACGCTTTATTATCAGCTGTTCTTAACCTTAAAGTCACTGCAAAACTCCACTCTGGGCTCTAAGAGTTGTGAAAAGTGCTTATAAACTAATCGTGGTGTATAAATAGGATATTCTGAATGCATAAAGTAATTAAAGAATAACTTTGGACCACTGCAAACTGTAAAATAAACTAGTTCTGTTTCACGTTTTTAAAATCAGGTACAGCTCCTTTAAATATGAATTATGTCTTTGTTCATGCTTTGTTAATTAATTAAGGCTGTGTTTTCATAAAGTGTATCATTTTTGTTAGATATTGGCTCCACATACATATAAATAATTAATCTAATACCTCAACGTCATTTAAACTGACAACTCTCATCGAACAAATAGGTTCATTAGGTCTTCTGGTAGAATTATACTTTAGATTCTTCTGTACAGACCTCTGTTTACTTCATACCTCGACAGTTTGGGCTGCACTCTGCTCCTTCCTCTTCAGTGTCACGTGATGCTGCTGTGATGTGTCTGCTCAGTTGACTTAAACAGATTTTTACTACTTGGAGCAGTAGGACGACAGCGCCATCTACACTTTGACTTTTTCAGAACTGTAACCCAGGTGTGAGGGAGTTGGTATACCCCCTCATCTCGATTGACAGTGTGGCGGGGAGGTTTCTGGATCTTGAGGGCCTCCCTTACTCTCTGTGCCTATGACTTAAGCTTTGTCCCACTCCGTGACATGGTTTCCCTCTTGTAGTAGTCTGAGATTGCAGACTTAAGCTGTCCTTGGACTTGTGTATTACATTGCATTTGTGGTCTGGGTCTATTTTGTCTTCAGTTTAACCATTCTACAGCACACATATCTCAGTTGTGTTCGGAGGTTAGATTTTCCAAGTTCCGACTTCTACATGACGACTGAAATGTGCCGCTATCTACTCGAAAAGTTAGAGAACGTTTCAAAGTTTGAGTTAGAAAATCGAACATGGCTGTGCCCTACATTTGGTGAAAATGGAAAACCTGACAGTTAAAATATCAGTCATACTTGTGTCACCCCGGGCTCAGACTGCATGAGGTTCAGTATTCTGTAAAGTACAAAATCGGAGAGGAGCACAGACGTCACGTGTGGTGTCACCGCGATTAAACCAGTCCGACACAGGAGTCGCAGATGGACCGGGCGCAGTCTGAGTGAGGCGTTATTTTACCTTTAGTTGTTCTGTACTCTCACTTGCCTTTGTGAACCTGCTCTGCACACTGAGCCTCTCTGTTATAAAAATGTGTTGTGCTCTGTTATGCTGCTAACCCGTACTGTGAACCAATGTCAGCAAAAGCAGAAATTTACTCTTTAACATTACTTCATAAATACTGTAACGTAGCATTAGTAAAACACAGAATGAAACACACAAGATGTTTTATAATTTGAACCTTTTTATTTCTCTTTTTTAGTTCATTTTTATTTTTCGCCATACGAAACAAATGTTTGCAGATGTCCTATGAATAAACAACAGCTCCCTTCCTCCTGAGGGTCCAATGCCCTGTCAATTCAAGAAACGAAGCTCCTCTCCTCCTTCCACTCGCCACCTCTCCGCTCACCATGGTGACACCATTTTGAAAACCATTTTTTTAAGTGCATTACCATTTCCGCTTGTAAGACCGCTTAACTCACGGTCAATTTTAAAAGTTATTTACATTGCAGCTACGATTCATTACTTGTCATTCGGACCGGAGAGGCGACCAATCGGAATGCGAGGAATTTCCTTTCAAAATAAAATAATAATTAACAAAAAGCATCCTTCGTAAACCTAACAACGCCAACGCCAGCTTCAAGAATAACTACACGCATTTTTGTCATACCTGTTTTCTTCCAGTAAGACAAAAAGGTTAATAGATAAAAATGGTTTAAAATAAAGTCTAGTGATTGTGCTTTTAAAACCAAAGTAAAACATAGAACATAGAACGAACATCAACACGACGCAACAGTGCATTACAAAAAACAAAATACGAAAATTCTCCCAAAGTGGCACTTTCTTGGGGCAGCAAAATGAAGCTCAACAGTGACCGCCCGCCCCCTGGTTCCGGAAGTCAGTTTCCCATTATTTTCCTCATAGACTCATGAATGAAAAAACATGAATATGAAAAGTTTGAAAGCTCAGGGCTAATCAGCTATGTGGTAACAGAGGACTATCATTTTATTTAACGAGGGGGCACATAGCATATTTAGATCACCATGTTATCTTTTATAGTTTTTTCCTCCTCCCTTTGCTCCCCATGTTAAGTCACTCCTTCTACAGAGCACTATCACAACACAATCAGTACGCATCTCGCATCCGGTTTGTGAAGTTGTACAGTTTTGTATCGTGCTTTTGTATATTTGGGTGATGAGGCTTGTGGACGAAGCATTGGGCAGAATCTTACAGCTAATCGAATAGAGAGATCATGCATGAATGACGTCTAAACCCTCCGCAGGCATGTTTTTGATGAGCCCACTGCTCTTTAATCTATGACACAAGTGGAATTTAGTGTTGCGTAATCATTTTGGTACAAAAAAAAAAATGGGTTGCTCACTAGTGCGATATGCAGTTCCCATTGGACACTGCCATTTTCTAACTCTGAAGTCAGAGAGCTTACTTTTTTATCAAGTCGTTTCAGATGAATATTGCAATTTAATATGTCCAAATTATAACAGAATGATCCATGGGTGTCATAGAGCACACACTAGCACAGTAGGGCTGATTTAACTGTGATTTTTGGACTTAAAACGATGGATTTTATGGATGTTTGTTAGCACGTCGCTGTTATCCTCTGCAGTGCCTTTGAACTCTTAATATTTGACTTTTTCGAAAAGTCTATGGGAAAAATGAATGAAAAAATGTCTTCGGGAACCAGAGCAGACGTCAAAGTGGGCGGGACTGTTGACCGCCATAAGATAGTAATTTACAACATGGATGGAAATGGTAAAATAATTATATTCATTTAAATTTTTTTGCAAAAATAATCAAACGAGGAAGACGGATCGAGGTACCATCGTGGGTCGAACAATTGGACGTTACATTGATATTTACACAGTTTCCCCCCAAAAAATGCTTGCAGCTTTCAGTACAGTCCAGGTCAAGGCAAGCCGAGTGATGTCGAGGAGATGACTCCATATTGCATTGGAATTGAACATAAATATACTGGGATACTCAGGATTCCACGCAACATTCTATTGTCTTTTGAACAGATGTAGAAAGTTAGAAAAAACATTGGTCGGTTTGGTAAAGGAACACATGTACAGAAAGAGAGTCCGAATCCAAAGTGGAACACAGACAGGTTCCGAATGGTGGAGAACGACGATGCTCCAAACCAGGACAAATCAGAACATTTCTTCTAAAGGTCATTCAGGTCTTCAGCTCTCAATCATCTGCAAGAGAAGAGGAGAACACGGTCAGTCGGACATTTTATATTATATGGATACTGTAACAACCACTTCAATAACGGGACTAGGCCTGGCTGTGTCCAAATGTCTCCCCCAACCTCGCATTCACTACACAGCCCCGTACTCTTCAGCTGACTCTATAGAGGCGCATTCACAGAGAGATTCAGACACACAGCTCATTCCATTCAGCTCTTGTGACCCTGGCGTCTGCGTGGAAAAAAAGTATAAAGGCTCAAATAATGGCCAGATTCGACTGGTACAAGTCTTTATGGACTAATAATAATGACATAAGTTTTTGTTAAGATGCCTCTCACATAACCGGACTGGATTATTCTGCTTTTTTCTGATCTGTGGAAGTCTAATCTCTTTGAAGAGCCCAAATAAGGTAAGCCTCTAACACTATCAACCACACATCATACAGGTTTATTTAAGAGTGTTTTATTCATAATCAGGATCACAGTGCTGAGTTAAACAGCTTCTATCTGCTTTCATTCACTCATTAAAGTTAAAGGCCTGTCACCTGTCACTATTGTTTCTCTAACTCTCACAACACAATGTGCTCTACATAGACTATTCTAATGCCCTCAAGGTGCATTGTGGGAAATTTGGAGTGCACCTCATTTTCACTCATTCACATTCGGACACCACTTAAGACGGCGTGACCTCTAAATAGTGGGAGCAGCGTGGACATTCAGACACAGCTCCTGACACTTTACGCAGGTGAAAAATCATACATTCTCCATGGTGAGTTTTATGCCATTACCTGGAATAATAACCAAAGGAACAATGTTTCCATGGAAACATTGTTCCTTTGGTTATATTAACTGCCCTGGACCTCCTCCAGACCAAAAGAGTCAGGTTTTTGGAGAAGCATTTGTATATCATAAGATGCTGGGAGATTGTATTACTTTTTTTTTTTAGAGAACATGCGTTAAATTTCTATTAATTTTATTTTTGAACAGACAAATTACAACTTGCAGGTTACTGATTAATATATTTTCTCAATTTGCCTTGATATATTCTTTTTAATTGTAAAGAGACTTGGGGATGGACACCCTGTATATTAAACCATAGAGTGCTAACCATACCTAAATCCACCCTGATCGCAGTGTATCGTCCCTCAGTCTTACCTCCCGCTCCTCCTCTCCTGGTGTGAAGGCCCCTGTGGTGCTGAGGCTCATATCTGCGGGAGGGTTCCTGCGCCCGGGGCCCCCCTCCCCTCTCCTGCGGCCCCCGGACCCCCTGGAGGACATGGAGCTGGAGGAGCTGGGGTCCCGGGGGCTGTTCACTGAAGGGAACTGTGGTCTGCTGTAGGGCATGATGTCCTCTGAGCCTGGGGGAGACGAGGGACAGGCACATGGGAATATGTAACAGGCTGTATACCTCTAGGTCATTCTGTATGGACTACACAACCAGCCAAGAGTTTGGACACACTGTTTCATTTCTGTTTCTTCTTTATTTCCATGACTTTTTACAATGTAGATTCTCACAGAAGCTTCAAAACTATGAATGACTATGAATTCACTTCTTTACTTTGACAAGGCACAGCTCTGAAGTGAAAACCATTTCAGGAGACTTCATCATGAAGCTCATTAACAGAAGGACAAGAGCTTGAGCTGTCCACAAAGGAAAGGGTGGAGATTCTGAGGACTTACCGCGATAATATATATTTACATACTTTTTTTTTTCTTTACTACACAATTCCACATATTTCGATTCATATATTTGATGTCTTCTGTGTGTAGAAAGAAGTAAACATGAAGGAAACATTGAATGAGTGGGTGTGTTCAAACATTTGACTAGTAGTGTGTTGGTGTTAGAGTTAATTCTTAAAAACTTGTAAAAAAATTGCACATTTAAAAGTAAAAGTTTCTAAAATGCACAAGTTGTAGTGCATTGCTTTGTATCCTGCTCTTATATGTTTATGAAAAATTATCGTGTGGCAGCATGGGTGACGTAGGCTTGTGAGCGGAGCATTGGACAGAATCTTACAGCTAACTCTAAGGAGGGTTTGAATAAGGAGAGATCGCTAAATTACTCAAACATGCATGGATGACATCTAAAACCTCTTCAGACATGTTTTTGATGAGGGAACTACGTTATAACATGGTAGAAAGCTCCAAAAAAAAGTCAGTTTTTGCACAATACCCCTTTAAGATTTTCACCCCCTTAGTGGTAGTCCTCATTTACAACTAACTAAGCTATTGTTTAGTCCCATTTTAAACCATTTTAGCCCTAGGTTAGACCTGATATAGTCCTGTTTTAGTGGTGTTTTAGAGCTGGTGGTACCAAATATGTTTGTGTGTCGTACTTTGTAGGAAAAGTTTGAGACCCACTACTATAAATATTAAAACAATGTTATAAGCATGCTTCAATACTCTTTTCTTATTCTGACCGAATGTCGTATTTATCCAATATTGAATTAGGCTCCTGTTTCCTGCCTATTAGTCCCGAGGCCTTTGTCGTCTATAGTGAGTATATGTCCCTGAGCACAGTGAAGACTTTCCAGATATCATGTGTGTAGATATTGTGTGTGTGTGTACCTGTGTGTTGCCGGGCCTTGTTCCCTTTGCCTCCCTGGTTCACTGCTTTGTCTGGGCTCTCCCTCCTCTCCGTAGACCCGCTCCTCTGGTCGCTCCTCTGGTCAGACGGGTCTCTGGGCCGGTAGCTACTGCCCGCTCCCCCTCTCCTCTCCCCGGCCTTCGGAGACACCACCCCTCTTCCTTCCATGGCTGCCTTGGAGGGGTGTGTGGGAGACTTGAGCACTGCTGGAGGAGGGATGGGAGGAGGTGGGAGATCTGGACAGCGAGACAGAGAAAAGATATTTATATTTTGATTATTAGGTAAAGAGGAGAAAAATGTTTGTACTCTTTACTCTATCTGTGGATTGTATGCAGCTGTTGGCCTAACCTGCCCATGAAACTAAATTTATACAGATCGCTGATTTCATGGCGATAAAGCAGGGAGTCTAGCAGGTCAAGTTATTAGTCCTATACAGTGCCATAAAGCCAAGTTACAGATCAGATCTGTGGCAAAGCAATTCCAATCCCACCTGTTACCAGTTAAATGCAACATACACTTAACTGCTCAACACACTATGGTATTGTCCATTCCTGTCCGGCTATGCATCAATTGTAGGGAGTATTATAATCTGATGTAGGGCAGATGACAAGGACTGAAATGGCAGCGTCCTCAACACAGTAGCAAATAATAGAGGTCAAAATATATACAAGAATACAGCCAAAGGATACCCCAAAAGTAACTACGTTTACAACAGGGCAGTGTGTGTGTTGGTGGTGGCCAGAAGGGCTGATGGCGCAGATAGGCAGCCTCACTTCAGTCAGCCTGTCCCAGGGCAGCTGTAGCTACAATAGAATCTTCAGTATGGAGTGAATGAATAATGACTACAGTGGAGTGCTTTGAGAGCAACAACCACATTAATGTAAGGCAGTGTTTCCCACTCAGGGGCAGGGGAACCTCACGGGTACACGAACACTAGCCAGGAGTTTCGGGTACTCCGCAGCCCAAGTCCCTTTTCGCACTCTGATGTTGAGGCACAACATTTTTTTTCACAAATAGATGCTCATTCAACGTGGCACAACGGGGCATTTTCCTTGAACTAGAGGAAACGCCTAAAATGCAGTTGATAAAGAATGCATAAGAGGACTATTAAATGTTCTACAAAGCTTCATTACATGATGTTACTAAGGTCATAACTTCTCACAACATGGTGGATTATTGTGTGTGAATTCATATTGAGTAATTAAGATTTTCTATTTCCGTGGTCTCTCCCTGATCATATCCTCCTCCGCTCCAGCTGAACACTACCAGACCAGTGCTGAGGTGGCTCCTCTGGTTTTAATATCTGCTTCCCTCCAGAGTGCTGCTGCGATCAATGTTACTGCGCGTGAGATACGGCCCCACAGCTGCCACGATTTATGCCCAAGACCAGGCACTGTCCACGGGCTTGTGAAAGTGAGAGAGGGCCCTGCTACTGGAGCTTAATGAGACGACCAAGGCCACGCTCTGGGAGAGGGTGGGAGGGGATGGAGAGATATTTCAAAGACAGTGAAGGATGGAGAGAAGAGAGGAACAGAGAAGAGGAGAGAGAGACTGGGAGATAGAGCTTGCTTAAATGTTTTTTTGTATTTTTGTCATTAAGGAGGGGGTGTTGCAAAAAAAATCGACTTTTTGGAGCTTACTACCATGTTATAACCATGTTCTCTCATCAAAAACATGATGTTTTCGATGTCATCCATGCATGTTTGAATAATTTAGCGATCTCTCCTAGGCTTTTAGCATGTTACATATTGTATTACCTCCTCAAAAACATGTCTGGAGTTGTTTTGTTTCATTCATACATGTTTGAGTAACCCTTTATTGTCTATCTGTCTACATCTCCAAAGCTCAAAATTCTCTGTTCCACCTTGTGATGTCATGAAGTAGTTTTCAAATTAGCAGCTACCTTTTAACTTCAGTTTAGTAGGCAAATCTAGGGCTGAAATCCTCCAAATGATTCTAGTGAAGGTGTATGGAGTTTAAAAACACAGTGGAGCCCTTCCTGTATTGCCTCATGACATCATAAGGTGGAACAGAGTGAGAAATAAACTCAGGCTAAATATGCAGAGTTGGTGAGGAAACAATATTATAACATAGATCAGAAAATAACCTAATATGGGCCCTTTAAACAGCTTCATATACCAAATTTATACACATGGTAAATCTGTAATGTATAAACCAGCTCACTCTTTATTTATACATGCCGTGTTGCTATTGGAAATTTCATTAAATCTTGTTGCTTCACCTCTGCACCAGTCTACAGGGGCACAGGCAGGATGTGGGGTGAGGAAGGGGGAGAGGAGGGGGGGGGGGTCGGCCAGACAATAACATCTAAACGAAAAACAATCCATTCAGATCAAATGCAATCAGCGGGGGGCCTGATGGACAGACAGCCCGAGCCCCCGAAAGGAGAGTGAGGAGTGGGCAGGAGAGGAGACGAGAGCAGGGGAGAGATCCAGGATGTAAGGAGGTGAGGTGGGGGGTTAGTTTGGGGGTGGGGTGGGGGTCCTCTGGCTCCCATGCAGTGAGCTGGATATTGGATCTCTCTGTCAAGTGCCTCCACACTCAAAGACAGCTGAGCCAGAGACAGAAGCCAGAGCAGGCATCACAGGGCCACAGAGGTAAGACGGTTTAAGTGTAATGTAACATAGTGCATCAGATGTATTTGATTTGTCCCAGTGGTCACCTGGTGTAGGGCTGTTGTGCAATTGTGCTGTAAATGGAGGAGCAGCTAGAGATTTTTCAGCCTTTTCTGTGATGGTTAATTCACATTTGTCAGATTGACTCACCCAGTGACTCAGTGACTGCTCATGTCTTTCCATTTAAACATTTGATGTGGATCCAAAATAGTTCAATCATTTGTTGTGTCCTTAGGCAAGACACTTTATCACCTTGCCCAGTATGAATGTGGCGCGCGAGTGTTAATGGTGGTGGGAAGAGCCGTTCGCGCAGATTGCCAGCCTCACTTTCATCAGTCTGCCCCAGGGAAGGTGTGGCTTCTAACAGTATCTTATCACAACCGAGTACGAACCACAGTGTAGTATAATAAGATATGTTAAATTAATGGAATTATCACCAACCCACAACTCCTACAAAGAGGCTTTAGCTAGTTTATTTGTCACCTGTCCTATTTTATCTTAATAAACCAATACCAGGTGCTACAGCGGAGCACTAGTGGCAAAACTGTTGTTGTGTCCTTAGGCAAGACACTTTACCCCCATTGCCTAGTATGAATGTGGTTTGTAGGTCAGTGTTGGTGGTCAGAGGGGCACACTGGCAGCCGCGCTTCTGTCAGTCTGCCCCAGGGCAACTGTAGCTACAATAGTAACTTACAACTAGCGAATGTGGAGTGAATTAAAGTGATTTTGAGCGTTTGGAATAATATAAGATTATTGTATTATTAATATTATATGATTGTGTCAGTTTTATAAATTCATGTAATTTACCACAAGTGTGCAACTCCTAAAACATGTCCCATTTTATCTGACATGAGCAAAGCAGTCCATTCAATACCATCACAAACTGAGTATTTCTTATCATCTCCTGAACATAATCTGAAACCACTTAGCCACATCAGAGCTGCTCGTGGTATTTAGCTCTTGTTGCGTTCATACTTAGCCTTGAACTTAGCATCGAGCTGTGAGCCAGAACACCTGGGTACGTTTCATTAGAGCCGCCCCAGTGACAGTGCACCGAAACTGGGCACGGCTCCCGGGACATGAGCCCCCCTCTGGAGGCCAGCCACAAGCCGCTGTGGCCTGCTCGGAGCTGGGGAAGATTAGGATTGGAGCCATGCGTGCGCGCCTATCCACACTACAGGAGGTGATTAAAAGTCTGGCTCGTGATATAGGCAGTTATTGGAGAACTAGACTTTGTACTTCCATTAGAGCGAATGAGAGTGCCACTGATACAAAGTGCCCATCTGCCGTGGACCTGATCAGCTAACGCGCCGGGTCTTTGTGGGATATGGTGATAAAAAGGTTTGCTGGTTCCTGGAGGAGGGCCAGACTGTTAAAAGACTCCAGTGCCAAAGCAGTGCAGGAGCTGAGGAGGCAAAGTGTGAGGCGAGTGGAGTGGTGAATACTGTTACTCAAATAGGACGAGTCGTAAATGTTCTACTTACTCAAGTAGGAGCAAAAGTTAAACTGTATATATCATGAGATAAGCTGTATAGATAAGTGCTGACGTAGTTATACAAAATGTAAAATAATGTGTATATTCATGCTCACTCTTCAGACAAACTCAGTGAGGTATGCCTGGCTAAAGGGGGGTATTTTACTTCTATGAGGTATTAATTGCTGTTACCTTTTATTGTTTTGAAAGTGCTATATTCACCAAAAATAACATATTAACATATTTTAAAAGTTTCACTTTAATTTTTGTCACTCTTGTCCCTTTGCTCCTCATGCCAAGTTGCTCCCCCTTCAGAGAGTTACCACAACACAATCCGCATGTATCCTGCTAATGAAACTACTGCACATCACATCAGGTTTGTCACGTTGCTGTGTAGTTTTGTATTGTGTATTTTTTTTTTTTTTTTTAATTTATGGAGAATTGTTGTGTGGGAGCATGGGTGACATAGGCTTGTGGGTGGAGCATTGGACAAATCTTACAGCTAAAAGGGGCCTGGATGACATCAACCTCCTCACTCATGCTTTTGATGAGAGAACAATGTTATAACATGGGACAAAGCTCCAAAAAGTTGATTTTGCATAATACCTACTCTTAAAATAAAAGGCTAAATCAAATAAAAACAAAAGTTTCATGGATAGAAAAAAAGTTAACAAAACATGTATAGTATTTTGTAATATCTGAAATATATCTTTATATCTATAAGGTGAACTATATAACTTTTCTGGTTTATGGTCTACTGTCTGCTTATCTCCATGGAGATGATCTTCACTTGAAATGTTCCACAGTATGGCATTACACTGATTTATCTTGTATTTATTTAACTACACCTGCACACCAGTGATGTGCGGTGAGGTTCATGGCTGGGGAGGCACTGATATCGTCACAATCAGATGTAAACCAGGTGTCGGCAAGTACATTTGGCCCCAGGCCAATGTCTCTCCCAGTGACTTGGGGCCAGAATAAAAAATAATTTCAAAATAAAAGTTCCGAAGTCCGTATGAAATAGCTCCAATAGTATGAAATAAAAAGCAAGCTGGTTTTGTATTGTTTTTTATCCTTATTGTGGTTCCCCAATTTTCAATGGATTGAAGTCATTAAATTTTTTACCATTTCGTACCACTCTGTTTGAAAAGAGCGAGTCTCTCGTCCCGTGGTCTGGAGCAAACCATTTAGCTCCTTTAGCTAAATGGCTTGTATAGTTGGTCTTCCTTTAATTATAACCTCCTGCTTCGACCGAAAGTCCAGTTTAGAAAACTGCTTGAACTTTAATATGTAAACTCCCTCCATTTAAAAAGTAGAGCCAAACATGAAGAAAAAATTGAACGGATTGCTAAACTTGATTTGCTAACTCTAAATTGTAGATTGTCACTATTCTCCGGCCCCTTTTCTGCAGGAGTTGCAGGAATCCCTGGGCTCACGAGTGCCCCCTAACATGAGGCCAGGTAACTACATGCCTCACCCGGCGCCTTTTCACAGCCACTTAAAGCAGCAGTGTCACTGCTGAGCTACAGCACATTCAGTCCATGTGAGGCACGAATGGCCGGTGCCTCTCCGCGCGTCTCTCTTCTCAGTATTTCAACGGTAAACGTAAAAATTCAGTGATTTTGAATAAAAAGAATAAAATTGCAAAGTTAAATAGAAAATAACTTTATAGTACAAATCATTAGATAAATATAACCATTTCATTAATTTTTTCTCTGTGATGACAGGTGAGGCCTCACCTGCCTCACCCAACCGCACGTCACTGCTGCACACAGCATTACATAGTAAACATACATTCTTACTGTAGCCCAGGTACATTAGCAACCACCATGGTGGAAGCTAATGGGGTTTCCAATAAAAAAAACAAAAAATCTCTCCACAAATCTGACTTGGCAATGGTGAAGTCACCTGATTGTCGCCATGGATACAAATGCCATACCATGAAACACTCCAGGAAAAGCAATAACATCCCCACGGAGACCAGCAGATGGAGACTTTCTCATAATGAGGAGTGTGATAAAAATATGCTAGAACTGCACAATTTCTTACCCTAGCTAATACCCAAGCTAGTAAATAAAATATCAGCCTCTCACCAGTGTGATTGCTAAGCTAATAAATGTGTTTAATTATTTATTCTGCATCTGCTGCTAGCTTCCTTTTCATTTAGCAGGTCCTATTGACATAGCCAGTATAGACAAGGCCCGATAACACCGTGAAATCAACAGTTGAATGTGTTATCCAATTCCTTTAGAAGCTTCACCATTAAACAGTAGAGTAAACCCGCTGGAGACAGTACCTTCGTTGTATGGGTCACGCCTTTGCCCTCCTGGGTGCTGCTTCTGCTTCTTAGGAGGCCTCCTCTGGACCGCTGCCATACTCATGTTACTGTCTGTGGACACGGGGCTGGCTGGACGCATGCCTGGCCCTGCTATTTGGTATTTTCGTGCTGGAAGAAGAAATAGTGTTATTAATTTGTAATATTCAAAGATCTCAATGTGTTTATTTTCAGTGTGTTTCTTGTTTGGCCTGTAAAGCTGCACTAAGTAACTTTTACACCACTTGCTTGTTATTGCTTGGCCATAATTTTCCACAATATGTTATTAAACTCGTAATTTGAATTTGAGTAACCTGAGTTGGTCCCACACTCGGGGCCCTGCGTGCTGCCGGGATACTTGTGCCCGACCCGGAGCCCTTGGTACTCCGCCGCCGCCGCCACCGCCTGCGCGAAGTCCGTGTCGGTGAAGAAGGACCCATCGGAGGAGCTGACCGCGCTGGACCGACCCGACGACGCATTATCCTCCTCCGACGCTGACCCCCACCCATTCACCATCGAGCCCGTTACGGAGCTCTCCAGGTCCCCCATGCTTGAGGCGGGGGTCTGCTCCAAGCCCCTGAGCAGCAGGCGGCGTGGGTGGGTGTGCAGGTGCGGGGGCTGGGCGTGCGGGTGGAGGTGTGGGTGGTGGTGGTGGTAGTGCATTTTGGCCACCTCCGCGTCCGTGTCGTCGCCCTCCTCCCCTTCTGGGATGTCCTCTTCGGTCTCGTCCAGCCCGTCTGTGTCCAGGGCGAGTGGGCTGCTGATGTAGCTGTACGTGTGGGAGGGGCTATGAGGGCGAGGAGGGGGCGGCGGGCTCAATCCGTGACGTCTGCAAAGAACAATCAAATGCATGAGTTTTAACTTCTACATATTATATGACACTACACTAAAGGTGCATTATGCAACTTTTCTGGTAGAGGGTCTGCATCTGCTTGTCTCCATGGAAATGTTATTGTTTTCCCCAGAATGTTTTACAGTATGGCATAAAAGCAGAACTAAGTAAGTTAATCCTTAAAAGTATCTGTAAGTCCCTGTGATGGCTAAATACAAATTTTCGTGTAGTTTGAAGCATCCATCATCTCTAGCGGCTGTGTTAGAAAACCAGCCTAGCATTTTGGTCGACATGACCCGAGGAGAAATCTCCTGGAAAACCCTGTCTATTTTTTTAAATTATTATTATTATTATTTTTTTTGGCACTGTTATATTACACTGCTTTATTTCAATTTAAAAAAAAAAAAAAAAAAAAAAAAAAAAAAAAAAAAGTCTTTTTAAGTCTGTTCCCAAACGGTGTATTCTCATAGGTGAACTGCAGGGGGAGCTCTATTGCTTATTTTGATCCCCATCAGCATTGCGTCTGATACTCTTCCTGGGGTTATTTTACATTTTTGTTACAGTTCACAATTGTATTCACAATTATTCAACTATCTCTTATCACTGAAAGTTACTTAGTTCTGCTTTAAACTTGTCTATCTCCATGGAAACAAACAGTAAAATACTTGTAGTTGAACCAGTTGTCGTTGATGTGGACTTGGGTTGGTCCTGTTTTAGTCCTTATTTGTTTCTGGTCTAGTCCATGTTTAGTTTTTGGGTTTAGTTCTGGTTCCATGCTAATTTTAAAGTGCACCCATAGAGATGAATTAGTCTACACTGTGGAATATTTCAGGCAAACCAACAACATCCTCAAAAAACCTGTTTTTGTTCTTCCTCCTTTACCGAGGTTGTGATGTGACAGGTTATATGGTGGGTGATACGTTTGTCATCTTTATTTCTTTCAGTAGTCGACAAAAGCATGTAATGTAGTTTTACAAAAATCCATTTTCGACAGGGTGGCCCTTTGTGAACTTGTATTTGGCTGATTTGTATTACTTTGAGTCAAGTGGAAGAAAATTAAAAGTCTACAGCCGCTCTGAAATGGTTCCGTGTGAGAAGCAATCCATCTGCGGAGTGACAGGTGCGGCGTTAACAGCCCGCTACAGGTGAATGTTAAGGAGGAGAGGCGTTCAGTATTCCATGTTTCTGCTGGGCCAGGCTCCAGTCTGCAGTCCACAGCATTCTCCTCTTTGTTTGGGTTCAATATGACCAATTTAGTTAAGTCGGAGTTAAAGCAGACCTATTGTGCAAAATGGACTTTTGACCATGTTATACTTGTTTCTTCTCACTGAGCCTCTGAAGTTGTATTTGGAGTGATTCACATTAGAGTAATCTTTATTCTCCTGTATTCAAGACGTCATTGCTCCTATCGACCCCCGTTTTCACCTCCACCCACTGTGAGCCTTTACAAAAAAGGGAAAAAAAAAAAAAAAGTCTAGTCCGGTCCAAGTAGAATCTGTCAGGTCACAGATCGATGGGGTGAACAGTAGGGAGCAAATAAAAGGAAAAAAAGCAAAAAAACATGCAGAATGAGCCTCACCTGCGCTCGTGGCTGTCGTGCGGGTCGTGGAGCATCGGCTGTAGCTCCTCCTGGGGTGAGGGGGTGAGGGTGGCTGTGGACTGGTGACTGTAGGACACTGCTGCGGGGGAGGAGGCGGCCCCTCTGATGGGTGGCGTAGGCCCCCTCTCCATCTCCTCCTCCTCCAGCTCGTCGGGCTGCAGGTACATGTGTGACGGGGTCATGGGGCACTGCATGTCCGGGTCACAGCTGGATAAACAGAACACATGTTATTAGGAATCAAAGGGTAAAAAGGTTCATCAATGAAAATAAGCATTGAATCTGAGTCTCCCTTCAGAGCACTATCACAACACAATCCCACTAATGAAACTACTGAACTTCACATCAGGTTTGTCAAGTAGCCGTGTACAGTTTTGTCATGTTTTTGAATCATGATTTAGTATATTTATGGAGAGTTGTCGTGCAGGGGCATGGGTGATATAGGCTTGTGGGCGGAGTGTTGCACAGAATCTTACAACTAATTGAAAGGAGAGTTATATACATATATATATGTATACACCAGGTACTGTACCTGTCTTGCATGGTCATGGCGTAGTCGTCGCGGTGCGCCCGGGGGGTGGGTTAGCAGGGGGCGGGGGCAGCAGGTCAGCCCAGTTCATTGTGCTTTGTTTGGGCAGTTTGGGCGTCCGCATGCCCTTCTTCTGGCCTTGGCTTCCTGCTCCAGAACAAAGAAAGACAAGAATCAATCATGTGACAAAGACAAATAACACAGAAGTATGGAAGTATGTACATGGACTGAGCTATGAAGTACTACAAACTACTGCAATATAAAGTGAAAATAAAGATGTTGAACAATGTGCTGTTCTGTGTACAAGTTCTTCAATTTAGAATAAATGGACAAAAATAATTGCTGCAAACAATTCATTTGAAACACTCAAAAAGGGGGATGTACACATAGGTAACCAACTGTAGATTTTGGAATTATGCTAATTTGGGACTGTTGCCATAGCAATTAACTACTTAAAACTAAATTATTATATATTATGAATGGTGAAATGTCCTGAAAAGGTCATGTACATGCTTTGAGATGTAATTTGTGACTTGTAAAGATCATAGATACAAGAATATTTAGTCCTGCTACGGGCTGCACAACATTGCGATGTGGCTGTTAAGTAGTGTCTATATTATTGTAATATTTTTACTATGCTTTTTGACTCAGTAATTTATAATAAAACAAACAACTTTTACATATACTGGTGAAATTCTGTCAAAATGAAACCAAGACTAAATCATTGGACTTAATAAGGGAAATCATTAAAAAAAAACATATTTAATTCAGTGCTTTAAGAAGATATGAGTCTGGTCCCTGTTTTCAAATGATTGACAGGTGGATTAACCAATCAGGGACAAACATGGTTCGTCTGTATCAGAAATAATAAACAAAATCAATCAGCAAAGCCCAAACTCTGTTAATCTGAGGTCAAATAGATTTTATTTTATTTGTCAATCATAGGTTACCAATGAGCCCCTTCGTTTCACATGTGTTACTGAAAAAAAATGAATCTGACTGGCTTGAGGCAGAACAGACGACATGGAGACCAGACTGATCATTCTGGATTTGTCATAAAAAAGTACATTTTTGTCAGATGGAGAACCTTGGTGTTACTGCAGTACATTTAGTTTGTTGGGATATTGATTATTGCATTAATTAACGTTACAATATCAATACATTTGCGATATACTGTGCAGCCCTTTTTCCATCTGTGAGAAGGACACCACCACATTCTGTATATTATATCCCCGAGTGGCTGCTAGTCGTAACATGAACAAACTCATTTAGCAAAGAAAACTCCCAATAACATATTAACTGGAGAAATAATTTTACACAAGAGAGTGCAGAGACTAAGGCGGCCCCCTCGTCGCGCCCGGTGCTTTCAAACCTCTCGCTTGTTAATTGATGTAGAAAAACTATAAAGCAGCAATTTTCCCCCCGTGCCCAAAAGGTTTTCTGAGGAAATGGCACGAACGGCTCCAATTAAACCAAACTATTAGGAGTCCGGAGCAATGAGCTGTGAGGTGCGGCGAGCGTTAGAACGGCTTTTGGGTTTTAATAACTCCAAAGTTCCAGCGCAGCAGCAGAATTGATATGTGGCATTAGCGTAGCAGCCTAGCATGTCGTCTGCAGCGCGTCGCCATTTGTACTTGTCCACCCGCGGACATTAGCTCACAACCAGATTACTGCTCCAATTATGCTAACGTAAATGAAGGATAGCTACGCAACATGAAGGAGGCGAAATGTGCGGAAAGTAACAGAAGAAAATGACAATAACTTGAATTCAGAAGCTTATAGTGAGTAGTTACGGTTTGGTAGGAAATCTGTCGTCTGCATTTCATTCAATTCTATTATGCCACAGGGCCGGGTAAGAACTACTGCTACTGGAGAATTTGGGTTGATGGGGGAAACCGGAGGAAGAACATGCAAACGCCACACAGAACGACCCGGGAATCGAACCCCGCACCTTTTTGCTGTAAGGAGTGACGGCTAGCCACTGAGCCACCATGCCAAAAAACACCACCAAAATTATGAAATTAACCTTTTGCCAGGAATTATTCTTAAAAATGTAATAGGTGAAATTATAAAATATTTTCTGCATTCATTTTTAAACTTTTTTTTTATTTTTATTTTTATTTTTTTTATTTCATTGGATTGAACACCAGAAAATGAAATGAAAGCTCGTCCCAGCGTCTGACCAGCGGCGGCGTGGGTCAAACGCTGGAACGTGCCTTGTGTTTACGGTGTTGTATCTCTCCTGGCATCTCTGTTTGAACTGCGGTTTAAGATAAAGCGACATGGAAATTAATCACATTACCATTTTAAAGCATGCCTTATTAACTTCTCATACTGATTTATTGCTTTTGAGGAAAATTGTTTTTTAAATTACAGTGGGGGAAGGAGAGATGATACGGTTCACACCAACAAGAGCAAAAAATGAGAGGAAAGAAATAATACTGAATTAAAATTAGAAAGACAGAGAGACGCAGGCGCTAATTTTCTATGAGCTAAGGATGCTATTGTTGGATAAGAAAGGCTGTGAATGTTATGATACAATGAAAATGATGTTCATTTTGTAATTTAATTGCACGGTAACCACTTTGTTTCATTTACACAGATTCGGTATCAATACGGGGCTATTAAAGCTAGTACATTTCCAAAAGTGAAAATAAAATAATGAAATACAGAAAGAAGTCTATTGTCAAATGTTATCCTGTTCATACAAATGCACTTAATTTATCATGGAGACATACTTTCGGTCTACACATAGTCATACCCAATGCGTCTACTCATTCAAGACAAAAAAAATATGTCTAAACGATATATTTTGTCTTTTGCAACTAAATTTGAACCAGATTGCCAGGTATATGGAGCAGTGGTAGTAGTTTTGAGACAGAACTTTGAGTGCCTAGCTGAGGGATTAGCCTTTTTTAGATGAAGTTGAAAGGGGAAACTACACACCTTGAAGAAACCCACTAACACACATTCACATACAGTTCAATAAGAATGACAACAACAGCTAAATAAAAATACCTAAATAACGAGCCTGACAGCAGCAGTTACAGAGAGAGGGGTGACAATTTTTCAATGTTAAGTGAACTGGAGCCAGAGTCCATGGAGCTGGAAGTGCACTCATGTTGACAGGGCAGGTTAGCTATGTATATTTATATTCAATTCAATTTATTTTTGTAAAGGCCAGCAGTCGCCTCTTAGGGCTGAACATGAGAGTTGATTAACCAACAGAATTAGAAAATCAACAATGAAACAGAAACAGACAAGCAAATTAATCAACAGAAAACAAGCAATGGATAACTGTCCCAGAACATCCCCTGCCCTTAGACCCTCCCTCTCGGCAAGGAAAAACTCCAAAAAAACCAGGTATATGGTGTTACCTGAGGTGCTGCTGCTGCCCCGGTCCGAGCTGTTGTAGGACCCCCCGGTGTGGCTGTCGTGGGGCTGGTTGTAAGGGATAGTGGCCGGCATTGGGCTGTCCCCTCCTCTGTAGCGGTCTGGGCAACGCACAAAGACAGGACAAATTTACAAGAATCCTTACATAATTTTTGTCATTCTAAAATAAAACTTTATGTAAAACAAATCAGATGGATGGCAGCTGCAATATATTTGTAACTTTATCGTTTTTTTGCTGTTTTTTTTTTTTGTTATTATTATTAGAGACACTGTACCTGATTTTTTCCATGTTAAAAGCATGAAAAACAGAAGCAGTTTGTTTTAAGCGGTTTGCAGTGGTCCAATATTATTCCTTACTTACCTTATGCATTCTGAGCAGCCTAATTATTCACCACGATGAGTTTATAAGCATTTTTCTTTATTGCCATAATGCAACTAGTTTGCTAATGTGCGCTTCCTGATTATCTGACAAAAAATGCTTTATTATTAGATGCAGACAGCATGCAGCAGACTTCTTTTGATCTCACGAGCTGCTATTGCAATATATCTGTACTGGGGCCAAAAAAAAACAAAAAAAAAAAAATAGATAATAAAAAAAAAATCAGGTACAGGGCCTTTAATTTGCTTTATAGTCAAATCTGGCTTTTAAATTATTGTAATTTTCTTTAAATTATTCTCCAGTTATATTCACATAATACTGCCCGAATGAAACTATATTTTGTTAGTGAACACAACATGCAGCTCAAGCTCATGCAGTACTCAAAACTATCAACACATGGATGAAGATTTGATGATAGCTTTGTTTGACCCCTTTTATTATCTTTGCCATTTCATCCAAAATGTGCTACCAAAGATAAGCGCTGACACTGAGATCACAAAACTGCTCGACGTAAACCTTTCAGACCTGCCTAGTTTTATAGATTCAGACATTAAACAGATTTATAGAGACAAAGACAAAGATGGAAGAAATTCATATTAACAGTGATGCAAAGTAACAAAGCACAAAAGTAAAAGTACTGTACTGAGAGCAGGTATCTGTACTTTCAACTCTACTACACTGTGAACAGGACTGAAAAAGTCCAGATAATTTTTGAAGTGTTATTTTAAGACATTCGTGGTAAACATGCTGATTAAAAGTTTTGAACTAATGTCTTCTTTGAGTAAAAAAATACATATTCATAAAATTCACTAGAAAAATTAATACATTGATTCGTATTGCTACTGTTAACCAGAAATAAGCTTTTTTAATCAATATCACAACATTAAATACTTTAAATGATCTCAAAATGTGTTAAAAAATGGGTAACGCTTTTACTTAAGTAGATTTTTTATGTAATACTTTTACACTTAAGTAACCGTTTGCCTCTGCATCTGTACTTTTACTTAAGTAACAAAGCTGAGTACTTCATCCAGCACTGCATTTTGAGAGGCAGGAGTGAAATGTCAAACAGGAACATTATGGAAGCAAAGAAAAACAGGAAAAGTGGAAGTCTTCCGAAAGCCAGGAAGAAGACGAGTGGAGATGCTGATGGAGGGTGAAGACTTGTGGAGATGTTTCAAAATGTCCGCCACAACGGATGGTCCGCCGCACTCACCCTTGTTCAGCTTGTTCTGCTCCATGATGTTCTGGTGGTGCCCGGGCTTCCAACAGTGTTTCTCGTTGAGGTCTCCCCCGCCCCCCAGACCTCCCCCACCTCCTCCTCCCCCACTCCCCCCGGTCCCGATGCGGTCCGCGTTCATGTTGTTGCCCAGTATGGCGGACTGGATGAGCTGCGTGGTGGCGTAAGGGGTGGGCTGGCCTCCGGGACCCACAAATCGTCCATCTTTGAGGTTGGGGCTGTTGAAGGTCTTCATCTCGTTGATCTTGTTGGACAGGTCCACATCGCTGTAGACCCCAGACTCTGGGACCATGAGGTTGGCCTGCTTGTTGTCCAGCTGGTTGTTGTAGCTGGCGATGCAGTCGGCTACGGGACATGGGGGAGATTTGGTCAAGGTTGTCCTTGGTCACCACTCTTATTTACCCAAGTGGTCACAGGGAATCACCTTACTATTAGGGAGCATTTGAATGTTTGTTTGGGTTACATTTTTAAGTCAGATGGCCTTATTTTTTCCGTAGAAATACTTTAATCCATGGCCCATCAGCTCTTACCTGACATTTCTGTAACATATTAAAGGTCGCTGTATTGCTTACATATTATAAAGCCATAGTACGCAACTTTTTTTTTAACCAAAAAACATGTTTTTTGAATAGGGTTGATTTTATTCCACTGAAAAACTTCTGTTGTTAATGTGAGTGGGCATCTCCACAAACCTGACTCTTATTTGGCCTAGGGAAGGAGGGCCTTTTCCTGCTTGTTTCCATGGAAATGGTATTCCTTTGGCTATAATACTATGAAAACCAGACATGGAGAGACTTATCCCTGCATTTGTCCCTTGTAGGTTAGACTACTGTAACAGCCTGCTCACTGGCCTCTCCAAATGGGCGTTAAGACAGCTGCAGTACATCCAGAACACTGTTGCTCGGGTCCTGACTAGAATTAGGAAGTGCGAGCACCTAAGTCCCATGTTCAGGTCTCTGTAGCAGCTCCTGTGGCTCAGAGAATAGACTTTAAAGCAGCTCTGCTTGTGAACAAGTCTCTCCATGGCCTTGTACCAAAGGACATCTCCCACTTGTTAGTGCCATATGAACCATGTCGCACTCTGAGGACTGCAGGGACCAGCCTGTTGCTGGTCCCCAGGACTAAACATGGGGAATCATATGATATGTGCATATGACTAAAATGTTTTTATTCTGCACTCTTCTCTAGTGATGTTCTGTCTGTGATGATTATTTATGTTTTGATCTGTTGTATTGTGTTGTAATGTATTTCTTATTATGTAAAAGGACTTTGAATTACTTTGTGCACCAATTACGCTATACAAAGAAACTTGCCTTGCCTATAATATTAAACATTATAGCATAAACTTATCAAACTCCATGGGGAATGTTCAGAAGTATGGTTTTAACTTTCTAAAATGTTACTTAATGTAGCTTTAATTGAAATATTCATTTTCAATATATAAGTGCGTGTTTAGGAGTGATCAGGACTGTAGCAGGTCTAGCCATTTAGTACTACACTAAAACAAAACTGATGATTAGAATAGGACCTTGGGTTTGGTTTTGTGAGAGAATGAGAATGCTAACAAGAATACTGCATCCTTGAGCCATTATATATAACAAAAAGTAGGTCATTTCTCAAAATATACTCATTTGAATATGCATTATACAATTAAATCTTAATTATTGATGAAACCATTTGGTGAAAGGCGACTTAACCTGCATGTTTTCAACGTTGAACATAAAGTCCATATCAGTATTCTCAGCACTGCATTGCATAATTTCAAAACGTGGCATTAATAAAATAGGTTTTGTAATTCCACTGGTCCAAAAGGATTTAACTGCTCATTTTCACACGCACAATTTTACAATACATCATTTTGCCAAACATAAATCTCTCTAGCTCGCCTGGCCGCTCTGCCTTCTCCCTGGGCTTTAGCCATAACTCACCGCTAGCTGTCACCGCTTGCCCCCCCTCCCCCTTCCCTCGAGCTGTGGGCTGCTCCCTTCTCATCGACTGGGACAGCGAAACGTGTTGGAATCAAAGGCTGCACATCTCATCTGACACATCCAATTTTCTGCGCCTCATAAAATATTCAAATCCCTCCGACGTTCCGAGCCGAGCAAAGCGGTAAATAGCGAGTGCGGCCGCGGGTGCCCGAACGGGGTGGGTGCTACGCGGGTTTCAGTGCGACACTTCAAAGCGCCACGTTTGAAAGCTGCCCTATGGCTCACATAAAGGGACATTAACTCCTATTGCTTTGCTCTGTCACCTAGGCAGTGATCCTCGTAATGCGCCGCAGTTAGGGTTTTGGCGCACAGCTAGCGTGCAAGAGTGAGATCTCCATGGTACAGGAGACATGTTATGCAAAATAATCCTGATTTAATGGCATTTTCTTGTCCAAAACATATCGGGGAGATTTAGTTTCATTCATGAGTAAGTGATAATATTTGGTGAGGTTGTGTAAAATGTTTTGTTGCGATGCAATTACATAACAGATTGAACTTTAATATTTCTCGCGTGTTGAAAGGTGCAGTCATTAAAGGGCCCGTATGACGCTATTTTCTGATCTCTGTTATGTCGTTTCCTCGTCACAAACAGACCTGGAGTTGTGTTTTGTTTCATTCACACATGTTTACCACATAAACCCTGCATATTAAGGCTGAGTTCTTCTCTCAAACACAAAACACTCTGTTCCACCTTGTGATGTCATGGGGTAAAACAGGAAGTGATCCACTGTGTTTTTAAATTCAATACTCCTTCATTAGAATCAATTGGGTGATTTCAGCCCTGGAATTGCTAATCGCTACTGAACTAAAGGTAAAAGGAGCAGTTAACTTGAAGACTACCTCTTCATGACATCACAAGGTGGAATGGAGCATTTTGAGCTTTGGACATGTAGACAGATTAATAATAAAGGGTTACTTAAACATGTGTGAAGGAAACAAAACACAAGTCCAGGTGTGTTTTTGAGGAGTCCAACACAACTAAAAACTCACAAGAGTCAGTTTTGGACACTACATCACCTTTAACTCAACCTGCTTAAAGAGAGGGTTTTTGGAAGTTTTCTTAAAGATGCATTATGTTTTATACATTTCACTTTTGTTTTCTGCAAATATAGCATTTTCAAAACAGTAAAAAGGTAACATGGTGATCTAAATATGTTATCTGTTAGCAGGTAAAACCCCATAGAAGTAAAGTACCCCCTCTTTAAACTGCTCACACTGTGTGAAACGGGAAGGAAACGCCAGATTTGGTTGTAAAGTCTAGTGGATAGATTCTTAATACGAGGAGAGAGAGATTTGTGGCGTGGAGCTGGCGGTGGAGTGACCCGGAGTACACAGTATATTAGAAGGGACAGCTGGAGTTATGGTTGCCCCGGTGATGCTAGTCCCACTGTGAGTCATCTAAACTGAAGTATTTCTACTCCTGCTCCAACTTCCCCAGGTCGGATTAAAGCTAAAATATGACATAATGGTATTTTTATGGGCTACTGAGTTTTCTTTTTTTTTCAGTGGTGATTATGAATGGAGACGAATATGGCGCACATGACCAGAATCTATTGTGAGACTATTGATACTTTGCAGTGATATTGCGCTGGGGGTGTTCTAAATGTATCTCTATGGTTGAATGTTTAGCAGTTACCATGGTGACACAATGCACACTTTAGCAAAGGCTGACAAATAAGTTTTAAGATCATCTGAAAACTGAACAAAAAAAATGGATTTAAAAAGCACATTTTCAGGAGCCTGTGATCGATCTGAGCGTTCCTGGTCCTGTTTAGGAGTTTGATTTTCAACAAAAAACTTAAAAAACTAATGCTAGCTAGCTTGTGACTGCAATATTATTTGAGAGGGACTTGGTTAACAGCACAAATCAACTCACCTGTTGTAGTTCAGCTAAGTCAGTTCTTTATGGTCAGATTGTGTTAAAATAAAGCTCAGATTAAAATCTAAGATGAATAACAGCTTCAGACAGAGCAGTGCCTACAGTTAGCATCACACTCCCAGGGAATGTTGATGACATTAGCTGCAAAGTAACAATACTACACAGTCTACTCACAGTGTCTGCTTCCATATATGAGATTTAAAGGTGCACAAAGTAACTTTTTCCAGTGGAGGGTCTGTCGCTTGCTTGTCTCCATGGAGATATTATAGTTTTGATTGTTCCACAGTATGGCATTAAACATAGGTGATTATGAATGCATAGGAGGAAGCACATAACCAGACCCTATAATTAAACTATACTACAAAAGGTCATGTCATTATCTCCCTCCATATGAGATTTAAAGAGCCACTATGTAACCTTCCTAGGGGAGTGTCTGTTTTCTGCTTGTCTCCAAGGTGATATTATAGAATGTTCCACACATGATTATGAATGGAGACGAACGTTGCACATAGCTAGTATCTACTGTTGGACTATATTACAAAAGTTTATCTCATTTCTGGGGGAAGGCCTGACACCTGCTTGTCTCCACGGAGATGTTGTTGCTCTTAATGTTCCACAGTATATCATTAAACTTGTGTATTTCCATGGAGACAAACAAGTGATGCCACAAGTTAGAATCTGGTCAGATCTGAGAATAGGCAAGGCCGCTTGAAGTTTTTAAAGGTTTTTTTTGAGCAATACAAAGACTTGTAAATGAATAAATCCAAGATACATTTAAGCCACATTGCGGAAATTAGTAGTAGCAGTAGTAGTTATTATACTAACCCACAGCGCCTTGTTGTACAAACCTACATACTTTTCATGTTTTTAGTTTTTTATTCTCCGATTCCCTTCATAAACAAAACAATAGCGTGACAACAACCATAACATTAGCATCTTCCATTATGTAAATTAGCTTAGCACAACTGCGCCTGCCTGCTCCCTTTGACTGTCTCCTCGCCCCTCCCCAAACCTCCTCTCCCTCTCTCTGAAGAACCATCCACAAGTGCCGTTCAGTGTTGCCAAATCTGCTTCTTTATAACAACTTTGGGCTTCTTTATCCGGAAAGTGGCTTGCAGATTTTAAAAGTTGCCGATTGTGTTTTTTTTTGGGCTTGTTTCCGAGAGATTCATGCTTTTTCTGTTATGTTTCATGATAAGAGACTCAGTAATGAATATCCAGTCTGAAATACAAGCTGTTAAAGGAACTGTATGTAGGTAAAGGGATGTGAAGTAAACATATTCAAATCAAATCTATCTGCTAACAATTATAATGCTAATTTATTCTGAGTTACAAAAAACTTTGGACATGATGGACAAGTTGGTTATGTTATAATTTGGTGTTTTGGTTCAAGACAATTATCCAATCAGAAAGCAGAATGAGTCTCATTTGGCTGAAATTCAGTTGGTTTAAACCTAAAATGCCTCTCTCTGATCTGAATGGTCACTGCGTCGCCAACTGGAACACATTGAAATCTACGTTGGTCATATGAACGCAAATACAATCCACTGTCAGGCGCCCCAGAGACAAATTCAGCTTAGGGTGCCCTGAAAGCAAGAGCCGGCCCTGGAGACACCCTGTATGTGTCCTCTAATAGCACACAGGCTGTTCCTTCCTTCTGTTTTAAAGCTGTTGCTAGTATAAATCTGCACATCTCAATAGCGTTCAGCTTCGACGCACGACGTTTAACTAGTTGCTTCTATTTGGGGCTCAGGTAGCGTGTTTCGGGCTTGGTCGCTTGTTGCACTCTGAATATCTGGCAACCTTGGTGTCTGATGTTCCGAAGCAGGTCTAAGCAGCAGGCGCGGAGCTGCGGAGAGAGGGGGGAAAGGAGAGGGGGGGAGGGGAAGGGGTCTCCAGGGGGCTAACCCACATATAATACAGCCTGTGTTCTGATCTGATCCTCCGCTCTCCTCCGCTCTCCTCCTCTCCTCTATAGCTCATATCTGCTGCAGTTTGGTGATGAAAAAGAGGAAGAGGAAGAAGAGGGGGAGGAGGGATGGTTGTCATTGTTTACATTCGGAGAAATAAACCCCCCGTCTGCCACTAAAATAAACTGAAGACACTAGAGTCAAAATGGGTGTTTACAGTGAAAATAGCATAAATACATTAGCTCTGTCAGAAAGTGCAGTTTTGAGCTTGTTTCTTAAATTTGAAAAGAAATTGTAGAAATCTGATCACGTGACGTCACTGTAACAATTGTAATTTTCACCAAATAAAGGGCGTGTTTATGAATCCCCCCCAAAAAACTGATAAAAAGAACTTTGTACTTAAAGTGATAGTATGGAACTTTGTGTAGTGGAAAGACAACGGCATAATTCCATGGAAACAGAATATACTTTAATGGAATACTAAAGCCAAAGGAACAAAACTTCTATGCAAACAAGCAGGAGGAGGACCTACTCCAAGTCAAAAACAAGTCAGGTTTGTGGAGATGCAAGCCCACTGTACATGGTAAATATGTCTTCTTCTTTTTCCTACATTTAGCAACATGTAGAACCTGGGAATTAGTTATGTTTTTCCACTGAGATGAATAAAGTTATATCTTATCCTTAAGTTAGAGCTGAAAAAAAAAAAAAAAAAATCTATATATTGTCCATGTGTTTTGCCTCTAAAAACATTGTCTGAAACTTTTCTCCTTATTCTAAATAATATTCTGAGTTACTAAGGCAGATTGGCAGCATGATAACACTGAAAATTACAGTCTAGTGGATACGTCAAAGTATAAAACTGCCATTACCCTTGTTTTCTTCGATAGTAGAGATATGTCTCATAGTAATGTCTTGAATTTTAAACCTAACCAGCATGTTCACTGGCATATTTATGGGCATTAATGAACATGTAGGATTAGTTCACCCACACAACACAGCAGACAGTGCCTTTAACCCATTGGACTTGTTCACATCAGGACCACACCCTAGGGGGACCACACCCTAGGAGGACCACACCCTAGCGGGACCTACCTGGGCGGCTGTAGGTTGCTAGGTTACTGTCGCTGTTTCCGTTGCCTGCAGTACAACAGTTGATGCTACAGTCGTTGTGGTTGGAGCAGGAGTTGGGCCAGGTGTCGGCGAGCCAGGGCTGAGTGGCGTTCTCCCCCATGTTCAGCAAACCAGGCCTGAAACATACGAGATTCAATGCTTTAAAAGTGGTTAAAGGAACTATGACTAGAGTAGTCCCAGTGAGAGGTGGGTCACATTTATCAGATATCCCCCAAACTGTTATTATGGAAATGTGCAGAATAGGAATATCAAGTATAGGCCTAGTATCTATGGAAACGCAGCAAAAGAAAGAAAGAAGACCTGCAGTGCAATCGTTCAGACAAGATTGTGATATTTGTTCCACAGTGGGAAAATGAAATGAAAATGACTACAATGCAACATCAGAAGAATAACATGTAATCCAAAATTAAAACAAGTAGCTATTAAAAATATGATTTAATCAATCAAACAATTTAACTAGAATTGAATTAATGCAAAAGGGTGTAAAGATGCCACACACAAGTTAAGTAAAAATTTAGGGCTAAAAACATTTTACGTTTTTAAAGCCACAGTTTGTAACTTTTTACCTGGACGTAAACCAGGCCTAGACCAGGACCTGCTTGTTTCCATGGAAATGTTGTTCCTTTGGCTATAACATTTCACAGTATGGCATAAAATGCATTCTCCATGGAAAATGTTCCAAAGTATGGTTTTAACTTTCTATTTCTGTGGAATCATGCAGGTGACAGGCCACCTCCACAAAGTTACTGTACCTTTAATTTTTCAATCCATTGATATTTGCTACCATGACGGCAAACACAATACTTTAACCAACTATTATCCTAAGAAGATATTCATATTTTGGTCTACTTTGCCCACTCAGTATATTCATACTTTTTTAAAGCCTCACTGTGTAACATTTCAGGTAGTGAGCATGGCTCCTGGTCACCTTCATGGAGATAGAATTTTTACTTTAGTACATTTATTGCCTAAAATGTTACACAGTGGAGTTTTAGTAAACCCAAACGTTGCTGTGTCTGAGGCCTTGTTATATTTAAAGCTGCTAGCTTTGTAGCTTAGAATTGCACGTGATTCTTGGTATTAGCTTAGCCGTTCCTATTCCAGTCTTTTGTTACGCTCCCGGACATGTTTAAAATGTACTGTGAACTAAGTCTTTCAACATTTTCTCAAAAATAATTCCTCCTATGTTTACAAAAGAACAGATCACTCATGCCCAAACAGTGGCGTGACATTTATCACAACCCCAGACACAATATTTGAAAAGGGAGATTAGTGAGCAATCCGGATTTGGTTTTCCCTCTCGGCCATGTTAACAGTCTAAACTGTGTTGCATAATGACGGTGAGTGTAGTGCAGACAGACTCGCCCGCAGCTTCACACACTGCAGCTCCCCTCACTGCAGCTCCTCTCACTGCAGCTCCTGTCATTGCAGCTCCTCTCACTGCAGCTCCTCTCACTGCAGCTCCTCTCACTGCAGCTCCTGTCATTGCAGCTCCTCTCACTGCAGCTTTCACACTGCACCTCCCACATTGCAGCTCCTCTCACTGCAGCTCCCAAACTGCAGCTCCTCTCACTGCAGCTGCTCTCACTGCAGCTCCTCTCACTGCACCTCCTCTCACTGCAGCTCCTGTCATTGCAGCTCCTCTCACTGCAGCTCTCACACTACAGCTCCCACACTGCAGCTCCCACATTGCAGCTCCTCTCACTGCAGCTCCCAAACTGCAGCTCCTCTCACTGCAGCTGCTCTCACGGCAGCTCCCACACTGCAGCTCCCACATTGCAGCTCCCAAACTGCAGCTCCCAAACTGCAGCTCCTCTCACTGCAGCTCCTCTCACTGCAGCTCCCACACTGCAGCTCCTCTCACTGCATCTCCCTCACTGCAGCTCCTCTCAGTGCAGCTCCCAAACTGCAGCTCCTCTCACTGCAGCTCCTCTCACTGCATCTCCCTCACTGCAGCTCCTCTCAGTGCAGCTCCTCTCACTGCAGCTCCTCACACTGCAGCTCAATTACAAAGCAGTTGGAAGATTGGTAGTTTGAATCCTACTCTTAAACTTGCAACACTTAGCAATAATCTTTACTGTCAAAGAAAGGTTATTACACTTCTGCGGGGTATTAACTGCTAATACGTAGATTTTCATCTCCATGTTATTCTTTATTAGTTTTGAAAATGCTATATTTGCCCAATGCAATATATTAAGATGTTTAATAAGTTTGTGAAGTTAGCTTGTGGGTGGAGCCTTGTACAAGCTTGTACTTCTAACCATAAGGAGGGTTCGAAAAGAGCCTGGGAGACATGATGATGATGAATGATATCTAAAGGCATGTTTTTGATGAGGGAACAATGCTGTAACAGGTAGAACGCTCCAAAAACCACAACCTGTTATAGAGATAACAGTGTTTTGCCTAGAAGTTTCTACAGTAAGTAAAGTAATCCATAGAGACAAGCACAACCCACCAGGCAAAAGGCAGGGCAGATCTGCGGGGAGGCGAGCCAGCTCACAGTAAAAATGAATGACTTTCCAGGGATTTTAGCAAGAATAACACCTGTACTTAAATTACTGCAACATAGATAGATTTAATGCCACACAGCGGAATATTTCAAACACAGCAATTGCATCTAGCATCTATCTATGTATCTATCTATGACTAAAACCAGGACTAGAACAGGGCCAAACCAAGTCTATATCAGGACTAAACTGGGATGGGACTCGAACCTAGAACTACACCAGGACGAGACCAAGACCCAACCAAGGCAAGAGCTGTGGCATCTAACCCCAAAAATAACACCAGTCTACCTAAGACAACTCACAGCCACTTGGGGCTAGATCTTGCCTAGACCAGGACTAAACCAGGACTAAAACAGGACCAAACCAAATCTGGGACTAAAGCTGTAAATTGGAATGGGACTCAAACCTGGAAGTCTAAACCAGGACTAAACCAGGACCCAATCAAGCCAAGCTCTCTGGCATCTAATCCCACCACATAACACCAGTCTGAGTTCTTTGGTTCAACATGCCTCAAGGCTAACCACTCCACTACAAAAGCCAATTGCAGCATAAATATCATCACCATTTTTCTCATGACGCTAACCAATCTAGCGTACACAGGCACAGCAGCCATCTTTGAGAGCCGGGTTTTGTTCCTGTATTCAAATTCAGGTCCAAAAATGGCACACAAAATTAGCAGTGAATCTCATGTTGGCGTTCCCACTCAGCGAGCCGTTAGCGGAGCGGTTTTGGCTAATGAACGCATTTGTCTTGTGACTCCAAATTTACACCGAACAATGGCTCTTCAATCAGACAGCGGCGTTGGGGAGGAAGAGGAGCAGAGAGGGTGTAAGTGTGCAGCTGACTCACAATATACACAGAGGAAGTCAAAGGAATGTGGTTAGATATATTTGCGCGGGCCGAGGATTCAATAAACAAGAATAAGACTCTTCGGTACTTAAAGCGGACCTACCGTGTAAAATAGGCTTTTGGAGCTTTTTACCATGTTATAACGTCATCAGAAACATGCTTGAAGAGGTTTTAGACGTCATCCATGCATGTTTGAGTAATCTAGTGATCTCTCCCTAGCATTTCCATGTTATGTGTATTGCATCTTGTTCATTATAAACCACAATATCGATCTAAAGGACCACACTTTCTTGCAGGGTGGGGTCTGGTTAGTACTTGGATGGGAGACTGTTGGGAATACGAGGTTCCACAGTGAGACAGTAACTTAGTAATGCAAACTGTTGTTGTGTCGTTAAGCAAAACACTTCACCCACGAGCTAGTATGAGAGATGCTTATACAATATATCTGTACTGAGGCAAGACGTGTTTTGCTCAAATACATGGAAATAAATAAGATAGAGGCCCTTTAGTAACAGAAACCATTCACTTCCTGTTGAAAAGTGCGGAGCTGATGAGCCCCGCCTCCTCACAGTGCCAGTTCACTATAATAAGCGCTAGATCTTCTAATGTAGTTTTATTGTTATAAAATGACTGAATGAATGAAATACCAAAGTCTGATCATGTAGGACAAGAAGCGCATATCTCTCCGGGTGTCTCTGTGGTTGAGACAACGCCCAAATGGCTCTTAAATTTAAATTAACACATTACAGAGAGAGAAAAAAGTTTGAACTGTCATTTCTCAATCTGATTACTACAGATTGTAATGCATGTTAGAGCAGGGGTGTCAAACTCAAACTCACTGAGGGCCAAAATTAAAAACTGTGACTAAGTCGTGGGCCAAACTAAATATTTATTGAAAAATTTCAACAACATGTTTTTCAGAAGGGGTGGATTATATTTGATAGAGACGACAGGTTGCAGATGCTAATAAGTGTCAACAGAAGTGGTGGGGCCGGCGCTAACACATTTGCAAAGCATTCTGGGATTCATAGTATTAGAGGTGCATGCGCTATACTGGTGCGATGGCTGTTGGGCCAGCTCTGATACATATTTGATGTGATCTTGCGGGCCAAATATATTTATATTGAGGGCCAAATTTCGCCCAAGGGCCTGAGTTTGACATGTCTATGTTAGAGCTTCTGCTATTCTAAAGACCTACTTCACTTTTTGTCACTTTTGAATATGCACCATGTCGAGTGTCTGGGATAGTGTCAGGCAGCTGGTTTCCCATGATTCTTAGTGACAATGCGCCTGATTGGACAAAAACAGGTGACCCATCAGTAGCTTTTGTCAGAGCCATTATCAGAGAAAATGCTGTAAAATGAACAGATTATATTTTACAGTGTCATTTTTTTTCTTATTTTTCTGCTTTTACCAAACAACGCATGAGGTAAAGAGCATTTATCGTCACAAGAAAAAATTCAACTCAGGTGCAGGCCCTTTAAAGCAGACATACTCCATAGTTATAATCTCTGACACCCCTGGATCATTATGTCAGAATTTACACATTTTAAATCCCAACATTCATCTAAAATCACTCAATAAAAGTAACATGTCCGCTGACTTAGACTTAAGAAAACTGCGGTGCCCAATGGGAGCTGACGTCGCCGTAAACATCATCACAACAAATGCTGTCGGCGCCCCCTATGGGTGACTGCAAATCACATGAGCGAGTAGCCCTTTTTTTTTTTTTTTCACCTGTACAAAAATTACTACGTGATGATGCAGAATCCTACGAGTATCACCGATTAAGAAAATAAAACTGGAGAAGGGAGCGCGAACGTCACAGTGGGAGTGTAGTGATGGAGGTGAAAACGAGGGTAGATCAAAGCAATACAGGAGAATAAAGATTACTCAAACATGAATCGCTCCAAAAACAACTTCAGAGGGTCAGTAAGACGAAACGACTAGAATTAAAGATCTGAAAAGTCCAGTTTGCAGAATAGGTCTGACTTAATTAAGAATAACAGAGGTATCCATCCATATTGGGGCTTTGAATCTGTCAAGAAGGGAAACATTTTGTCCTTAATTCCCTAGTTTTGTTTTAAATTGTCAGTAAATGAAGCGCACAGATCAAAGTGTCAGAGTAAAACACATTACTGTTGCAGATGAATGTGCGGAGGCTGAGTCGGCTTCTCTGTAGACGCTCACGGTCTTTTATTGTTTTCAGACACTACACACAAACAGAGTCCTCGTCTGAGCTCCACCACATCTCCACCAAAACAGCCCCTCCCCAGACACAGGCCTCTGCCCCCTCAGGCAGCAGCAGGCTGGGTGGAACCGGACCCGCGCTGTGGTGGAGCTACGGCACAGCCTGCTGGAGGAGAGGAGGAGTGAAGGAGAGGAGGAGGACAAGGGGAGGAGAGGGAGGAGAGGAGGAGGAGAGGAGGGAGGGAGGGGAGTTGGAAAGGAATGATGGAGAGAAGGAGGAGAGGAAGAGTAGAGCGGGAGAGGTGAGAAAAGAAGAAGTGAGGGGGGAGAGGAGGAGTGAAGGAGAGAGGGAGGGCAGAGAAGTTGGAGGAGGAAGGGAGGAGAGGAAGAAAGGAGTGATGGAGAAGGAGGGGAGGAAGAGTGGAGGGGGAGAGGACAGAAGGAGTGGAGGGAGGACAGGAGGAGGAGGAGAGGAGTGGAGGAGAGGAGAGAAGGGGTGGAGGAGGAAGGCAGGAGAGGAAGGAAGGAGTGATAGAGAGAAGGAGGGGAGGAAGAGTGGAGGGGGAGAGGAGAGGATGAGTGGAGGGAGGAGAGGAGGTAGAGAAGAGTGGAGGGGGAGAGGAGAGGTGGAGTGCTGGAGGGAGGAGAGGAGGGGAGAAGCGGAGGAGGGAGGGAGGACAAGAGGAGTGGAGTGATGGAGAGAAGGAGGAGAGGAAAAGTGGAGGGGGAGCGGAGAGAAGGAGGAGTGAAGGAGTGAGGGGGAGGAGGAGTGAAGGAGAGAGTAAGAGGAGGAGGAAGAGAGGAAGAAGAGAAGAGGAGTGGAAGGGGAGAGGAGAGAAGGGGAGGAGAGGAGGAGCGAGGGAGGAGAGGACAAGAGGAGAAGTGGAAAAGGGGGGGTGGAGGATAGGAGGGGTGAACGAGTGCGGGAGAGAAGGAGGAGGAGGAGAGGAGAGGAGGAGAAGTGATGGAAGAGTGGAAGAGTGAAGTGAGGGAGGAGAGGAGGAGGAGAGGAGAGAAGGGGAGGAGAGG
This sequence comes from Periophthalmus modestus, assembly GCA_019594935.1. Classification (NCBI taxonomy): domain Eukaryota; kingdom Metazoa; phylum Chordata; class Actinopteri; order Gobiiformes; family Gobiidae; genus Periophthalmus; species Periophthalmus modestus. Next base: position 9,744,546 of record JAIEZT010000016.1, read on the forward strand.
AGGCGTGAAAGGGAAGAGGATGGAGGGAGAGGAGCAGGTGGAGGATAGACAACCTTGGAACTTATATAAGATTCAACATTTGGGATTTTATTAATTTATTTAGGTGGAGGAGAGAAAGAGGAGGAGAGGAGGAGGAGAGCAACAGTGGAGGGGTGGAGGACACACAGCCTCATCACTTATATAAGGTTCAGCATTCATTTTAGAGTTTATTTGATTAATTTTTTATTAGGAGACTGGGAGGAGGAGAGGCGGAGGAGAATAAGTGATGGAGGATTGGAAAAGGTGTAAAGGACTGGAGGCGGAGGAGAGGAGGAAGGGGAGGAGGAGAAGAAGAGGAGGATGAACAGGAGTTGGAGGAGGAGAGTATGTTGTGAGGCAGCTCCTGACCATGCTCCTGTCTTTGTCCCTGTCTCTGCTCCATCTCCCCCACCCCAATGAGAAGTCACAGCACTCCCCCTAGTGTCGGCCCGAGGGAACTGCACCTGCCCTGCCCTTCTTTGGAGACTGTGCATCTGTGTGTGCGTCTGAGTGTGCGAGTGTGCGGGCTTTGTTTGGGCTTTCACGGTTTACTCGGCTTTGGACACAGATTATGGACGAGTTGTGAGATAAAAATATAGATCTGATCTTATAGAAATGAGGTTTGTAAATAATGCAGTTGAAGCTTGTTGCATCATTTTAAATTATAATGTAGTAATATTAGTAGTAGTGATAGTGTAGTAGTAATGGTGGTGGTGGTGGTGGTAGTAGTAATAGTAATGGTGGTGGTAGTAGTAGTAGTAGTAGTAGTAGTAGTAGTAGTAGTAGTAGTAGTAATGGTGGTGGTGCTGGTGGTAGTAGTAGTAGTAGTAGTAGTAGTAGTAATGGCAGTGGTGCTGGTGGTAGTAGTAGTAGTAGTAGTAGTAGTAGTAGTAGTAGTAGTAGTAGTAGTAGTAGTAGTAGTAGTAATGGTGGGTGGTACTGGTGGGTAGTAGTAGTAGTAGTAGTAGTAGTAGTAGTAGTAGTAGTAGTAGTAATGGCAGTGGTGCTGGTGGGAGTGGTAGTATACTATTATACTATTATATATATAGTATATTACTATAGTAATGGTGGTGGTGCTGGTGGTAGTAGTAGTAATGGTTGTGGTGCTGGTGGTAGTGATAGTAGTTGTAGTACCAGTAGTAGTAGTAGTAGTAGTATCACATAATAACAAACCATGAGTATTAAGTCTTACCTCCCAGCGCTGCTCACGCCCTCCCCTCCTCTCTGATAGGCCACTGCAACACAAAAAAGCAATACACAATTATTACACAATATTTACCACGTCCAACAGAATAGTATTACTACTACAGAATAGTACTACTGATTCCATTTTTGGAGAGTAATCCATAGACCCCATAGACCATAATCTGTTACCTTGAAGCCAACATTAAGAAATTCCTGTAATATTCTGTCTAAAGCGTAATGTATTTAGTATTTATTTTATTGTATTTTAGTTCAGTTGTGATTATGGTAGAAAATGGAATATAGTGAAAATAGTTGTACAATGCTGGGAGTTAAAGGACAGAAATTTGGGGGCCCGGGGGCAGGTCAAGTCTCAAATGGGCCCCTCTCTAATAGAAGTGAATAGGAAGAGGGTCCAAGTATGGGGCCCGGGACAACAGACCCCTTTGCCCCCTATCTGTCCACTCTCCTGATTCTTTTATCAACCCCCACACCTTTTTAAAACAAAATGCCAAAAATGAATTCATGATTTGATTGTATTACATATATATTCTCGTGCTTCTTCCTCTCCATTCCATGTCGTATTTTGGGTTGAGAACCACCCAGTAACAGGAGAACAAAGAGTCAGCGGAGGAAAGGTATAAGCAGCTTAAGAGAACCAACAACGCGTATAGAATGATGTTTTCTGAAGCTCGTGTGAGTGTGTGAAGAACAGATAAAGAAAAAAAAAAGTTTAATTACAATGTCCACCCAGAGCACAAGAGAGAGAGCGAGGGAGGAGGAGAGGAGAAACGAGAGAGGACGAAAGAGAGGCGTGTAAAGATGGAGAGAGGAGATGGGAGGAGAGAGGGAATGTGTAGAGGGAGTGAGGAGACCGATAAAAAGGAGAGAGGGAGAGGAGGAAAATAAGAAAGAGCGGCAGGTAAAAAGAGAGGGAGAGAGAGCGGAGAGAGGTAAGAGCGAGAGCAGATGAAAGAGACGGAGAGGAGGAGAGAAAGCAATGAGAGGGGAGAGGTGGAGATGGAGCGAGGGGCAGATGCAAGAGGTAGAGGACAGGTTAGAAAGATTAGGATCAACAATAGGATTGAGAGAAAGAACATGTGACGTCTGCTGTCAGGAGCACGAGGATTCACTGTTTCCACTCACTACACTGCAATTTACTCTGAAGTCAAATCAAATGATGAACTTACTTTGTACCGTTAGATAACTTAGATAAGAAATATATTAAAACGTGAACACTTGAAGTAATTTTAAAAGAACAGTATGTACCCTGCGCTCTACACTATAGACACAACCTGCAGATAGAGACACATACTGTACAAGTGTGTCTCATTCTCAGTATATGGTCAGGCCCCATGTGAAAGAACCTCCAGAATTCACTCACTGAGCTGCAGAGGCCGCACTAGCACTGATTCATGATTGGCTGCAAGTGCTGGGGTTTAGGTAGTGACCATTTAGATCGGAGAGATGGGTTTTAGGTTTAAACCAACTCGATTTCAGCATTGGAACTGGCAACCACGTGAGGATCATTCTGCTTTCTGATTGGATAATCGTCTTGTACCAAAACACCAAATTATAACATACGCAAATTAGCAATCATATTCTGTGTTTTTGTAATTACAGTTACGAGTTACGATAGTTAAAGGGTCTGTATGACTCTAGTCTCCGATCGCTGTGCTAATGTCGTTTTGTTTCATTCATACATGTTTAACACACAAACTATGCATATTTAGGCTGAGTTTTTTTCTCAAACACTCTGTTCCACCTTGTGATGTCATGTGGTAATACAGGAAGTGCTCCACTGTGTTTGTAAACTCCATACATCTTCACTAGAATCATTTAGATCGTTTCAGTCCCGGAAGTGACGCTACGGAACTTAAGGTAAAAGGAGCTGTTAACTTGAAAACTATCACTTCATGACATCACAAGGTGGAACAACAGAGCATTTTGAGCTTTGGACATGTAGAATAGAATACAGACTAGAATAGAATAATAAAGGGTTACTCAAACATGTGTGAATGAAACAAAACACAACTCCGGCTATGTTTTTGAGGAGGAAACATTATTATAACAAGACTTAAAACTCACGGGAGTCAGTTTTGTGTAATATAGGACCTTTAAAATCCAAAACGTACATACAGTTCCTTTAATATGTCGTATTCTGATGTAGCCGTAAAATAGTCTGTGGCAGTTGTATTGTTTTTTTTAGAATTATCTTAAGCAAAATAAAAGAGAGGATCTTTTATACTTGTGTCTATGGTCCAGATGTGTGCAACAGTCTAAGGCAGGTTTGTATTGGTCTAGACACACCAGCTTGTATCCTGCAGGTAAAACTGAACAGCCATAGAACCACATGCAAACACTCGTCTGCATTGTCTCCCCACAGCTCGTTTGCATATTCAGGCAACACCCAAGCAGCCCCGGAGCACCCACCGAACAAAGGCACCCATGGGAGACAGTGGGTTCAAATCAGTGCAGAGCTTCTATCTGCTGTCAGCTATCTCGTCAAAATAAATGAGAGATACTTGAGACACTTTGGCATAACAGACTATTTTTAATATTTATTTAAATGAGGAGAATGTGGTGTAGCAGGTTAAGCAATGGTCCAATAACCAGAGGGTAAACCGCTACAATCGAAGAATCAAAACATTTTATTATAATTATTCTAATGCGAATAATCCAAAGTGACAGTGTTTGCTTAGTTCGTGTAGCTTAAGGTTCGGGGGTTCAATCGTGGACACGGTGCCCTTGGGCAAGACACCTAACTTGGCCTTTAAACAGGCTCTTGAGTGTCTTTGCTTTGGTATTTCATGTTTTAGAACTTAAAATCATGGCTAATTTCTAACAATAGAGACCTTGTTTCTAAAGTTGCTGCTCAAATACTGGGAATTGGGGTTAAGCCTCCATCTACTGGCAGTACAGGGAATTACTATTCTATAAACAAGCAACTTTTCTTGGCATGCTAATGTAATTTAAAAACAGAGCAGGAAACCAATGGACTTTGGTGATGTCACAAAACTGAATTTCAAAATCATATGTTTTTATGAGGCCTACAGGGCAGGGACAGTGTTATAATGGGGTGAACAGCTCAAAAAGTCAATTTTGCATGTGCTCTTGAAGTCAGTATAAACCAAACTGAGATGGACGACGGGGGGATTACACAGACATCAAGAACATACTGAAACACCTTCAACAAAGTTCCAAAAGTCTAGTCCAGACATGTCAGTCTGTGAGATCATATTAAATATGCCAGTAGTATTAGCGTAGGTACCGCTAATACTACAAATCCCAGAATGCTTTGCAAATTCATTGGCAATTCTGTTGACACTCATTAGCATCTGCGACCTGTTGTCTTACTCAAATTTAATCCACCCCTTCTGAGAAGTATGCAGATGTTGTTAAAATTTTTCAATAAATAATTAGTTTGGCCAGTGATTTAGTCCCAGTTTTTAATTTTGGCCACCTGAGTTTGACACCCCTGGTCTAATCAAAATAGGCCTTTATCTTTTCTTTTGTGACTTAAATGTATGTATCTGTGTAATGTATGTATGTATGTATGTAGGTGTGTGTGTATGTATGTACAGGTGTATGTCTGTATGTATGCATGTATGTATGCTTGTGTGTATGTATGTATGTATGTGTGTGTATGTATGTAATGTATGTATGTACATACGTATGTATGCATGTAATGTATGTATGTATGTATGTACGTACATACGTACGTACGTACGTGTGTATGTATGTAATGTATATATGTATGTGTGTGTGTGCATCTATGTATGTATGTATATGTGTATGTATGTAATGTATGTATGTAGGTACGTGGGTATGTATGTAATGTATGTATGTACGTATGTAATGTATGTATGTATGTATGTATGTATGCATATAGGTTGCTTTATATACAACAGTGACCTCTGAAAATGATGTTGGATGAAAAAGAAATAAAAAGATGTGTTTGTGCTTACCTGTGGGTGTGAAGGTGAACGATGGAACTGTGGAGAGAGAGAAAGTAACAGTAAATAACACTTAATTTACAACTCGTAAGACCTCGTGACCCCTGCTTCTCTCCTCACTTTACCCCGTCCCCCCCACCAAGTCCATCTTTGATACATGTTGTCCCAGCTGCCGGTTCAAATCCCTGCCCGGGCTGGGGTCAGCTCTCACATCATCACCCCCATGCGACGCAGCGGGACAGTGGGGAGCGCAGTGGGGAGGATGAGAGAGAAACTGACTCTTGTGAGCTTTAGGCCATGTTGTTTCATTTGCGCATGTTTGAGTAACCCTTTAATATTAGTCTGGCTACATCTCCAAACCTCAAAATGCTCTGTTCCACTTTGTGATGTCATGCAGTGGTAGTTTTCAAGTTAACATCTCCTTTTACCTTTAGTTCAGTGGAGATTGGCAATTCCAGGGCTAATATTATTGAAATGATTCTAGTGAAGATGTTGGACTTTAAAAACACAGTGGAGCACTTCCTGTATTACCACATGACATCACAAGGTGGAACAGACTGTTTTCAGTTAGAGAGAAGAACTCAGCCTAAATATGCAGGGTTTGTGTGTTAAACATGTGTGAATGAAACAAAACACAACTCCAGGTCCAGGTCTGTTTGTGATGATGAAACAAACATTAAAACAGAGATAAAAAAAAAAAAAAAAGAAAGAAAAGAAAAGCGTAATATGGACCCTTTAATAATTTATGTTTGCATAAGATATCAAACTAAAACAACACACATAAACTACTTAAGCTCACCCCACTATTCCTTGCCTCCATATAAATACTTACAGTCACAGTGAATCGATATTTCTCGACAATTACAGCATTGAACTTGAAAGCAGCAGACCTTTAGTCCTGTAGTGGGAGGAGGTCTGGTGCCTTCAAGAACACTTGGTAAAAACAAGCACTGCTCTCAGTCTAACCACAGCCCACACACTGTCTCCTAAACACAACAGCATTAAGTCTTCAAAGTACCTGCTGCGGCCCTAGCCCTGGCCCTGGACATGTGCGGCGGCCATGTTTGTTTTTGGTTGACGAGGGCCCCGCGGGGATCAGCTAGTGTTGTAAAACGGGCTATTGTGCATTTATTGTATCATGTTACAAGGAACTGTTTGAAATACGCCAACACTTTGACTTTGAGGAGGTTGCCAAATAGTAATATGTCTCTGAAGTGTTAAATTAAGTTGTTATGTCAATAGGACTAAACCAGATCTGAACATGTCTTAAACTAGGACTAAACAAAGAATGATTTAAATCCAAATGAAACTGTCTACAAATCAGGATCACATGAAAAAAAAAAAAAAAAAAAAAAAATGTAGATGAGATGTTACTATTCAACTTCAAAATGGCAGATGCTTATAGAATGAAAAGTTAAGGAAATTCCCGCACACTCTCTCACGCTTGATGCAATTTTATTCTTACAACGTTTTGCCCTCTCTTTCGGTTATACCCAAGGAAGGTCAGATCGACCGAAACGACAAAGTGCTTCTTCTCCTACGCACCTGTCGCCCAGTCAGGTGTGCAGAGTCTACACAGAAACGAGATACTTATAGAATCAAAATTTCAATTTGTTTTGTGAAGTTAAAATCTCAATACTGCATTGGGGGAAGAAACCAACTGTGTTTTTTCCTCCTCAACTCCACGGAAATGGTATTGCTTTAACAATATTTGCCAAGAAGGTCCTGCAATTTTCCGCAGTTTTCTAACACGAGGTCGGTGGATTAATTTTAGATTAATATTGTGATTTAAAATGTGCAAATTATAACATAATGATCTATGGGTGTCAGAATATAACTATAGAGCACACACAAGCACAATAGGGCTGATTTAATAACTAATTAATAACGTTAAACTCCTCAATCTCCAGGCGGCCAATAGGCGACTTCACAAGGCCATGTTACAGCTCAAATCTATGGAAAGGCGAGCCCACTATCAAGTAAAACTGCAGGGTTTTCAAGGTACTTTTTAGCAATAGAAAAAGGCAATATGACCTCTGAGAGTTGTAAAAAGTGCTTATAAACTCATTGTTGTGAATAGTTAGGATGTTCAGACCATATTAGGTAAGTGAGGAATTACTCTGGACCACTGCAAACTGTTTTAAATGAACTAGTTCTGTTTTTCACAATTTCAAGACAGTAAAAATCAGGTACAGCGACTTTAAATACTCTGACAATTGCTACATTCTCTCCTCTCGTGTGTACTCACCAAATTCCTAAGTCAATTCCCTCTATCTCATAATGACTCCACCTCACAGCACATGGATTTTCACGACTTATCTCTGACCGCATTCCACTACCATCTGATCGAGCCTGATGCCCTCCCAGTGACAGCTCAGGATTAGCGTTACCCAAAGCTAAATCCCTGTATTGTAGAGCAGTGATGTACAGGTAAAGCTGTGAGGAGGCAGCTGTAGAGCCCGGGGCCAGTGTAAGAGGAGGAGAGAACCCACACAAAAATGGCCCCCCAAAAAGAGTTTAAAGAGGGGGTATTATGCAAATGGTGTTTTTGGAGCTTTCTACCATGTTATTTATAATGTTCTCTCATCAAAAACATGCCTGAAGAGGTTTTAGATGTCATTCATGCATGTAATCTAGTGATTTCTCCTATTCGAACTGTCTTTATGCTTAGCAGTAAAATCCAAAGTTCCGCCCACAAGCCTACGCCTCACTCATGCTTCCACATGACAGTTCTTCATAAAAATACAAAAAACATAATGCAAAACTGTACACGGCAACAACATCATCTGACAACATCAACATCTGAAAGGGAAGTGACTTAGCACGGAGAGCAACAGGGGACAGGGGACTTGTGTTAGCAATTCATATCCCATAGAAGTAAAATACTCCCTCTTTAATATCCCCCCCCCTTTAAAATCTGAGGTGATTTTAAAAGCACATTATCACAGGTGAGTGGGTGGCAAAAATGTATTAGATTAAACAGGTATATGCTGTACAGTACTATTGTACAGGTTGGCCCAAAAGTCACTGACAGTTGAAAAAAAATCATAACTCTTTTCTTTCTTAATATATTTCTTTTATTTTTTCACAGCATTTATAAGTACCCTTCCGACATTAATATGACCAAATATACCACCGAGGAACGAACCCTCATTGTACAGTGGTACTTCGAGTCACATGGGTCAAATTCAGAAACCCAGCGATGTTACTCTCGACATTTTAATACCAGAGATGCCCCAAGCATAAATGCCATTAAAGGAATAATAAGTGGTTTTCAAAGACAGGGGGCAGTATGTGATCTCCCGAGACTTGACTAGTCCAGATTTCTTCCTGTGGGGCTATCTTAAAGAAAAGGTGTTTGTGAAGAAACCTCAGACAATAAACGACTTAAAACCACATATCGAGGATCAAATGAGACTTTTTTACCTCCCCTAGTTTAAGTAGAGACAAGTTCAAGTGCACGTGAACAATTATAACCGTATATATTGCCAAAAATCTCGGAAGGTTTAGTTTTTCCTAATGCTAAAATTTCGCGAGTATAACTTAAGAATTATAGGAGCCATTGAAGATTTGAAAGTGTCAGTGACTTTTGGGCCACCCTATAGTATAGTGCCGTAACCGTGCTTCACTTTGTGTTGGCACTTCCAGTTAAGCGGAAATCCAATTCATTTCATGGAGAATTTGGGAAACTTTTGGAGCTAAAATCTGATATAAAGTAGCATTGTGTCAAATGTTTTATGTTCATGTGAGCAACAAGTCAACACCGATTCTCTGGAGGCTTTAAAACGCCTCTGTAGAACTGATTTACTGTCAAGATCAGCCCCATGCAAAATAATACAACGCCAGTGACGATAGCGGCGCCAACGGCAACTTTGGGAATAAGGTGAATAAGAGTAACCTCTAGTGGGAGTGGAGGTGAACAGGGTAACAGTATTTCTGTCACAGAGGAAGCTCAAATACAGTCACGAGCTTGTAGTTTGTGTGGTTTCTAGCACAGCCTTGATACAGACATTTTGCGGGAAGGCAGCTTTATTTCTCTCCCGGCGCAGTCAGACGGGAGGTGCTAAGAGCGTTCTACACAAACTGAGACATACTGACAGGATGATGAGAAGAAACACCTCACAGCTCTCTCACTCCTCCGCTCTATAATACAGCTACACGGCAAATACGAGTTCTTCTCTCAAACAGAAAACAGTCTGTTCCACCTTGTGATGTCAATTGTTAAAATACAGGATGCACTCCACTGTGTTTTCAAACTCCATACACCTTCGCTAGAATCATTTTGAATTTGAATTTCCACCCTGGAATTGCCAATCTATACTGAATTTAATGTAAAAGGAGCTGTTAACTTGAAAACTACCACTTCATGACATCACAAGGTGGAACAGAGCATTTTGAGCTTTGGAGATGTAGCCAAACTAATAATAAAGGGTTACTCAAGCATGTGTGGATGAAACAGTCCTTCTTTTGACCTGGATTAGGCTTTGTTTAGTTCTGCTTGTTCAGTAGCAGTTTAAACACCCAGTTAAGCCCTGGTTTAGTCCTGGTTTAGTCCTGGTTTAGTCCTGGTTTAGTCCTTGTTTAGCCCTGGTTTAGCCCTGGTTTAGCCTTTGTTTAGCCCTGGTACAGTCCTAGATTAGTCTCGTACCTTTGCGTATGCCTGCGTAGCTAGTGGACAGGCCGCTCCTCTTCTTGCGGTGTCGGTAGAGCCAGATGCTGAAGACCATGAGGATGATCCAGCAGGCCGCGCCGATGCCCGCGATGAACGCCGGCTGCTTCACCACGTCGGAGATCTGCTGGGACAGAGGGTTACCGCCGTTCACCCCCTCCGTCATCCGACCAGAGGAGTCTACGAGGAAGGACACAAGAGGAGAGAGAGATGCCTTTCAGTAGACATACTAAGGATACTAAGGAATAGGCTTGATACTCAATACTGATACCAATACCACTATGATAATAAAAAACACGCTTTCTTCAGACAATAGAATGTGATTTTCACCATTAAAGAGGGAGCATTTCAGTTCTATAGGGTATTTTTATATTTAAATCTTAGTACTTTCTTTTCTATTCCCATGTGGCCTTATATCTGTGTAATCCCTCAGTGGTCCGGGTAGGTTCCATAGTGGTCCATGGGTGTATACTAGTCTATGTGTCTTATACTTGTTCTGATACAGCTCAAGATCATTCTAAAGATGTTCAGGAAAGGTTTATTTCTGTCCTGTGAATGGGACTTTTTTAGTATCATACCTGTGAAAAATTAGTATGAGAACCCATTCTGGAACTTTTTTTGTCTTTGCAAAAGCTTTCAAAATATAGTAAAGTTCCAAGGACAAGATTTTTACCAGGACAAATTGCAGTTGTTTATATACTTGGGGCTCACAATCATCACATACTACACATTTTAATAAATTTTATGTTATTTTACCAATTAGTTTGAGGACTAACTCATTTTTTTCCACTGCATTTTCCATTGGGTCAGTAGCCACAGCTGCCCTGAGAAGAACTGGCAAAGAACTGGCTGACCCGACAGTCACCACTCACCCACAACAGCACCATCATCATACTCAGGCCTGATGGGTAAAGTGCCTTGCCCAAGGAAACAACAACAGCACGATCAGATGACATGAGGAACATCTCGCATCCTCATAAACATAATCTCAGTACATTAGCGTGAGACGGCTGCGCGCTTTGATTGACAATTTTTCTTTTAATTTCGATTCAAATTTGAACACAGTCATTTCCCGAAAGTCCCATTCAGTCAAACTTATTAAATTTGCTGGTTATCCCGGCGATGTTTACAGTACTTAATCCCTCGGTTGCTGTGTAAGTGCTGAAAGGGTAGGCAGGTTGGGTCTTGAACACGTTAGCTTGGGTTACAAAAGTACCTGTGTAATTGTGTGGACTTGGCGTAGGCTCAGTGAAATGAAAAGGCCGGTGGATTTACGCCATGATGATTTGTCAGTTCGTTTTGTGCGTAATCGTCTCCTCGGGCAGGAACATTCAAAGCTACATTAGCACAATGCAACAATGAGTGTTTGTGTAAGCTACTGGGAACAGTTTAAAGGCGCTCTACCTGATTACTATCGTCTTAAAAAAAAACATGAAAAACAGAACTGGTTCATTTTAAACAGTTTGCAGTGGTCCAAAGTTATTCCTCCTTTCAGAGACCAGAGTGGAGTTTTGCCATGACTGTAATGCTAACAACAACAAGCATGCTAACCGTGCACCTGATAGAGCACTTTTTAATTAGATGCAGTGAACTTATTTTGACCTCAAGAGCTGCTTATATGATAAATCTGTACTGGGGCAAGACACATTTTACTCAAAGACATGGGAAAAAGCGCGTACAAGACTAACTAAAATCATACAACATAAATGATTTAAAGGTCTATAATGATGTACAAAAAAACGTTTGTTTTAAATAAAAGTGTAGGTCTTGTGGTCATTAGTTACCACAGAGCTGATTAGCCCTGAGCTTTCAAACTTTTAAATTCACTTTCTACATACAAAGTGAATTCAACAAACAAGTTGGATGGTAATTAGAATTTTACGCCTGATGCCTGATCTGTTACAAGCAGCTACAATACTGTATCTGGAGTGAGGAATGATGGAAGTGTCTTGCCCATGGACACAATGCTAACTTCTGATCAAAGAGTTAGCACTATTTAATGTTTCCAAATATATAAAAACAGACATTGCACTTTTATTTGAATATTTTAGTCTAATTGCTTCATAAAAAAAACCCTAAACTTATGTATTTTTAATTAATTAATTAATTAATTTATTTATTTTTTTAATTCATTCATTCATTTATTTGCACCAGCTAAAACCAAAATCTGGCATTTTGTTTAATTTTATAATTTAATTTCATTGCTTTAAACATACACTTTACAAGAGAACATTTTTTGTCATTTATTTTAATTCTATTTTAATGTAATTTTTTGCTATAGGTCCATCATGTAACACTCTTAGTTTAAACTTGGAAAAAACATGGGGAAAAAAGTCCTCGTCAGTTTGCGATGTGGCACATACCAAGTTGGAAGTATGTGATCTCACTCTTGACCCCTGGCCCCGCTCCGGTGCTGGCTGCCACCTCCACGCTGTAGCGCACCCCAGTGGCCAGACCCGAGATGAGCACGGACAGGGTGGAGCCGTCCACTGTGCGGTTTATGTGGTAGCGGCTCTCGTTTCCCAAGCACCAGATCTGAAAACACAAATCGTCACAAATCGGTCAAAAAGATAAATATATTTATACATAGAAAACACAACATAAATTCAGGCAACATAAATTCGCTGTTAGCCAATCACAGCCTTTGAAACACAACCAATCACCTTTCACTACATTCACGTAATTGTACTCTCTCTCTCTCCTAGCATTTCAGTTACAACCCAACTCCGAACCACCTTCACCGCAGCAGCAAAATCATCAGCCTCCTCAGCCTCTCCATCTCCTCTTCAACACATCAACCTGTGTCTGGGTCTATGAAATCCACCATTTTTGGCTCTTAACTAAATCACTTACAGCTAAACTTCAGGATGTAAGTGGTGCAACGTAATAGTATATACATTTGAAAAGTAAAAATAGATATCTCGTAGTACTTTTAGATGCTTTTAGATCACTTTTTTTCTCTTGCAAGTCACTATAGCAAAGGTCTGTTGCTAACTTTTATGGACAACTTATGCCTAGTCAAACTTTAACCATACACAAGCTACTCTTCTGACCTCAAAATGATCCCACAATTCAATTACCCACAAACTAACCAAGATGAAAAAATCTCATTCCAAAACACCATATACTGAGCTATAGGTGTAACAACATTAACAAACTACCAGTAAATCCAGTCTTTTACAGCCCGCCATAGCGCAGAATAGCCATTGTGCTAATACCTCTGGACACATAAGACATTCTACCATATACTTTTTCCTTTTACTACCCCTGTTCAAAATAGCGCCAGTGTTAGCCGGGCTAGCCATAACACGCGTCAAAACAGCTCCTATACCAATGAAAACCAATGACTAGGCGGATAACCCAATTTGTGCTGGAGCAAAGTGCCGTCAGGTCCAGGAAAAGAGCCCCGGGTCCCCGTGAGAAGTGCCCTCTAAGCTCTGCATGGGGCAAGGGCCTCCACCGCCTCCTACAGACCCCCAGAGTGGAACTATTGCAACAATTCCAGCCCCCGCATAGACTGGACCAAATACAGGCTTGAAATGTACCAGGGAACATAATGGGAATTGGTTGGTATTGTAATACAAAACAAGATGGGATTTATCAGCTACAGATATTGGTAGAAATCATTTTTATTGCACAAGTAACTAATCAAAATACCTAATCTGCTTGAACTGGATTTGACGGGTAAAAATAAACAACTTATTAAAATTGAAATACATTAAAATAAAGACTACCAAATTATTTAAAAATGTAGAATACTTCAGTTTGTGGTGTTGTTTTAATACTTATTATGCCTCAAAATTAATTAGCATTAGTTTTGAGACACAAACTGTCTCTTTCTAAACACAGAAGTGCCTCTGGTGAAGTATTTATTTTATTTGTGCAGTGTTTAACATGTTAGTGACATTCACCCGCAGGTCCCTGTCCTGTCTGACTGTGACCTCTGACCCCTTACCCACCTGCAGCTTCCTGTCCACTGCATGATCTTTAAATATTTACTCATTTTAGCATGACTCTGAAAAAACCTCATAGAGTTAAAACTGGACAGGAAGTAGTGACACTAACAGTGAGGTTGCCAGGTGATGTTGTGAACAGTCTATTTTTTTATTCACTGATTCATGAATTTCTAGTAATTAATTTACGGAAATATTTTCATTAATTTTAAATGTATTTATTTATTCAATTAATCAATTTCAGTTACTGCAGTTACTGTGGCTTTAATAAGAAATACAATAATAAAAATAATATATATATATTTTTTTGCTATCCATGTACTTTAAATGTACTTTTACTCTCTTTTCTGATCTGTTCTAATGTTGTTTCCTCATCACAAACAGACCTGCAGTTGTGTTTTGTTTCATTTCCACATTTTTAACACACAAACCCTGCATATTTAGGCTGATTTCTTCTCTCCAACAGAAAACACTCTGTTCTACCTTGTGATGTCATGTGGTAATAAAGGAAATGCTCCGCTGTGTTTTTAAACTCCATGCACATTCACTGCACCTTCATTTAGACGATTTCAGCCCTGGAATCGCCAAACTCTACTGAACTAAAGGTAAAATGTAGCTGGTAAACTGAAAACTACCACAAAGCTCACAAGAGTCCATTTCACATAATATATAACCTTTAAAAGCTCAAGGCTATGATGAATTACTGGTGAAAAAAGCATGAAATGAATCCAGTAGCACACAGCTTTACCTGTGAAATCAACATAATAAGTTGGGTTTTCCACAGATTTCACCATATTGGACTGCAGTACAGTTCACTTTTAGGAGTTTAGCAAATGTAGGCATTAAAGGTCCTATTTTACACAAAAGTGATATACATATACAGGGTTTGTGAATTAAACTTGTGTGAATGAAGCAAAACACAACCACAGGTCTGTTTGTGATGAGGAAACAACATTAGAACATAGATCTGAAAATATCTAATATGGGCTCTTTAAATAACACAAGACTGGCAGAATTTATTTAGTAATAGTAGTAGCATATTTGAGTAATTATGGGAAGGGCTGCTTTCCTCATTCCTGACATTTAATGATGTTCTTTTGGAGTGTTTGCATGTTCTATGTTGGATCTGCATGAGAGATAACAAGAAACACTGTAAAAACATCCTAGAGTACTGAGAATGTCCTGTACAAACTGCTAATTGCAATAATTACTGACACCACCAGATGGCACCCTTCTCACACGCTTCCCGTTAACCCTCTGGATGTTCTTCTCATCCACCTCTCTTTCTCTTTTATACTCTCTCTCTCCTCACAGCTGTCTGACAGGACCACAAAGGTGAGTCTGGAGCATATCCCTGGGGTCTCTTCTCTCTCCCTCCCTATCCCCCCTCCCTCTCTTTCTCTCTCTTTCTTCCTTTTCCCGTCCTCTTTCTTTTTCTCTGTCTCTTTCTGTTCCACTCCCTCATCCTCCTTCTCCCCATTGTGTCTCTCTTACTCTAACTCTTTATCTCTCTCTCCCTCCTCTCTCACTTCCCCCCTCTGCCTGTCCTTTAATCTACCCCTCATCCCAACCTTGCTCCTTTCTATCCTTTCTCCTCTCCTCTAACTTTCCCCCTTCTCCCTCCTCCTATTATCCCTCTCTCTTTCCCTCCTTCTAACCCATTGTCTTTCTATCTATCTTTATCTCTGCATCCCACTCCTCTCTCCCTCTCCTCTACTACACTCGACTTCTCTCTGTTCTTCTTCCCCTCCTCTTTCTCCCTCTGCTCTCATCTCTTCCTCTCCCTCCACTTTTTTTCTAGTTCTCTGTCTCCCCCTCCTTCCTCCTTCTGTCCTCTCCCTCCCATCTCCCCCTCCCTCCGTGTTTACCTTGTACTCCTGGACCAGCCCATTCCTCTCATCTTCCGGAGGCGGTTGCCAGGAGACCAGGATGGCTGTCCCGTTGTCTCCGCTCTCTGTTACCGTGACGTCGCTGGGTGGGGCGCTGGGGGCTGGGACAAAAGAACAGAACACCTTTAAAACAGATGCATTTCCACCTGATTCCAGAGAGTTCTTATTTAGCTGCAAAACATATTGTCCATACAAAAGGTTACCCAATATTATATTAGGATACTGCAAACAGAAAAGAAAATTACATTAAATTGAAAACATAATAATAACAATAATAAAAAAAATAAGATAAGAGAACCTTTATTTTGTCCCACAGTGAGGAAATTTCATTGTTGCTATGCAAGGGAATAGAAATAGGCTCTCAAAAACACACAAAGGCACATGTATGTACATGGAAAAACACCATGTACAGATAGTATATTTAAAAGGGAATACATTAGACTGAGATTCCTGCTTCTCGCTTGGCTTGACGATTGAAACTTTATATTTTATTGTTATGAATAAAGTATGATGATATAAAACTTAAAAACGAGAGCGAACATTTAAGCTCTGAGCCGGCAAATGATCCTCACACATGTTATTATTACACATGATCCTCACACATGTTATTACACATGATCCTCACACATGTTATTATTACACATGATCCTCACACATGTTATTATTACACATGATCCTCACACATGATTGTCACACATGTTATTATTACACATGATCCTCACACATGGTCCTCACACATGTTATTATTACACATGATCCTCACACATGTTATTATTACACATGATCCTCACACATGTTATTATTACACATTATCCTCACACATGTTATTATTACATATTATCCTCACACATGTTATCACTGCACATGATCCTTACACATGATCCACACACATTTTACACATGATCCTCCACACATGTTATTATTACACATGATCCTCACCATGTCCTGATGACACAACTCACACATGATCCTTTCACATTATCCTCACCTGTCTTTTGCCTACTGAAACAACAATAGCATTTTCTTCAGATTTTTTTTTTATTTTGACATTTTCAGCAACCTGTAACCACACTGAAAATAATGTAAATAAACCCTGTATTTTGCCCAGGGTCAACACTGCTCTTCCAACCAAGATTTGAACCAGTAACCCTATGAAAATAATTCAAAGTTTGTTTCATTTCTGTAGATTATACATTGTGTACATATGCATATGTATGTTTTTACAGTGTAACCCCCGTTCGCCCCTCCTTCCTCTGTCAAACTGTGCTCTTTATCTCTCCGTGAGTCTGAACCGCGATACAGAACAAAGCGCTAACGGATAATTAGGACGCTTTCATATCAGGCAGTCGTTTTGAAATATCCTGTGTGAAAAAACAGAAAGTGTGTGCGCACCCTGCGTGCACAGCGGGAACTGTGGAGGATTCTGGAAAGAGTACAAAACATTTACAAATGTGGTGGAAAACCCATGGATAATTAATATGTTTTCAATTCACGATTTTGTTTTGAATTTAGAATGAGTCGAAGGAATTTCAGTTTGAGCATAAACTGTAAAGCGGAGGGAGAGTTATAGTAAGTGACAGTAATAGCAGTTGTAGTTGCCACAGCAGTAGTCATAGTAGTAGTAATAGTCGTGCTAACAGTAATAGCAGAAGTACTGGCAACCCAAATGAGGGCAGGATGAGAATAATCATCTTGAACCAAAACACGAAAATTATAACATAAACAACTTGTCCATCATGTCCAATGTTTTTTGCAACTAAGAATAAATCAGCATTAAAAAAGTTATATTTGGTTGAAGGTGTTTACTTCATATTGGGGGACACAGACAGGTCACGCTTATAGGATTTAGTTTTCAATTTCTTACATACAGCTCCTTTAAAATCCTTGCTCACATTTTAGATTTAGTCGTTCATAAAAATCATCGCCACAAATTAGTTTCTGAAATGGGAAAACTCTGGACATTTTTGATATTCTGAGCACGTCATTATATTTTATACATTACATATGGCTCTTTAACGACTTCCTGACTTCCTAACATTTATCCAGACCGCCCCAGCACCACGCCCAACGAGGCATGCACCCACAGAGCTCGGCAAAACCACCCAAGACTTATGATTATTGCTCTATTTCATTATTTATCTGAATGGAAGCACTTCAGAGTTTTTCTACCATGGACCGCTCCTGGACAAATGACAAGCTTAGGGCGAGAACATTTGGTGGCACTCGTATGTTTTAAAAGTTGCTGATCCAAACATAATATTTGTTTCTGTGGTTCAGTAGTTTACTCGGCAGTTTACTTTAACAGTTTGCAGTGGTCCAAGCTACTCCTCACTTACCTTAAGCATTCTGAACGTGCTAATGTTCACCATGATGAGTTTATAAGAGCTTTTCACAACTCTCAAAGATCAGAGTTCCTGATTACTGGACAATAAAATACTTTCTAATTAGATACAGGCAGCAACCAGAACTTAGTTTGACCTCAAGAGCTGCTTATGCGATATATATCTATACTGAGGTAAGACACATTCTTTGAAACAACATTATAACATAGATCAGAATCAGAGTGATATGGGCCCTTTAACTGTCTGGCCACTCACCTTCCTCCAGAGTCCTGCCGATCTTCACGTCGCTGTCCGTGCCCTGGAATTCGTTGAAGAATGGTCGCACTTTAAACTCATAGGTGACACCCTTCTTGAGCTGGGGCACCACAGCGCTGTCCTCTGCCGCCGTACGCACCTCAAAAACCGACCAATCGCTACGCACCTGGCCCTCTCCTGGAGATGGCCGATAGAGCACTTTGTATCCCTGGATGTACTGGGACTGCTGCTCCACCTGCGCACACAAGACAGGACAAATACGGGTTCAATATCAAGACTTATTACTGCTATATTATGCATTATTGCATTATTTATTGGCCTTTAAACATGTGTTAATCTTTAAACCTTTGCCTTCGAACTTTCAGTTTTAGAAATTACAATAACGACTATCTTAAGACAATAGACATCACATTCCTACAGCTACAGTAACTAAACTAGGAACTGGTGTTAGGTCACAATCTACTGGCAGCGGAGGGAATTACTATTGAAAAAACAAACAACAACTAGGGTCAGCAACCTTTACTGATATTCTAACCCAAGAATTTGATGGTGGAAATGCTTACAAGAAGTGTGGTGATGATTTATGTTTTACCTGTGACGTAACAATCCTGGAGAATTCAAAATTATTATTATTTTTTTTAGTTCTAACAATGGAATACAGCTCCAGGTATTTTTTTGATGAGGGGATAATGTTATAACATGTCAAAAGCTTCATAATTTAAGTGGAGAAATGCATTTGACCCATTGTTCGATGTGGCTAGGGTAACTTAACTGCACCAAACAATGGATCAAATGCACTTCTTCCACTTATAGTATGCTCGGTATAAAGAGTCTATAAGGGACTCCTGCGGTTTGAAGTTGCCCAGCCAAAGGTTACTTCTGGTATAGTTTCAATGTTTGAACACTTGTACCTGTACACACATATAAATAGCATTTTGACTATATACAAATAATAATGCTATAAACTGATAAACCTATAATAGACAATAATAATAGTAGCTAGCTCATTGGAGACACAACTGTTAGCATAGTCCTTTGGCTGGCATGGGTCTGGCCTGCAGTATTCTAAGCTCACCCTGCCCCCACCTCACGCCCCAACGCGGCGCAGAGGGGCAGAGGGGGCATAGGGGGCATAGGGCAGCAGCGAGGTGCGTGCCAGCCTGCCCCGCGCTGATAGAAACCACTTGACGGCTGTTAAAATAATACTGTAGAAGAGGAAGAGTGGAGTGTGAACGCTCTTAAGTGTAAATGTGGAACAGATGTGAGGGAGGGGATGGAGTGAGGGGAGGGCGGGGAACAGGGCTTTATATTTGGACCAGCGTTATCTACTGACATTTTGAATAGGAACAATAAAAATATACAACATGTAGTATATGGGTTAACAATGACTATAAAAACCCATTGTTACATATAATCATATTATTAACAATTAGAACAAGTAGTTTTGATTATATAATAGTTCACATGTAAGGTTAAGGTAAGACACGGGGAGAAACATCCACGTGGGAATCCAACCCAAAACCTTCTTGCTATGAGGTGTGACTTCTAGCCCTCAGCCACCATCTAAGTGCATATAAAAGAGGTCATATAATCATTTATAGCCTAGTCAAATATACTCAAATGTAGATTATATTTGGTGCAAATTGAATCACTGTGTGTGTGTGCGGCTGTCTGAGTTCTACACATTAGCAATCTGGGATGGTTCTTGCTGAAAGTGACCGAAAAAAAGCAAAAAAAAAAAACCCAAAACAAACAACATCAGAGTTATAGGTAACACTTTATAATAACTATAGCCTCTTTAGCCTTAATAGAGCATGAACAAACACTTAATTAATAATGAACAAACACTTAA
Source organism: Periophthalmus modestus (assembly GCA_019594935.1). Lineage (NCBI taxonomy): Eukaryota > Metazoa > Chordata > Actinopteri > Gobiiformes > Gobiidae > Periophthalmus > Periophthalmus modestus. The sequence continues at coordinate 9,764,662 of JAIEZT010000016.1, forward strand.
TTAACAATGACTCATGCTTAATAACTACTTAATTACGGCCTTAATTAACACTTCATTAACAAGTGTTTGAGTTAATACTTAACTAACCATTTGTAAATGCTTATTTAAGGAGTAACTAAGTGTGAAATAAGTATGAGTAATTGTACCCAACACAGGCCAATTAATTGCTAATTCAGTGTTAATTAAGGTTGTAATTAAGTAGTTATTAAGCATGAATCATTAAGTGTTTCTTCATTATTGATTAAGTGTTTCTTCATTATTAATTCATTGTTTGTTCATTATTAATTAAGTCTTTGTTCATGCTTTATTAAGGCCAAATAGGCTATAGTTATTATAAAGTGTTACCGAGTTATATAACGTTTTTTTGGACATGCTTCACAAACAATAAGCAGAATAAGCAGCACAACTAGCAGGAGACGACACTGGGGGTCATGGGGGGATGCCAGAGTGAACAGGTGAGTTTTCAGGAGTGATCCGAAGCTGAGACAAAAGCACACATCTTCCCTGTCCACTAAAACAGGCTGATGTACCTCCACCCGTGTTGCCATGTTTGCTTTGGTTTGCTTGGCTGCTTCACCTTGTTTTGAACTCACAAATATCAGAGAATCCATCTTACTGGAAAGGTTATACTGCAGATGATAGATATGATGATAGTTTTATAAGGCACATTAAATCCGTATACAGAGGCAGAATTCTTCTTCTCCACGGTGACCTGCTCTGCCCCTCTGCCCCGCTGCCCACATCCTCTGCCACATAAACCCCTGATGATGGATGGACCTCGGAAAGTGGGAGAAGTGAAAAAGATACTGCCATGTCCGGGCTAATGTGAGCGATTACAGGCCAGTTTTCCCCGTCTGCTTGGAATGTTCCACCGTATTCCGACCGGTTTAGCTAGCTTTAATCCTTTCCCAATGTGGACCCTCTTGGCATCCACTTCGTCTTTGTGCTAAGCTAAATGCTAACACAGTTTTTACATAATCAAGACCACCTGAGCACGTTATACAGAGGGAGGGACGCGGAATGGCTAACAGCTTTACAGGAGCACGCTGCCAAGTTTCACTGGGAGGCTATAGGAATGTTAGCATAATGCGCTAATCGTAGAGGTGGGTAGTGATAATTTACATGATTTCAGTTATATTTACTTGGAAAAAAGTTTTAAAAAGTAAGAGTACACTTGAGATAAAGCAGTTAAACCAAATAAAGTGAATCAACCAACTATTGTTTTATGTTTGTGAGTTTTATGTAAGATACTTTTCCTTAATTTCTAAATCTTTTTGGAATACAATTGTGCTTGTTTGTGCTTATTTCATGTCTGATTGTGTAATTATGAAATAATACGTAAACGTCTGTGGGATTCATAAAGTAACACAGTACAGTGTGCAAAAAGACCTGTATTGGCATATATTCATATACTGAGTACTACTTTAGTGTCCACTCACCGTCCACTGCACACGCACTGACGAGGACGACAGGATGGTGGGGTTGTGCAGGTGGATGACCACATCTCCCAGATCTTTCTGGATCTGCCGGTGGTCCACGCCCTGGCTCGTGGGAGGGATGTCTGCCAAAAACACAGCTCTGTAAGCCCCTACTTCTTATAGACCAGATAATCATTTTGTCATTATTATTTTTTTCCCCTCATACAGTGATAGAATTTATTTAAATATTGTTTCATCTGCCAACCCTCTGGCTGGTGGGCAAACACTCAACCCACATTGCTCTTGACTAGCTAATGCTAATATAGAACAGAATGTAGTGGACTCACCTTGAGTCTTGATAGCGTCTGCGATGGGGCTGGGCTCACTCAGGCCGTAGGCGTTGGCAGCTCTCACCAAGAACAGGTAGACGGCACTGGGTCTCAGCCCCTTCAGCACAAAGCTCTCCGTCTTCACATGCTCCGCCAGGGTCTGCCAACTGCTGCCTGACGCGTGGCTGTGGAGACGCACACATGGAAAACCATTCTCAGGGTTTCATTTCAATAATGGGCTGTGGAGCTCCCAGACAACATTCCTCAGTATAGAATGCAGACTGTATATCTCTGGACTGCAAATAGCAAGTTAGCATAGCTGCAAATTGGCTCCATTGGGCCTGGCTTCAATTCAGTTGCTACTGAAAAAATGCCACCCTTTCTTCAGACAGGCTTGTCTGTCTGGCATTAAAATGCTTGAGCCGCTCTACATGATGGAAGCGCAAGTGCGATCAACAGCCTCGCTCCTGAGTTGGCTTTGTGGTTGCCATGACACGCACACTCGGATTTCCAAATATGGAACTTGGCTCCAAAATTAGTCGATATAACTGCTACCCTTGATTGGATTCAACTAGCTCTAGCCCAAAGCATTGGCTAACACTATCCAGAGACATATACAGTAATGCACTAGAATAGGCCAAGCTAGAGGTCTCTTAAAGGCCTCAATGACATAAGAGATGGGCGGGGCTTACCTGAAGGCCTCAATGAAGAGGTGGACACGGCTCACCTGGAGGCCTTGATGGCATAACAAGTGGGCGGGGCTTACCTGAAGGCTTCGATGACATAAGAAGTGGGTGTGGCTCCAGACAGCAGGTTGGGCTTCCAGGACAGGGTGACGGAGGTGCGGGTAACCTCTGTGACCTCCGGTTTGGACGGAGCAGAAGGGATGAGGGCGGGGTCAGTCGGTCTGTTGGGTTGAACAGGAGCTCCAAACTCTGAGGGGCACACACATTACACTTAATATGAATAACACATAAACTTCTATAAACATTACATAACATCTGCACTAAGGTGTTATTACTTTGTCTGAAATGTTCCATAGTAAACTTATCCATCCAGGTCTTTGCATTGCTCAAAAAAACATGCAGTATTATAGCGACCAGGCCCTCCTTTCTACAGATTTGAGCTGTGACTTGTACTGGTAGCATCTCTCCTTGTTTCCATGGATATACGTAGTTAAGTTTAATGGAATACTGTGAAACATTCAAAGCTAACCAATTAGATCTCCATGGAGACAAAAAGGTGGCACACCATCCACTGGAACTGTAAAAAATAAAAAAAAAGTCTCACCTTGGACCTCCAGATGTGCCTTCCACGTGGCCTCTCCGCTCGGCGTGGACGCGATGCAAGTGTACGTGCCAGTGTCGCTGAGCTGCGGGCAAAATAACACTTGTTAATTGAAATGATGAACTAAAATAAGCCTCCATAATGACCCCTCCTCCTCCCCCTTCCTCCCTCTGCACAGTCCCAGGCACCTGTCCCTGTTCCCTAATCTCCCTCACCCCTCACCCCTCGCACTGGCCCACAGCAGCTGCACACAGGCCCAACTCATCCAATCCAGGCCAAGGGAAAGATGTTCACACTCTTCAGACGCTAACTAGGGACTATTTTCCCTCGGTGTTATGCCCCCGATCGGCAGACATGGAGGAGTGGGCACCGCTATGCAACAGACGCAAAGACAATGTGTGTGTATGTGTTTGAACAGAACTACACTGAAAAGGTGAGGGTTCTATGCCTGGTAGGATTTTATGATTTCTTATATTTTGATTGTATAGCAGAATATTCACTCCCTTTATCTACTTGGCAGTTGTACTTTGGTGATTACTCCTGATGCCACAGCTGCCCTGGGACAGTCTGCAGGCAGGGTGGGTGCAATGACTTGTCCTTGGATTTACACCTTCTTGCTGTGAAGTGATTGAACTACAAACTCAGCAAACTATTGTAATTTGTCTTGTAATCGACCCAATTTGCATGACATGTTGTCCTAAAAATTTGCATAAGTATTTTGTTCAACACGATTACTTAGTAGAATATACTGTAAATATTTAGTCGATCATCAGCCCAGATAGTACACACTGACACTGACAACCCATCTTGCTTCACTGCTCTAAAACGTGCAAGGAACTGAAAATACATGCATGTGAATACTTGCAATGCGCGGACGATTTGTGAAAAAGAACTACTTAGACACATCTGAATGCTTACTTTCTCCTTATTCTGTTTGAAAACCAGGTTAGGTCCTCCAGTTTCAAGGTACACATTCAGAATATTGATCCCTATAGGGAATTTTGTCCTGTGCCTTTGACTCATCCTTCAATTCAGTGGGACCCATCTCTAGATCTTGGTCTCGTCTTGGTCAGGACTACCTTAGCTGGAGGAATTCGACGTATTGTACTTATTATAGACAGATTGAGAACCTGAACGACCCAATGGAAACCAACCAAAGAAATAACAATCTAAAAACTTTACACAGAAAGATCCCACCCGCTTGAGATTCTCGCTGTGAGGTGCAAGAGCTATCAAACTACTCACCTACTAACCGAGCCTGTCAGCATTGCTTTTGTATCAAAGTATGTCCAGCAACATCTGAGAATTGAACCTTAATGTTGTTTCCTCACCACAAATATACCAGGAGTTGTGTTTTGTTTCATTCACAAAAGTTTAACTGAAAAACACTCTGTTCCACCTTGTGATGTCATGTGGTGAAACAGAAAGTGCTTTAAACTCCTTACACCTTCACTAGAATCATTTGGATGATTTCAGTCCTGGTGTTGCTAATCTCTTCTGAACTGAAGGTAAAATGAGTTGTGAACTTGAAAACTACCACTTCATGACATCACAAGGTGGAACGGAGCATTTTGAGCTTTGGAGATGTAAACTAAACGATGCAGTAATTCACCTTCTAAACAGACAGAGACTTAACAGCCCTTCCACCCACATAGAAATTACTTCACTCCAGCCATTTTTAAGTTTTAAAATGTACTTTTCTTTGGTAGATACTTCAACAATTTGAGATTTTTGTTTTGAAATCCAATCAAATCAAAATACTGGAGGTACACTGTTAAGAGAGACGTAACGTAAAAAGTAGAATTTGAAAAGTCGCTAACAGCTTATTTCAGATTAGAAGGTGTTTGGATGTGGGAGGTGGGTGAGAGGGCCTCCCTGTGGTGATGCTGCTGCTGCTGTAAACAAGCTAACCCAAAAAAAGTGCTAGCTAGCCTCCAGGTGAACTGCTTTTAGTGTTTTGTCAAGAAAACTGTTGAAATGCTACCACCCACATGAGGTGCAACTGCAGCTTCTTCATTAAAGCAATGCTGGAATGACTTTGTGTGGCTCTCTGCAAAAACTATTTTAATTGTTGTAAGTTCAAATGACTCAAAATCGGAAAATTACATCGTTTAAAAAAAAAATTAAACTGACAGACAAGGTCACTGGACAAGGTGCTTTATTCAAATGAAATAAAATTAAAATAAAACTCATATTTAGTGTTGTCAAGATACTAAAATTTCAATTAAGATTCTACAGAACAGACCCGATTCCAATGATAATAAAAAGCCTCTTTCTTTAGACAATATACTGTGATTTTCTACATTAAATAGCAGCACTTTATTTTATATTCCCATGTGGCCTTATATCTGTGTAATCCCTCATTGGTCCAGGTAGGTTCCATAGTGGTCCATGTGTGTATACTAGTCTATGCGTCTTATACTTGTTCTGATACAGCTCAAGATCATTCTAAAGATATTCAGGAAAGGTTCATTTCTGTCCTGTGAGTATCGATACCTGCTCAAATGAGTATATCATTTTAGGGTTTTTTGACAACCCTTCTCCAGTTAAAAAAAAAACAACATACAATTTATAGTAACTCTTGATTTGTGTGGCTTTGACAGCATATTTTATTCACATCTCAGCCTTACAGTATTTACTATTAGACACATTATATTTGTCTATCCTCAGTGGTGCCTGTTCTGGTCTGTTTGTGATTGAGGCTGATTAACCCTTTATGCTCTAAGCTGACACTAGACTGTTTTATACTGTTGCATTTACCCTGTTCGAGAACTTTAAAAAACATTTAAACATTACACACCATTCACTGACTCATGATTTTGACGGTAACACTTTACAGTTGTGCTCTGTATTAAGACGCTAACTAGAAATACAACATTGACAAAAATAAAACACAATTGAACCAATGTGTTAAAGATTAAATGTACTCACTTGCACGGCATGTTGCCAACCAAAAAGTTGACCAAAAAAACTAAAAGCAAAATCTATAATGTAGAATTACCAATAAACTCAATGGATCTTATTGAAAATAATTCAAAAAGGTCTTCAGAATTCAAGCAGAGAAGAAGAGACACTACAGGAAAAACACTTTTTTTTTTTTTTTTTGTTTTTTTTGTCAGTTTGGTCTCTAAACATATAAGTATTCACATGGCATTTACACATAAAATGCCTTTTTTTTTTTTTTAACAAAAATATTACATGATAAAAAACACATAATGCATTTTTTTGTGTGAGTAAACTACAAAAGTTTCAAATTGATAACTCTATAATTTTTTTTTTTTCCTTTTTACCTGCAGTGTCTGACCTCAATAAACAAAATAAATAAATCAGTGTAATGTCAAACTTACGCAAATCAAGATTTAAATTTTATTTCCATTTGGATGTTGTTTTTTTTTGTTTGTTTTTTTTTGCAGTGTATCACCCCCTGTAGCTGAAACGACCCCTCCGTCCCAAACCTCTTCATTAGGGGGATGGCAGGTTGACTTTGAGGCCTGTATTATGGAAACACGCCTGTGGAGAAAGCGCGGTTCAGACCCGCCCCACCCGCCTGCCTCGCCCCGGTCGGCTAATCAAACGCACCCTGCCACCCACTGCCCAACACGCCACACTTCATCACTGTATATAAGACTGACACAACCCCCCACACCTCCCCCAAACACACACACACACACGCACACAACCCGGCCCATTTGATTGACAGGTTGGTGGGGGCGGGGCTGACAGGAACACATGGCTTATTTAGGCAGCAGCAGGGGGGATACTCATAGACAGATTTTGACAGTTTTAAGTATAGACGTGTGAAGAAAGGGAGTGAAAATGAGCCAAAAAGAGCTAGCACCCCAGCTCAACATACACAAAATAAAGATTATAGTTTAAAAGGCTAGTAATGATACTTTTACCTTATTTTAGTTTAGGGTTTACTGTGCATTTTCTAGGTGAATGGAGTAAACCACAAAGAAAGTACACGGAGTTTGGTACAATTTAGTCAGTGATTCAACACCTAAAACCAAAAAGGACTCTCTGTGATCTGAATAGTCACTACCTAAACCAGGGGTGTCCAAACTATGGCCCAGGTGCCAAATGCGGCCCTCAGACCAGCTTTTATTGGCCGTCAGACCTCCTGCTGAACCAGCCCAATTGATCATAAGCAGTACTTTTAACAGCAAATTAAACTATTTCTACCAGTATATCCTCAAACATCACATTGCAGTGTGATACAGACCTAAAATTAATGTGTTTCAAGCCTTATTAATACACAGCGGCTCTGTCAAAGCTGTGTATAAAGAACCTCACTGTATTGATCATCGGTCTGTGGCCCTCCGCCTCGAATATGTTTTGAGATGTGGCCCTTGATAAAAAGAAGTTTGGGCACCTCTGACCTAAACCTTAGCATCTGCAGCCAATCATCAATCAGTACTAGTGCAGCCTACATAGTATAACTGCCTAAGTCATTTTTTGGCCAAACTGAGTTATGTCTATACTAGCCAGACTCTGCTGCATCTGTAGGTGTCATTGGTACTGTCCTTGACCAATCGGAAAGCATTTTACAGCCAAAAGCACCGAACTGCTCCAGTCATCTTAAAAACATATTTTTGGAACTTATTTTTCCATTTCCCCAAAACTCTGAAAAATCACTTAGGCGCTAATGCTGTGACGCTAACCGTTTGTTTTGGCTGTAAGTGCTTTGGTTTGGTCTCATAATACTACTGTTTGGTCTATCTCAAATGTCACACATCCCAAACATCTCCACTGGTCATCTCATTGTTCCCGTTACCATCGGTTACCTCATATAATCCCAGAATTACCTTGGCATAACGGATCTGCAGCGCTCCAGTCTCCAGCTGTCGGACCCTGGAGTCGTGGGTGGAGACCAGCACTCCGTCCTTCCTCCACAGGATGGTGGGGGCGGGGCTTCCTGAGGCCTGGCAGCTCAGCATCACCGTTCCGTCCACTGCCACTGTCTGATTGGTCGGGCCCTGCCGGATCACGGGAGGAGGGCGGTCCGACACCACTGGGGAAGAAAGACACAGGGGTTATGGGACGTGGACCAAATGTTATGTATTTATATGTCTTTTGGTTGTAGTCTTATTCCATCTTTTATAAATTAAAGCGGGGGTATTTTACTTCTATGGGGTATTAACTATAACACGTAACATATTGAGATCATCATGTTACCTTTTATTGTTTTGAAAATGCTATATTCGCCCAAAATAATGTATTAACATGTTTTATAAGTTTCACCTACATATAACCGTAAGTAGAGTTTGAAAAGGGCCCAGGAGAGATCGCTAGATTACTCAAACATGCTATGTTATAACAGTATTCTTTTAAAAATCAGTTTTGCATAGTACCCCCAATTTAAGATATCGTATGTAACTTTCTGGAAGTGGCATGATTCCATGGAAATTGAAAGTTAAAAGCATGGATATATTTACTATATATATAAGTTTTTTGCAATACAAATAAGAGTCAGGTTTGTGGAGATGCAAGCCGCCTCAGAGTAAATCTACATTTTTCAGTGCTATAAACACAACCAAAAGAAGAAAAAAAACATGGTTTTATTTTCATCTCTGTGGACATTTGGCTACACAGTTACAGTGTGGTTCAGCCTTGTTTAGTTCTGGTTTAGCACTAATTCAAGCCTGGTTTAGTCCTGGACACAGATATACCTCGGGCCAGTCCCCCACAAAACACCAAACATTTTTCCCACAATGCACCAAACAACATTGGAAAATATGCAGACGAGTAACAAGGCGACTGGAGCGTGCTAGCCACAGTCACCCAATAAAGTCTGAGAGGAGGCATGCAACAGTGCACTTCTCATGGGACGGATTAAGGTTAGGATAAATTAAAGGACTAAAGCAGGACTAAGGCAGAACTAAATCAGGACTAAGCCAGGACTAAACCAGGACTAAACCAGGACTAAGCCAGGACTAAACCAGAGCTAAACCAGAACTAAACGAGGACTAAGCCAGGACTAAACCAGGACTAAGCCAAGACTAAACCAGGACTAAGCCAGGACTAAACCGGGACTAAACCGGGACTAAAACGGGACTAAACCAGAACTAAGCCAGGACTAAACCAGAGCTAAACCAGAACTAAACGAGGACTAAGCCAGGACTAAACCAGGACTAAGCCAAGACTAAACCAGGACTAAGCCAGGACTAAACCAGGACTAAACCGGGACTAAACCGGGATTAAAACAGGACTAAACCAGAACTAAGCCAGGACTAAACCAGAGCTAAACCAGAACTAAACGAGGACTAAGCCAGGACTAAACCAGGACTAAGCCAAGACTAAACCAGGACTAAACCAGGACTAAGCCAGGACTAAACCGGGACTAATCCGGGACTAAACCGGGACTAAACCAGAACTAAGCCAGGACTAAACCAGAACTAAACCAGGACTAAGCCAGGACTAAACCAGGACTAAACCAGGACTAAACCAGAACTAAGCCAGGACTAAACCAGAACTAAGCCAGGACTAAACCAGAACTAAACCAGGACTAAACCAGGACTAAACCAGGACTAAACTGGGACTAAACCAGAACTAAACCAGGACTAAAGCAGGACTAAAGCAGGACTAAACCTGGACTGAACCAGGACTAAACCAGAACTAAACCTGGAATAATATATTATCGACATTTTTTCTTGAGTTATATAAATCCCCTGATTTCACTGAGCCGTACACTGCAAAACATGTCAGGTCCAAAGACATGTTTTGAAAATTGTATCCGACACTTAATTTTTCCATTTCAAACTTTATGTAATTCTACAAATGCAGTTGAGCACTACAGGTCAAAACAGGAACAGTGGAGAGTGGAGATAGTCAAAACAGCTTACTTAAACCAGGCCTGTTCTGCAAAATGGACTTTGGAGTTTTTAAAACCATGTTATAGTTGTTTCTTCTCATTGACCCTCTGAAGTTGTATTTTGGGTGATTCGTGGATGTTTGAGTAATCTTACACTTACTATTTCGCCAATCCGTCCCACGACCCACTGTGATGTACACACTTCCTTCTCTAGTTTTATTTTCTTAATCAGTGATACTCAGTCATTTTGGGACAAATGAAAAACTCACTAGTGTGATGTCAGAGGTTATAACTACAGAGCACACACGAGTGCAATAGGGCTGATTTAAAGGTGCACTCTGTAACATTTCTGACAGAGAATTCATCACCTGCTTATCTCCTTGGACATGTTATTGCAATGTTCCACAGTATGTCATTAAACTCATCATCTCATCATTAAACTGTCTCGTTCTCCCTCCCCCTCTAGTTCCTCTCCTTCCTTTCCCTCCCTTTTCCTATTTCTCTCCTCTCCTCCCTCTTCTCCTTCCTCTCTTCCTCTCCTCCCTCTTCTCCTTCCACTCTTTCCTCTCCTCCCTTTTGCTCCCTCTTCCTCTCCTGTCCTCCCTCTTCTCCTTCCACTCTTTCCTCTCCTCCCTTTTGCTCTCGCTTCCTCTTTCTCTCCTCTGTCTTCTCCTTCCTCTCTTTCTCTCTCATCCCTTTCCCTCCCTCTTCCTCTTTCTCTCCTCTGCTCCTTCCTCTCTTTCCTCTTCTCCCTTTCCTTCCCTCTTCCTCCTTCTCTCTTCTCCTCCCTCTTCTCCTTCCTCTCTTTCCTCTCCTCCCTTTCCCTCCTTCTTATTCTTTCACTCCTCTCCTCCCTTTCTCTCCTTCTTATTCTTTCTCCCCTCTCCTCCCTCTCCTCCTTCCTCTCTTTCCTCTCCTCCCTTTCCCTCCCTCTTCTTCTTTCTCTCCATTTCGCCCTCTTCTCCTTCCTCTCTTTCATCTCCTACCTTTCCCTCTCTCTTCCTCTTTTTTCCTCTCCTGCCTTTCTCCTTCCTCTCCTCCCTATTCCTCCCTCTTTCTCTCCTGTCCGCCCTCTTCTCCTTCCTCTCCTCCCCTTCCCTCCCTCTCTCCTCACCCCCCTACCCTCTCTCTCTATCTTCTTTCCCCCCTTCTCTCTCCTCCACTCCTTCTCCTGCCTGTTTCCTCTTTTTTCATTGTTATCACTATCCATCGCTCCGCTGGTAGCCATTTCTGTCCACGGCGAAGATTTACTCGCGACCTCCGCTCCTTTACGACCAATCACAGGCCGACTTCACTTTGCAGAGGAAACACACGGCGCTTTATGTAAGAGCGCAGATGTCAAGAGTCACCGCAAATAAAAACGCCAAAGGTTACAGTAGCACAAACACTCGGAAAAACACAGCAACTGTTGATTTATGAAAGCCGCTGAACCTTTTTAACTCATTTTTACTGTTTAAAAATGAAGTTATTCCAAAGTTATTCCTCACTTACTCACCTTACGCTTTCCGACCATCCTAATTATTCACCACAATGAGTTTATAAGCATTTTTCACAACTCTCAGAGACCAGAACGGAATTTGGACGTTATGCTGATGCTAACAACAACATGCAAACAGCGTGACTTCTTAGCATTACTTCCTGGTTCGCTGAGGATATTTGAAATGATTACTACATGTGTCTGCATGTAGTAGGACACAGTGGCTTCATTTTGACCAGAAGAGCTGCTTTTACAATCTGCACTGGGCCAAAACTCATTTGCCTTTAGTCAGGAGTGTCCAAACTTTTCTCATTAAGGGCCACAAATAAAAACCTAGACAAAGCTGAGGGCCGATTGAGGGCCATAGACTGGTCACCAATACAGTGAATACTTCAAATTTGCATTATTATTATTACAAGTTAGACTGAACCACTAGACCTTTATTCATGCTTACCTCCTCAATGGGACACATTCAATATTTGATATGGCCTTGTAAAAGTAGATTTTCAGTAAAAAGTAATGTTTAAGGTAATATGGGCCAATTCACCTAAATGGGCTCGATACACGGAGAGGTACGTCACTCGCTCTCCATTTATTTCCAATGGTACCTGTGCGACACTGCGAAAATCGCTCGTCTCTCTCACCTCCGCGACAAGCAAAAGTAGTGCACTTGAAAACCTCACGCTCGTGCACGTGACGTGCACACGCGGGCCTGCGACTCAATAAATGAAAGTTGAAAAATGTTGTACTTTTATCACTGTCGCCTGCACAACAGCCAATCAGCGAGAGTTTGATTGACGAGCAAATGAGATGCAAGACTGCACTGTCCACTTCAGAGACATCATGGCGGACAAAATCATATTTGCCGTGTCGGATTTCCCAACTTTTTGACATATCTCAAACATTTCGATTTAATTTGATTAATCTTCAATAAATCGTTTTTTAGTTTTGTGAAGTGCAACCAATAGTAATATTTCAGTCAAAAACTTTCTGAGATTTAATTTTAGCGTCTTTTTCCTCATCTACCGCTATTGCGACCTCAAAATTCCCTTTAAATCAGATGTGCAGGAGGCTCGAGATCTGCTCTGGAACAGAGCGCGACGTGACAAGCTGCCGCTAGTCGTTGATGTTTGTCGCTGCCCGTGTGTTTGATTTTAAGCCCATGCGATGAGTGACGCTGCACGCTGTCTTTAGTCGTTCCCCGTGTGTCGAGCCCAAAAAGCTTGAGGGCCAAGAAAAGTTGGTCTGAGGACCGCATTTGGCCCCCGGGCCACAGTTTGGGCATGCCTGCCTTTAGTGATTCCAACAAATTAGATACAGCCCCTTTAACAGCATTGTAGAAAGGTTTATCAACTAACAGAGGGATGCTAGCTTGCCCTGCCTTTTATCACATTTTTGGGCAAACTGGCATTGGTAAGAGACAAAGAGCAGCACAGCTAACTTAAGCAGGGCAGATTGGGTTTGAGTTAGTCTGATTTTGATCTAGTCACCTTCGATGCTCCTCTGTCTGATTCTAAGCAGTGAGTTTAAAGTGCGTTTGATGTGACCTACCGTCGGTGACCTCCAGAAGGGCTTTGGTGATAACGCTGCCGGCGATGTTGAGGGCCTGGCAGCTGTAGAAGCCCACGTCGGAGCGCTCGGCGTCAGTGATGGTCAGGTCTCCACTCTGGGACACGGAGAAGCGGCTGGAGGGCTGAGGAGGCTGGTACGAGAACAGCAGGTTCTGGAAGACATGTGAGGACATGTTAGAAGCAGGGGACTAGAATGGATCAGGGAGAGGAACAAACAATACACGACAACAAAAGTGATATATTTTGGGTTTTTTCCCTGTTAAAGTTTTCATCAATGTCTTTGAAAATATAGGATCCTTTAACTTTAGATTTAAACTGGTCATCATTTTTGTCTCTATAAGAAATGCCATTGACTGGTAAATGAACAATTGAAGTGAATGTTATATTTTTTAACTGAATATTTCAGTTCATTACAATACAATACAATACAATTTGGTCAGAAGAGTCGAGTCGGGTTTGTGGAGATGCAAGCCTACGCACACCAAGGACACATGTTTTTCTACAATATAAGTGCAAATTGAAGATAAAAATATTTTTAAAAATCATAAATACTCCACAAATGAAAGAAAACATTCTACACATCAGTTGTGCAACATGTGCAAAACATGCACTGCTATTTCAGTCATGACTTTTGTGGCCATCCCACCCAGACGCACACACACACTCCCCATGTGGCTGTGCTCGATACATGCTGCTGTTCCCTGAGCCCTGTGAACTGTGCACCCTGTGGTGATGTGGCGTGCTTTACCTGGCTGCCCTCTCTCTGCCAGAAGATGGCGGGCTGGGGGTTCCCTGTGGCCTCACACTGGAAGGTGACGGTCCGGCCCACACCCACTACCTGGTTCCGGGGGCGCACCACGAATGCCGGGGGCACTGAGGGACAACCACATACAAGTTACATACACAGTTTTTATTTGATTAAAACATGGTACTAAATATTTGAATTGTTTTGTTGTTTGCTCTTATTTTAAGCCAACATGGAGTTAAAGGAACACTATGGAATTAAACATGTTCATATCAAATACAGGTTTTACTGAGAACAATGGAAACACTGATTTATTCTTAATTACCAAACCATTGGAAATGATGGACATGTTGCTTATGATATCATTTGGTGTTTTGGTTCAAGACGATTATCCAGTCAGAATGCAGAATGAGCCTCACATGACTCTCTCGTGTGGGTTGCCAGTTTCAATGCTGAAATCCAGTTGGTTTAAACCTAAAATGACTCTCTGATCTGAATGGTCACTACCTAAATCCCAGCACCTGCAGCCGATCATGGATCAGAGGAGGTTCTTTCACATGAGGCCTGTCCATATACTGAGAATGACACACACTTGTATGTATAGACTAAGATGGGATTGTAAACCTTTAAGAGCACAGGCTACATACAGTTTTTTTTACTGTACCAAGTGCCACAGTCTCCACTGGCATATTATTGCATTAATGAGAAACTTGTAAAAGTAAAATCATGTAAGTATAATAAATAATACCATTCAAACTACTCAAAATAACACTGTTGACATTTTGTTGTATCTGTATAGTGTTATTTGCCTCACAGACGGGGCAGATGGATGCGTCTGTGCCCTGGACCTACACTTTGCCCAGTATTATATTTGCATGGAGTTTCAGCTTTAGTTATGGTTGTGGTTTTCAAAGCATGAGGTTGGAGACTTGATCCTGCTTGCTGCTCCTGGTTTGCATGGGCCTGTGCGTGGGATATTGTTCTGAGAGAGGAATAAACTGGAGATATAGGTACACAAAGGTACTCGTATTGTACAAAGAACTCGCTGAACGTGCTCACTTAGGACTATATATATCTACACTAACAAAGATCTCACTGGTGTTGTCATGACAACCTAAATTAATGCTAAATTTACTTTACTTTACGGTGACGATAGATTGGGTTGTGTCAGAAGTCAATGGTTGGTAAAGAGGGACCAAACCAGCCCATCCTCCTGTATATTTAGTCTTTACAGGTCAGCTCTGTGGAGAGGCGAGCAGTGAGAATGTTTGATAATTTTGATGAAACTAAGATATGCTTTGACCTTAACTCCAACAGCTGTGAAAATGAATGCTGGGAATTCGGGCCAGAACCATTATTAACGCCATACTACGGAACATTTGAGGTCATGGAAACAAGGAAAAACATGAATGAATTAGACTTAAACAAATAAAAATGTCTTGTCGCATTCATATGTTTTGTTCAGTTTGCTTCCACACGTCTGAAGTCATAACGCAAACTTTTCTTTCATTTCAAACGGCACACTTTAATCTGGCTCTCTCTATCGTTCAATCACGCAGAATGCACCAAAGCAATCTGCCCCGTCTGTGTGCGCGCTCAGACATCATCCATCGGCCCCCTGGCTCGGAGCGGCCCCTGGCTCCTGAACAGTGGTCCCGGGAATATTACGATGAGACGAGGCTGCGTTACCTTGGAGCACCCCTCGCCGTATGTATATATTTTTATTTGTCTTTTTTTTTTACCGTTTGGATCCGTTGCCGTGACAACATACACATGATTGGTGGGTGGTGATGGGAGGAGAAGGATGCCCCTGTCAGTGCGGTGAACAGGTGACGGGTGACATGTTGAACTTACCAGACACGACTGAAAAAAGGAACAGAAAAACAAGACAACAAAGCCAAGATGAATAATAAATCATAAACATGGGAATAAGGAATAACAAAATATAGGAACAATGCAAATGTCAGATGTGGAGGTTGGTGTAATGGTGGAGGCATGTGAGGCGGGGACACACGGTAGGACAGGTACATGTTATATTCTTTTATCAAGGGTTTTGTATTGCGGCATTGGGCAAAGTGATAAAGGAAGCGATGCTAGCAGTTAAAGAAGACATTTTGTGCTTGTGTCTGGTCTATAGTTATAATCTATGACACCCATGGATCAAAGATTACTCAAACATGCACGAATCACTCCAAAAACAATGAGAAGGTCTGAAAGGTCCATTTTGCTGAAAGGTCTGATTTAATAGATAGAACTGGGTGATCAGCATAGCATTGTGTTTTAGGATGGTATTAATAACGCTCAAATTGTACAATAGTCTATTCCTACCATATTTGAATTGTTGTGTAGAAATTTGGGGTAATACTTATAAATCTAACATAAAATCTATTCCAAAAGAAGGTCGTGAGAATAGTTAACCATGCAAACTATCTCGCACCAACAAATCCTATTGTTGTTAAGTTAAAACTAGTAAATTGTCTGATCTTGTTGATTTGAGCACAACCGTGATGATGTATAAGGCGTATAATCATAAGCTCCCCCCTTATTTATAGATGTTATTCAAACAAAGTGAGAGTCAATATCATCTTAGACAAACAGGTATATTCAAAAAAGTAAGACTACAACCAGTAAAAAACGTCACTGTATTTCTGTCCGAGGGGTTAGTGTGTGGAACAATCTTGATGATAAATTAAAAAGTTCCTACACAATCGAAGCAATTTAAAAGAGGTATAAAACATTACTTTTTGAAAATGACCAGACTCAGGAATGATTCATGTGAACTGCTGTGGTTGTAGTTTTTCTTTTGTGTACATATTGAGTCATATGTTTTAGAAATGATATGCTGCTTTTTTTTTAATTTTTTTATTCTTATGCATTATTATTAAATAGGGTTAGGCATTATAAGTCATTTTTACTTCAGCCTAAACCAGGGGTGACCAAACTATGGCCCGGGGGCCAAAATTCGGCCCTCAGACCAGTTTTTATTGGCCCTCAGGTCTTCTGCTGAACTTGCCCAACTGATCATAAGCAGTACTTTTAACAGCAAATCAAACAATTTCTACGACTATATCCTCAAACATCACATTGCAGTGTGATACTGACCTAAAAGGAATGTGTTTCAAGCCTTAATAATAACAGCTCTGTCAAAGCTGTGTATAAAGCACCAACTTGTGGCCTTCCGCTTCGAATATGTTTTGAGATGTGGCTCTCAATAAAAAAAAAAAAAAGTTTGGGCACCTTTGGCCTCAACCCTTTTGGCCATGATAGAAATGTTATGTACAACCTTATACAAATTGAATAATGTTTGATTTTGAATGTAATGACAGAATAAAATACGACTACTACTACAAATGAAAAAGATACTTTAGGTGCAAACAACTAGCCTATAAAGTCCAAGACCTTGCCCATCTTTTAGCAGTTTAGCTATGTCGCTTTCTTCTTGTAAGCTTATTCAATTCTATGTCTGATGCCCTTTGCTGGCAACAGTCAGAAGCAGCTTGATTGTTAACATGATGCTAACAGACAGTGAAGACCACAGCAGACATAAATATTCAAACATGCATGAATGACAGCAAATCTACTCGTTTTTGGTAATGACTTTGCCTAATCTGAATATAGCCTACAATACAGCCTACATTACACCACGGTCACCTTATAAAAGTCAACTTAGCATAACACGTCCTCCAAATGTCAACCACCCAAGAAGACACGCCCCCTGTGTGTGTGTGTATGTGTGTGTGTGTGTGTAGATCAATAATTTCGAGGGATTTAAAGGGCACATATTATGTAAAATTGACTTGAGATTTTAACCTTAAAAGTACCATTATTAAAAAATATATATCTATATTTGCCTGGAGCTGTAGTATGGCTCAGTCACTCTTTCATTAATCCTGTTTACAAGGTTGTCTTCTTGTCTTCTTCTTTATTTTTACATCATAGAAAATAAATGTGCAAGTCCCCTGCCCATAAACCATCAGCTGACTTGTTCTGAGCATTTCTGTGGTCAAACTGTGTTCACTGCAAACACATGGGTACACTGGCGAGACGTGCCTGATGCTAAACAGCTGCTAAAGGCTTTTTTTCCCATGATTCATACGTGTCACAGCCAGCAGAGGGAGTTCTAAACCAATTCTAATAGCTGGGAATAAGGTCCTTGCTTTTAAAGGTTAAACTTTTTTGGGTATTGTTCTACCACCTGGTTGTCTCCATGGAGATATTATTTTGTCGCCTTGGTCAAGAAAAATATCATACTGTGGAACATTCCAGGTTAAGCAATGACATCTCCATGGAGACAACCAGGCGGAGAAACCCCATCAGAAGTGTGTTAAAGGTCCTATATTATGTTAAATAGACTCTTGTGAACTTTAAGCCATGTTATAATGCTGTTAACTCCTCAAAAACATACCTGGAGTTGTGTTTTGTTTCATTCTCACATGTTCCAGTAACCCTTTATTTTTAGTCTGTCTACATAACCAGACTTCAAAATGCTCTGTTCCACCTTGTGATGTCATGAAGTGGTAGTTTTCAGGTTAACAGCTCCTTTTATCTTTAATTCAGTAGAGATTGGCAATTCCAGGGCTGAAATTATCCAAATGAAAGTAGAGAAGGTGAGTTTAAAAACACAGTGGAGCACTTCCTGTATTACCACATGACATCACAAGGTGGAACAGAGTGTTTTTAGTTTGAGAGCGGAACTGAACATGAAATACAAATGCTAAATAAAGCACAGTATGTCTAATTAATACATTAGAAATGACCATATCTAGCAGTGGTAAAAATGCTACAGCTAACATCTTGCTAACACTTTTTCCTTAGCTGCCATCACCATTAGCATCCTTTTCAACAAGTTAAGATTTCATTTTTAAATTACTCAATTCCAAACCCCACACTCGACCGACATAGCATCATACGTCTTGCCTTACACAGACGTAAGCAGACCTAGCTTTAGCATTAGCATGTTGACAAGCCCGCCTTTCATTCACGTCTGTTGGCTCTAGTCCTAATGCCGTTACATGGAACATTAGCAACACTGCCTGAGGGATGGCTCACAACATCCCACTGCACATAAATCAAATGCAAAGCAATGCAGAACATGCTCCATACATGCTGGAAAAAGTATTCATGTCTGGCAACGTCTTTCATGATATTTATGCCTATCATTTGTCATAAGCAGGGAATACAGTCAGTGTGCATAAAGAGACGTCTGCTCTTTAAGCGGTTGGTCATTTTCCACATATCTTTGAGTTACTTATCCTGGATTTGGTCTGGTTTGAAGCCGGTTTGGGCTTGATGTAGACTTGGTTTGGTCCTGGTTTAGTTCAGGTCTAGTCCCGGTTTAGCGCTGTAGTTAGTCCCACTTTAGTCCCAATTTTGATTGCTAGTGATTGCTAGATCTTTAGATACTTTACAGGTTAAATTAATCTGGATTCTGCCCATTTAGTCCCGGATTGGTCTCGGCTTGGCTATATTCCAAGATTTTAATGTAAACTGGATTTACTGGACATAACGACTAAACCAGGACTAAGTGGGTCCTTATGTGGACTTGGGTTGGTCCCTGTATGGTCTAATCCAGGTTTATTTCCAGGTCTGGATCCAGTTTAGTTCCAGTTTTGATGTGGTGAATGTGCAAGTGTGAACGCACTCTTAATTCTTGGAATATCTCTGATGACACCTGGTAATAATACTATCTTTAGTCCTGGTCAAGTCCTAGTCCTGGTTAAGTTCATTTCAGATCATGTTGTAGTCTAAGTACATCGGAACTAGTTTGTTCCCAACAATCCTGCTTATCTCCTTTTGTTTTATCTTGGTTTAGTCCAGTGTCTAGTCCTTTCGTCATGGATCAGACCTGGTTCAGTCCCAGTCCCTGGTTTAGACTAAGAATGCACCAATCCAGTACTGATTTGGATATCCCCATCGATACTGAAAAAGTTCTGGATCAGATATCGGCTTCCAAATATCAGTTCACCTGATATTCTGGTGGGGCCTAAAAAAATGATATAATAAGACTATTTATAGCTCATAGTCAGCCCACAAAGTCTCGTGTTTCAACTTTTATTCAGACCTCAGATTGGCTGCTGTCTTTTGTATTTTGGAAAGTTGCTATACAATTGAGTACATTTTGTAAGCAGGACGTCGCAAACAAATATGGCGATAGTTAAACAACAGGATTTCTGAGCCATGAGTGTTCCCATCGTCTAAGCCTGCCTGAGGTCCTGTTGCCTGAGGTCCTGTCATCTGAGGTCCTGTCATCTGAGGTCCTGTAATTTGAGGCCCTGTAATTTGAGGCCCTGTCACCTGAGATCCTGTCATCTGAGGTCCTGTTGTTTCAGGTCCTGTCATCTGAGGTCCTGTTGTTTCAGGTCCTGTCACCTAAGATCCTGTCATCTGAGGCCCTGTCATCTGAGGTCCTGTCATCTAAGATCCTGTCATCTGAGGCCCTGTCATCTGAGGTCCTGTCATCTAAGATCCTGTCATCTGAGGCCCTGTCATCTGAGGTCCTGTCACCTAAGATCCTGTCATCTAAGGCCCTGTCATCTGAGGTCCTGTTGTTTGAGGTCCTGTCATCTAAGGTCCTGTTGTTTGAGGTCTTGTCACCTGAGGCCCTGTTATCGGAGGTCCTGTCATCTGAGATCCTATCATCTGAGGCCCTGTTGTTTGAGGTCCTGTCACCTGAGGTCCTGTCATCTGAGGTCCTGTCAGCTGAGGTCCTGTCATTTGAGGTCCTGTCACCTGAGGTCTTGGCATCTTTGGATCCAACATTTCTGTCAAACTTCATCTCAAATGTAAGTAGACTTATTCAAACAGCTCATTTCATAAAACAGGACTAATTCAAATTTTAAACTAAAATTTTAAACTAAAATAAAAATGTTGTTCCAGTCATATACAAGTCTTTTACTATCTCTGTTCTCCTTCTTTCTCTTCCTCCTCTTCTGTATCCCCATGTTCTCTCATCTCTCTTCCCATCTCTTCCCTTCCTCTACATTTTCTGTCTCTACTTTCGTTCCTCCTCCTGTCCTTTCTTTTTACTCTTTCATTTCTTTCACCTCCTCCTCTCCTCTCTCTGCCCTCGTTTTATCTGCGCCCCTTGCTCTGTATTTCCTTTTCCTGGGATCCAGAACACACACTTCTTCACTTCATCTTCACTTCTTCTACTTTAAAAAGATGTGAGTCTGGTCAGCGCTGAACCTCCCCGAGTTTAGATGGTCGTGATTGACAGGTGGGTTAGCCAATCAGGGACAAGCACGACAGTATCAAACCAAATCACAGGCTGAAGACGTCAAGAGAGAAGCACTAAACTCTGTTCAACTGAGGTGTGAGAGAAATGTGATTTTGTTTGTAAATGATGGAGACCAATGAGCTCCTTTGTTTCACACACGTCATAAACAAATCTGGTTGGACGATCGTGTTTGGATCTGGCTCGAGATGCGAAGGTGAGCATGGGGAAACACAGAAAGATATAATTCTGGATTTGTCAGGCAATAGGCCACCATCCCTCTCCCTCTCTCTCTCTTTATTCCCTTTCCTCTGTTCCTCTTGCACTCCCCTCTCTCTTCTTTCACACTCTCTCTCTCTCTCTCTCCCTCGCTTTCTTTCTTTCTATCTCTTTCTCTCCTTTTCTCTCCTCCACCCTCTCCCTATCCCCCTCTCTCTTTTCTCTCTTACTTTCTTTCCCTCTCTCATCTTCTCCTCCCTTTGTCCCTTGTCTCTCTCCTCTCCTCCTCACTCTCTCTCCCTTCTCTCTCTCACTCTTTCTTTCTTTCCTCTGCCTTTCTCTCCTCTCTCATTTTGTCCTCCCTTCTCCCCTTTCCTCATCCCTTTATCTCTCTCCCTTCTCTCACTCACTCTTTCAATCTTTCTCTCCTCTCCTCCCCTATCATCCTGACTTTTTCTCTCTCTTTCTCTCCTCTCCTCCTGACTTTCTCTCTCTTTCATGCTCTTTCTCTCCTCTCCTCCTGCCTTTCTCTCTTTCTTTTCATTCTCTTTCTCTCTCCTCCTGCCTTTCTCTCTCTTTCATTCTTTTTCACTCCTCTCCTCCTGACTTTTTCTCTCTCTTTCATGCTCTTTCTCTCCTCTCCTCCTGCCTTTCTCTCTTTCTTTCATTCTCTTTCTCTCCTCTCCTCCTGCCTTTCTCTCTTTCTTTCATTCTCTTTCTCTCCTCTCCTCCTGTCTTTCTCTCTCTCTTTCATTCTTTTTCTCTCCTCTCCTCCTGCCTTTCTCTCTCTCTTTCATTCTCTTTCTCTCCTCTCCTCCCCTCTCATCCTGACTTTTTCTCTCTCTTTCATTCTCTTTTTCTCTCTCCTCCTGCCTTCTCTTCTCTCTCTCTTTCATTCTCCTTCTCCCTCTCTCTCCTCCTGCCTTTCTCTCTCTCTCTTTCATTCTCTTTCTCTCTCCTCCCCTCCTCCTGCCTTTCTCTCTCTCTTTCAGTCTCTTTTCTCTCCTCTCCTCCCCTCTCACCCTGACGTTTTCTCCCTTTCATTCTCTTTCTCTTCTCTCCTCCTGCCTTTCTCTCTCTCTTTCATTCTCCTTCTCTCCTCTCCTCCTGCCTTTCTCTCTTTCTTTCATTCTCTTTCTCTCCTCCCCTCTCATCCTGACTTTTTCTCTCTCTTTCATTCTCTTTCTCTCCTCCACTCTCCTCCTACCTTTCTCTCTCTCTCTTTAGTTTTCTTTCTTTCTCTCCTCTCCTCCTGCTTTTCTCTCTCTTTCATTCTCTTATTCCCCTCTCCTCCTCTCTTTCTCTCTCGTATCTGGTTTTACCCGCTCTAACCTCAGTCTAAACTCTGGTCCACATAACACTGGTCCAAACATGTCCGTCCTTCCTCTGCATTGTCTTTGGTCTCGTCTCTACCGTACTATTACCCGACCCGGCCCTCCGCTTCTCCTCGCCCTCCCGCCCGCAGCCCTAAGTAGCAGCGTATCCTTTCCTGCGTGGGACAGTGGACCGCTCGTCTCTAATTAGCCAACTGCACAGAGACCACAGCGTGTACAGGACGTCCCGAACTGGAATAGGACCAGGAATCTTCACAGTGAACAGGAACGATTTTGTGGAATTTGGGTTTTTTGGTCACAGTTCAGACTATTTCATTTTCACTCAAAATGACATTGTTTTTTATGTAAAACCATGATGAGAACATTATAGAACTTTGTATCTTTTTGTGTGTTCTGGCACTTTCCATACTTCACATTCTCCAGACTTTTTAAACTACATTTAAACTGCAGTTTCTTTAATGATGACAAGATTGTTCTCATTTTATAATGGGATTGTTGGGTCTAATGTGCCATTTAATAGCCACAGTATGTAACTTTTTTTTTCTCCATGGAGAATGTTCAAAAGCCTGGTTTTAATTTTCTGTTTCCATGGAATCATGCAGACAGTCGCATACTGTACCTTTAAAGTGAGGAAAGGTAATCCACATCAGCTTTGTTGCTGGTGGGGCCCTGTCCATTAGCTAATAGTAGCAGTAGTAATAGTATCTTTACATCTGTAGTAATGGTAAAGATAGAAGGTCTAGTCATAGCAGCAATCATAGACTGTATATATACATGGACATAGCTAACCTGCTAGCCACCGGGGGGGCGGTCCTGCAGCTCCATCAACTCTGGCTCCAATTCACTTTACACTGAAAAACTGTGGCCCCTCTCTCTCTAACTGCTGCAGTCACACTTGTCATTGTGGTCTTAAAATGTTCATATTAACCCGCTCTACATGATCCTGATGTTTTTATTTCACTATTTTGTCCATAAGTCGAGATACAAACATTAATAACTGTCAAATCAGGGGTCTTCTTTCCCGAGGTCGCTCCCGTTCCAAATATGGAATTCGGCTCCAATTAATTGAGCCTTGATGAGCTTCATTTCACTGGAGCAGAATGCTATGGGTGATGTCACACTAACTTAGTCCACTTCTCTATACAGTCTATGGTAGCAATTGCAGTAGTAGTAGTAGTAGCAGTGATTTAGAAGCAGAGGTAGCAGCAGCAGTAGTACAAATAGCAGAAGATGTAGTAATAGTTGCAGGAGTAGCAGTAGCAGTAATAGTAGTAGTAGTAGTAGTAGCAGCAGTAGTAGTAGTGGGTGTATTCTACTTTCTCTTTTTGCACTGATTGCCTTGATTACAAATAATGTTCCAAATTTATGCTTTTTATGGTGCTGTGAGACTTAAGATGAAACGAAAGTCATTTGACAGAAATTGTATAGATTTATTTCTCTTAGTTTCACACTTTTAGCATAGTATTATTCTGCCTGTTTTCCAATATGCTTAAGTCCTATTTTATGCATGCATTCTTTTACCTCCTGTCATCTCAATCTACAACGCAATCCATCCACGTCTGATCGCGTTAGCTATCTAAGCAGGCCTGTGAGAAGGTTACACCCAGAGAGGAGGAGGTGGGCTGGGGTCGGCCTGTTCCCTGGGCCCCTTGTGTGTGCGGATCGTCTGAAGCCCTGGGAACAGTATTGAACCAGGGTCGATGGTGCTCACTTTCATTACGAGAGCTTTCATCACACACAGAAAAAACAGGTGATAGGAGGGGGAGTATTGGCAGGACATTGGCAGGAGAGGTGGGCAGGAAAACACTGAAGGAAGACACTGAGGTTTTGGGATCTAAATAGAGAGAGACATTTTGGTTAAAAAGACTAAAACCTGATAACGGTATTGACGTCTTTGTGTATATATTTGTCTTTGTCTACTCATGTTTTTGCCATGTCAACATGAATTAAAGGAACTGTATGTAGCCTGCACCCTTACTGTTAAAAAGGTACTAGACTCACATCTGAGCCTGTGTCCAGACCCTTCACCTGCAGATAGAGACACATACTGTACAAGTGTGTCTCATTCTCAGTATATGGACAGGCCTCATGGGAAAGAACCTCCAGAGTTCACTCCCTGAGCTGCAGAGGCTGCACTAGCACTGATTCATGATTGGCTGCAGGTGCTCGGGTTTAGGTAGTGACCATTCAGATCAGAGAGATACATTTTAGGTTCAAACCAACTGGATTTCAGCATTGAAACTGGCAACCCAAATGAGAGAGTCATGTGAGGATCATTCTTTTTTCTGATTGGATAATTGTCTTATACCAAAATACTAAATTATAACATAAATCATTATAACTTAGCATCATCAGTTAGGTCAGGGGTGTCAAACTCAAATTCACAGCTCTAATACATATTTGATATGATCTCGCAGGCCAAATATATTTATATCGAGGACCAAATTTGGCCCAGGGACCTGAGTTTGACATGTCTGAGTTAGGTCATGTTTAAAACAAAGACGCACATACAGTTCCTTTAATAATAGTCTATACAGAGTGACATAGTGAAATAACTATATACATACTGAAAATACGTACTCAGAATAATACACCCTGGTCATTTCTATAATATAATGCAAATGAATGTAAAAGTAGTCTAAGTATTCAGAATACAGTACTTTATTCAGAATACAGTACTCTGACTGGAACATGTAACAGGATATGTAATAAAAATATATTTTTACTTTTTTTTTTTTACTTCACGAGATCAAGATAAATGTTTGAAGATAAATGTTTGAACGTTTGCGACAAAAACAGTAAAAAAACCCCCCAAAAAACTGAGAACGTATTTTAGATTCTTAAATACCCCCTGTAGCAGAGGGGGTGGTGCAGCGGGATTGCCCTGTCTTCTCCCATCTGCAGTTAAAATGACTGCAGGAGTGACGCTAATATGGCTGGGCTGACCGCAGAAAGACCCCCCTCTGTCACACACACACACACACACACACACACACACACACACACACACACACACACACACACATACATATACATACATACAGCCAAGCATCCCCACACACAGTACCAGGGGCCCCTCCCCACCTATCCCAGCTGTTCTCCACCAGCGCCAAACTGACAATACAACAATAAAACCACAGCAGGTGCACAAATATTTTACCAAAGAATATATATCTGCAGTTATTTTTTTTTAAGCTTTAGTTTAGAATTTGCCTGAAAATGAACAGAACAAACTAGATCCAGAATATGTCTCTCTCAGATTTCCTAATAAGACTTCTGCAGAAGACCTGAGCAGGGCTGATTGTCCTCAAACATGGATGACAGATCTATAGAGACGTGCCACTGGTCCAGGGCAGAGGAGATTGACTAAAGGATTTTAAATTTGGTGAAATCAAAAAATCAATCAGCTAATTGAGAGAGAAGAGTGGAAAGTGACAAGCCAGTATTTGAACCATTTTGGACAGCACTGGATAGCGACACATGAACGGATTCAACGGTTTACTCATTGTCAGTTGGAATAAAACTCAATTCACTTTTGATAGTTTAAATCCAGGAACAATCTAGACTTTCTGACCCATTCTTCAGTACGACCAGGTCAAGCTGTCAGGAGGGGTTGACCGCTCCCTTATAGCAATCAACAGCATCTAAAAGTGGTAAATATTCACATTTATATACCTCTTTTCTACCTTCAAGGCACTCACAGCACAAGACACTGAGGTGAAGCGGGAAGTGTATTGCCCAAGGACACAACAACAATATTTATTCGAGTGCTCTGTCAACTGCGATACTGTCTTTTGCTTTGATCATATTACAGGAGAAACTTTATGACATATTCATAACTTTAATAATAAAACTGATGCATTATTTGTACTGTTATTGACCTTTAAACATGCTCTTTGCTTTGGCATTTTCTGTTTTAGAACTTAAAATAATGGCACGGTTAAGTCAATGTAGCATAATATGTGATCTTCAAACCAGATCTAAATATGAACCATCATTAAGCAACACTGAGATGACGCTAGCTGAAGCTCCTTTGTCACTGGCCCAATGCAACATCTGTACATTGTATATAGATCCAAAGTGCAGGTGTGTATGAATGGGCAGATTGGGGATTCTTCTCATATGTTCTTTGTGTATAGTCAGAAATCTAAAGGTTTTGGTGTTACCGTGGACGGTGAGGGACGCCGACGCCTCCGCCTTGCCCACCATGTTCTCTGCCAGGCAGGTGTAAGATCCCACATCAGCTGGGGTCAGTCTGCGGAGCTTCAAAGTGTGGTCCTCACGGATCTCAAACCTGGAACCAGCAAAGGAGACAAAAATGAGGACCTATCACATCCAAGTTATGAACACGTTTTAGGGTTCATTTGTTTTTAATTGTGAATTAAACATATTTTGGTACTGTATTTCTACTCAGCAGTAGGACAAGGATCAGGGAGGTCATAGAGAAATGTTCCCACCAGACTGTAAATGAGGATGAGGGGGCATGCCAGCTCTCTCACACTTGGGATACAATTTTGAAAAAGTCCGACTGCAGATGGAGCTGTTGTCCTATTGCTTCAAGTAATGAGACAGCCCCAAAATATGTTTAAATAAGCTGAGCAGATGAGAGGAGTAGATGTTCCGTACCTCCCCTTGGGCAGCTCCCCATCGTCCTTCCTCCAGCGCACTGTGGGCACTGGGTCTCCTCTGGCCTCACACCTGAACTCCACACTCTGGTCCACCAGCACCACCTGACTCCCCGGGCGCTTCACGAAACTGGGACGCTCTGTGGAGGAAATCAAACACACATCGGTCATCATGGTCACGCGTTCTGTAGAGCGATACCAGTGGCACTACATTTAGTTCTGTTTACTTCACTGTTGGGCCGGTTCTTGTTCAAATTTCTCAAAATGTATCTAGATGAGTCAAATGTTTTTGTTGGGTCCAAAATGCAAACTATAGTCTAAACTACCCAAGTGAATATTGCCATTTCTGTCTTGTTTACTTATGAGTGTGAGTGAGACGGCTCCTATTGCAGTCCTGTTCTGATTAAGTGCGTAGGATCTGTGGCTTGTATTGTTTTCATAAATCCTACTTTGGTGCTGATGGTTTGGATGGAGCCGGTGGAAGTTGGACGAATCCCAGTGGAAAAGAGACTTTTGGGGGGAAGTTTGGTCTGACTGCCTTTCCCCTGGTTCCTGTGGTTTCCGAAGAAATTACCAGATTATCAAGATATAATATATATCAGTGATGTCTACTATCAAGGTATGAGAGATCAGCACGTGTTTTCCATTTCACTATGTCTTTCATTTAAAATGCTCCTCTTTTCTGTGAATACTTCATGTATATCATTGTATTATTATATTGTTGTACTGTATTATCAATCTGGGAGCGTTGTCAATGAAAACTTCCAGGGTTGTTCAGACATCATTCCTATCCACAAACCACTTTTCTCTACTCTTTTTAAAAGCAAAACTCTAACCTTCTGGCACGTTACCTGCATGATTCCATGGAAATACAAAGTTAAACCAATACTTTAGAACATTCCTCATGACGATAGATGAGTTTTATGCCATACTGTGGAATATTATAGCCAAAGGAACCACATTTCCATGGAAACAAGCAGGAAGAGACCCTCCTCCAGGCCAAATTTGAGTCAGGTTTGTGGAGATGGAAGCCTGCTCACAATAACAAGGCATGTTTTTATATGTTTTTCAGTGCTAAAAAACATCCAAACTGAAAGAAAACCCACAAATTTGACTAAACTTTTGGCTAAAAACATACACATAGAAGCTTTAAAATAACAAAATATGATTTAACTCTGCAAAAAGGCCTATATGTATACACTTTTGTTTGCTTTGGTTTGGCCTCACTTCTGTCTTCTGTCCAAACCATAACACTGCCCTGTGATTGGTCCAAACCACTGGTGGACTGGCGCTCAGACGCAGCATGAGGAGTGGTTTAAGATGGATTTTTTTTTTGAGTTTTTAAATTAAATATAAAGTATTGTTTGGCCTTGTTCAAAAGCACGTATGATGCATTCATGTGGCTTTAACTCTCTTTTAAACATGCTTTTGGTCACCTTGGGGTAAGTATGTCACTTTTTCTAACTGAAAATAACATCTGCACTTAGTAAATATACTTTATAAACTTCACCTCTGTTTCCAGCGAGACAGTCTATCTCACAATTTGACCATAAAATTAGTCTGCTGATGGTTTATTGGATTAAAAACTGCATAAGAGAAGTCTAAAGTCTTATCTGTGACGCAACAATCCAGGTAAAATGCGAACAAGCATTTTTAAGGCTCAGAGAAACTGATTTGGGATTAATGGATTATTGAAACAAGCGTGAATGAAACAAAAACACAACTCCAGACATGTTTTTGATATTTTTGACAGTTGATGTCTAACTAGCAGTAGATTTTTTTCAGATGTGGCCATGCAACAGCAATGGAGAATGAAGTAAGTACAGAGCAGTGGGTGTGTGTGGGGGGTAGGGGGAAAACAGAGATTTTTGGAGTAATGGTTACTTAAACTTGCTTGAAACTTTCTGTCAGTTATAATCAGAACTGACATCACACTTAACAGCTCTAGAACGGGAAAGGAAATAGAAAGTTCTTAGTATTTCAGTGACCCCCCTCAGATGAAAACATGGAGGTCAGTAATGGTACTGGTTGGTGGTATAAGTCCATTTTTGGAGCTGAAAAAAACTGTTTTTTTTTTGCTCTTGAGTAAATGGGATATGATGTGCTACAATCTGTGTGGTCATGCGGAGTATTGAAGAAACCGGAGGGGGCAGAGGTTAGGGGTCAGGGGAATGGGATGAAGGATGACACAGTGGGGAAGAGATGGACAAATGGCAAGAGAGGAAGAGTAGGATGGCTGGACCTCAAGAGGAAGCAATCTGTTAGAAATAACCAGACAAGTAGAACAACTTTTGTGAAGTTAATGATTGCAGATTTTTTGTGTTTCTAGATACACTTAAATATAGAAATAATTCTCTTGATTTCAGAATCATGATTTAAGTTAAACTGTTAGCAATTCTTGGTTAAATCTGAGCTACCCGAGTTTCGTGCTGCAGAAGGAGTTCCTGCTTCTTATTTAAATGTGTCAAATTTTGCCTTTAGAGGACCGTGCACTCCTTTAGACCAGCCTGAAACGGGCAGTCCCAGTTTCAGTGAAACTCCAACTGCCTGAGTACAGCCAATCAAAGTGCTGCCTTTAGCTCTTACTTCCAGATTGACAAGAAATAATTCTGCCACAGAGTTCTGCTTTTACAATATGCTCTTTGGGGAAAAACACAAAATTTACAAATTTACAAAAAGATGGACCCCAGCATTAAAATAACATTTGATGGATGTAATTAAGTGGGATTGTGATTCTTTGGTCACAACATTACAGAAACATTATTTTAGATGGAGCTTTCACATTTATCTGAAGCTCTGGCCTGTAGTGTCTGTGATAAGGAGAGTGTAATACTTCCATGTGACATTGTTGAGTGTGTTCTCACCAAGCACGGTGAGCTCGGCCGTCTCGCTCTCCCTCTCGCCCACCATGTTGGTCCCCACACACACGTACTTCCCTGCGTCGCTCTTACGCCCGTTTGTGATCATCAGCTTCCCTCCTCGGATCTGTGGAGAGACAAACCAGAGTGAAGATTTTAACAGGGAGGATTTGAAGAAGGTGTCATGGCACAGAAGTTTTAGCTAAAACAGAAAAAGAATGGGTTTGAAACCATACCAAAGCTTCTCAGCAAAGTTATTATTTATATGATATATAGTGGATAAACTGTTAGAGCTCCCTCTGCTGACAGGACATGGCATGAACTATGGAAAAAGCTTTTTAGCTGCAGTTTAGCAATGTCACACTAATGTCTCCATATGTTTGTAGTAATTGTTGAGCACAGAAATGCTCAGACTGAGTCAAGTAATAGTTTATGGACTTGAGAAATGTGCAGGAGACTTCTGGTTTATTTTCTGCTACATAACTATTTGGGGTTAATTGAAATGGAATGAGGCTCAAAGAAGACAACTAAACCTCAAAACCTCCAGAGTTCACTCCCTGAGCTGCAGAGGCTGCACTAGCACTGATTCATGGTTGGCTACAGGGGCTGGGGTTTAGGGAGTGACCATTCAGATCAGAGAGAGGCATTTTAGGTTTAAACCAACTGGATTTCAGCATTGAAACTGGCAACCCAAATAAGAGGGTCATGTAACATAAACAACTTGTCCATCATGTCCAACGTGTTTTTTTGTGATTAAAAATAAAGCAGCATTACAGTTGTTATCAGTAAAAGTTATATCTGTCTTGAACATGTTTACCTCTTATCTGTTTGTCAAATGTGTTTATTTATTTTCTCCTTTTTCCTTTTGCTCTTACATTGACCCTGGTTGAGACTGTGAAAACTAAACTGTTCAAACCATAAGGACGTCCTCTCTGACACCCAGCACCTTCTTCAAAGTTCTGAGGCATTCCACCCCTCCCTGTTTAATATTCATGGTCCGGACCGGAGATGGAGGGAGGAGGAGGAGAGGGGGGGTTGTCCCGCTTGTGGAGTGTATGTGGGACGTCCCGCGGAGCTGCAGCGGTTTTGAAGTGTCCTTATGTTTCTGTTTGTTTGAGAAAAGGCTCAGCGGCTAAAAAGACGGCGACACTCCAAAGACACTCGAGGACAGGGAGAAGAGGGAGTGAAGAGGGAGTGAAGAGAGAGGATGAAAGAGGGACAGAGGGAGAGAGGATGAAGGAGTGAGTGGGAGAGAGAAGGTGAAGGAGGGAGAGGGAGAGAGGGTGAAGGAGGGAAGGAGAGAGAGAATGAATGAAGGTGGGAGAGAGAGGGTGAAGGAGGGAGAGGGGAGAGAGGGTGGAGGAGGGAGGGAGAGAGAGAGGGTGAAGGAGGGAGGGAGAGAGATAGGGTGAAGGAGGGAAAGGGAGAGCGAAAGAGGGTGGAGGAAGGACAGAGAGGGTGAAGGAGGGAGGGAGAGAGAGGGTGAAGGAGGGAGGGAGAGAGAGGGTGAAGGAGGGAGAGAGGGAGAGAGAGGGTGAAGGAGGGAAAGGGAGAGAGAAAGAGGGTGAAGGAAGGACAGAGAGGGTGAAGAAGGGAGAGGGAGAGGAAGAGAAAGGGTGAAGGGGGGAGAGAGAAAGAGAGGGTGAGGGAGGGAGTGGGAAAGAGAGGGTGAAAGAGGGAGAGGGACAGAGAGGGTGAAGGAGGAGAGTGAGAGAGAGAGAGGGTGAAGGAGGGAGAGGAGGAGAAAGGGGTGAAGAAGAGAGAGGGAGAGAGAGGGTGAAGGAGGGAGGGAGAGGATGAGAGGGTGAAGGAGGGAGAGGGAGAGGAAGAGAGAGGGTGAAGGGAAGAGAGAGAAAGAGAGGATGAAAGAGGGAGAGGGACAGAGAGGGTGAAGGAGGGAGAGGGGGAGAGAGAAGGTGAAGGAGGGAGGAGAGAGGGTGAAGGAGGGAGGAGAGAGAGGGTGAAGGAGGAAGAAGGAGAGTCAGGGAGGGAAGGAGAGAGAGATTGAGAGAGGAAAGGCTCAGCGGTTAAAGGCACTGGAGGACAGGGAGGAGAGTGGTAATGAAGGAGGGAGCGACAGAGGGGGTGAGAAAGAGAGTACAGACAGGGAGGAATCAAGAGAGGAGGAGAGACAGAGGGAAAGAGAGAGACGAGGAGTAACTTGGAGTGATTTGCCTCTTAACCAATCACAGCTCATGCCACTCATACAAATACACCTTTCTTTCTATACCTCTTAAGCCACAAGCTCTACGACCCTCTGCACCATCTTCACCACAGCAGCAGATCCACCATCCTCCTCACCCTCTCCATCTCCTCCTCTTCATCAAACAAGTCCATAATCTCACTCATTTAACGACTCTTTTACAAGCTCATTTTAACTTTGTTGCATATCGAATCACAAAAAACAACGCGCCACAGATTGTCACTATTATGCTAGCATGCTAACAGCTCTATCTCGCTGTTTTTGTGTGTGTCATTTGGTCTGGCAGATAATGCACACACCATTCACTACAACCACTCTCGGCTATTCATTCAGCGCTTCAATTTTGCACCCAGTAATTAGCCACTTCCTCCATACAAAAGCACAGAGACAATGAGGAGCATTTGAGGCATTCACGGGGCACCAGACAGGACAATGGAGCAGGCTAAACGCTGGCACCGTACACGGCTCTGTTTATGTATCGTGCTGCGATTAAGCCTGTACGACCGGTTTGACACAGTGAGATACCAGAGACATAGGAATTAGCTTTTAACATTCACCGCTAACAAAGGCGTTGATAGGAGAGTGGTGTAAACTCTGGATTAAAGGTGGTATGGTAACATATTGCACAGTGCACCAACCAAAATAAACTTGAAAAAGCTATTAACAGACAGAAACAAGGTTCTTCCTGGTTAAAAAGGGGGTATATAAAAGCATTTCTATCTGAAAAGGGGGTTTAGATGTTCATGCATGTTTAAAACATGCCCTATTGAAAAGGGTTTAGATGTCATCCATGCATGTTTGAAGGGGGAGTGACATAGCACAGAGAGCAAAGAGTGGAGAAACTCAGAGCGTTAAAACTAAATGAAACAGAAACTTATTAGTGCGAAGCTTGAGAAACTTGTTCATGCCTTTATCTCCTCAAGGTTGGATTATTGTAATGGGCGTTTTGTTGGGGATTCCTGTCAAAGACATTTAAAACTACAATACATTCAAAACAGCGCCACCAGAATCCTAAAGAAAGTCAGAAAATTTGAACATATCACTCCTATTCTCAAATCACTGCACTGGCTCCCTGTTTCATTCCAAATTGAATACGAAACCCTTCTACTGACCCATAAATGCATCACTGGTCAGGCGCCACTGTATCTGCAAGACCTGATCACTTTGCAAACTGCACCAGATCAGATCTTCAGGTGCCTTCTTCAGGTCCCCCCCTCTAGGCTCCGTACAATGGTGGGGACCGAGCCTTTTGTCCAGCTGCAACACGACTCTGGAATTGCCTCCCTGCCTCAGCTGAGACCCACACAGAGCTTGGAGTGTTTTTTTTTTTTTAAAGCTCATCTAAAGACATTTTTATTTAGAGGAGCTTATTGTAGCGCCCCTGAGCTAAGCAGGTTACACATACAGATGGTGAATTATAGGCCTACACAAAAATAGGAAGGTAATAAGCAAAAACGAAGTGGTCAACGAAAAATACAGCTACCCAACGCCTCACCCTCTCCACCTCCCAGACAGCAGGAAACCCTTGGTGCCTTTGAATCTACTGGCACATCACCTTTGCCCACGTGAACCCCGCCCCTCACGCATTGCCATGGCAACCAAATCACCTATATGGCTCCTACACTTATTGTTGTTTTTTTGTATTTAGCAGTTAGTATTGGTTTAAAGTTTTTATTGTAGCACACCCCATAGCAGTAAAATACACTGTCTTTAACATTTAAACTATACAGTGCAACTCGCTCTTGTGTCAGTCTTAGCATCTCTACATTAAAATATGCACAAATGAAAATCCCACAGTTAATTATGTGTGACAGATTTTGCCTGTTCCCTCCCTGAGCGGGCATGCTGGGAGCAGGTCTGGAGATGTGGGCTGCAGGCTGCTCTCCTCCATCTCCAAGCACACCCCACGTTTGGGCCTGCTCATGTGGGAGGACTGGCCCAAGCCCAGCATCCACGATACAGGCTGGTGAGGGGGAGTATGGGGGGTATGGGGGTAGGAGGGTGGTGGTCTGACGTTTGTGAGTGAGTTTGCTCTTTTGAACGGTTCCTTAACGTGAATGGTTGGAATCAGGTTTCATTTTTATAAGGAACCAAGTCTTTTTCTTTCAGATTTGTATTGATTTTTACATTGATCAACATTGAATCATCACAGAAGCAGAGCAAGTGACAGAAGTGAAAAGTCTGTGCACAAGAAACAGATTTAACATCATAATAACAGTTTTATTATTATTGTTGTAGGGCAGCGCTTTATTGAGGTTATTTCAAAAGGTAAACACACTCCCTCTTTCATTTTGAACCATTTTAAACACATCTGAGCCTTGGTCATTTCTCTGAGATTAGTTTGTATAAAATGAGTTCTCACTTTGGCTTCTGTCATATAAATAAATATAAAAAGAGCCAGTCTTTTGAAGAGCTTTCAAACAAACTGATTCAAAAGATTTGGCCCCATAAAACAGCCGAATGTCCCGTGTTCACTACATCAGAAAACTATCACTTTGAAAATCAGTGCATTCACTCTTAAAAGTATTTTTAGAGATGTCTGTGTAATCCCTCAGTGATCCAGGTGTGATCCATAGTAAAAGCCAAAGTTAAATTTGTCAACTGGACAACAAAGTTTTGCTGCTCATCCATACCGCTTCTTCAGTTCTGGTCAGATCACTGGTGGACACTGCCTTATATCTGTCTAAAGGGAGGAGTTAACTACAATGAAACTAGAAACAAATTTTGTTTACAGTTTCTGTATGTAGACTAGGTCTATTGAGCTACACTAAATGTGCACTGTGCCTGAGACACACTTATCATCTTCATAGCCTACATACAGAAACTGTAAATAAAAGCTGTTTCCACCTCCTCCGTTCAGATACATCTTCACTCCTATAACTTTTTTGTCCAGTTGACAGATTTAACTTACTCATTTACTATAGTAAAAGCCGAAGTTAAATCTGTCTTGGCTTTTACAGTTTACTTTTTACTATTTTTAGAGATATTGTTACAAGTGTCAGGGGACTGAAATCAATGCAACATTCCACAGTGCAGCTTCAAACATGGAACAAAACTTTGATTTATGTGATTTGATTTATCTCATGGAGCACGGGGCTCCATGAGATAAATCAAAGTTTGGTGTTTCGATAGTTGATTCTACAGAAATTTGCCGTTTCTCAGTCCTCTGTGTTGCTTGTTTTTTTTGTTTTTTTTTCCCTTTTTATTGCACCATATTTATTTTTGCCTGACCGGAGCATGCCTTTCTCTGATTGGTTAATCCGCCTGTCAATCATGCCCTCTGAAATTGAGGAGACACAATATGGTTCCAGACTCAGTCTGGAACCATAGTTTTGTCAAAGCATGTGGTTCTGACTGGCTGGGTAAACATTTTATTTTGAATTTTTTAAATTGTTGCTTTTAAATAGAAATGATTTCCGCAACTATTGCTAATCAAACTAACTTGCTGTGTACAGTTTTGTATCATGTTTTACTTACGGAGAGTTCTCTTGTGGGAGCATGGGTGATGTAGGCTTGTGGGTGGAGTCTCGTACAGGCTCGTACTGCTAACTGTAAGGAGAGTCGAATAGGGCCTGGGATAGATTGCTAAATTATTGGATTAAACCTCTTCAGACAGGTTTTGGTGAGGGAACAACGTTATAACATGGTCTCAAAGAAATTGTTACAAGACTTTTAAATATGTACCATTAAAAAAAACACTTCCATTTATATGAACAAGTACTTAAATGAAAACTGCAAATCCCCATTCCTATTTTCATCACAAGTATTGGGCTCCACCGGACATGGAGCAGACCCTGTCAGCACACATGCTAGCACACACTCCGCTATCAGACATGACGTTAGCGCTAGCCTTAAGTGCCCATTTGGGAGCAGCCTCTCCGGGAGTCCTTGTGCATGACGGAAGTTTACTGTGAGCCGTGCCAGCTGCTTCTCACAGACCTAGCTTTAGCGCACAGCAGGCTAACGCTAACACCGCTACGGCTAAGGATTTGACTCATTTACTCTGAGTGTTTACAGGCGGCGCTGACGGGATTTTGCTGTGTTCACTGGAGCTGAGAAAACGGTAGCCTGCTGTATTTTGGTGAAGGCCATGGGGATGAGGAGGCACTGGACTGGGGCAGAAGAACTACAAACGTCCTTAAAAGTTTTACTGTTTAGTTGAAATGCTAAACTTACAAAAATGTGTCAGACTTGGTAACATAATTTGAAGTTTGAGATGCTGCTGCAGCTTTAAGGTTGTCAAAAGTATCAAAAATCTGATACTAATCAATACTAAAACTTGTATCGAAACCTAGCCTAGCTTACGAGATCAGACGAATTGGACATAGACGAGCTAGCTATTATTATATTAAAGTGAACCTATTTTGCAATCTGGACTTTTCAAAGCTTTTAAACATGTTCTGGATGTTTCTTCTCATTGAGCCTCTAAAGTTATATTTGGAGTGATTCATGTTTGAGTAATCTTTAAATAAGTTGTTTTCTGAAGATGCCATTTTGCTAATCCATCCCTGTTTTCACGGGGGGTGGACATGCCCACGCTCTCCAGTTTCAGTTTCTTCATTGGTGATACTTATAGGATTCTGCAGCATCACGCAATCATTTTTGGTACAAATGAAAAAAATAAATAAATCCATTACTCTCTAGTGTGATGTGCAGCTATCCATAGGTGGCGCCGACAGCGTGTGGCGCATTGTTGTGATGACGTTTACGGCGACATCAACTCACATTGGGCACCGCGGTTTTCTAATGTGGAAGTCAGCGGACTTTGAACGTTTCTTTTATTAAATCATTTTAGAATAATATTGTGATTTACAATGTTCACAAGCACAATATGTCTTGGGTTTGGGTACTGTTAGCGATAAGTCCCATCTTATTCATCCTCTGCTGGTCTGCTGTCTGAAACTTCTAAACTTGGGATTTACTATGATGTACTGTTTCAGACGGTTAGCAGAGATTGTATTTGCTAAAAGTTTGTGAGTCACAGAATTAGACCAAAATCAAATGTCTCCATGCATTATGCTGATGGTAAGTTCTCTTCCACACACATCTCGTCCCCAGACACAGCAGCCCTCTCCCTGTGCTCTGAGCTCTGATACAGCTGGAGCTCCCATACAGCTCTGCTGCTTATCACTGACCGCCGCACTCCACCAGATAAGATTGGATTCCCTTCAACCAGATTACGTGCTTGTTTCTTGCAATTACCCTGCTCTCCAGCCAAGCACGCACCCCTAATCTCAAACTTGTGTGGAGGAACAGTAACAGAGAGAAGGCTTTCTTTGTGCATCCAGGATGCGGCTGCAGATAGCCACCAGGGCTGTGTGTAGATATAAGCAGACCGATCACATGCATGCAGGTTTGTGAAGAGGAAACAACATTATAACAGAGGTCAGAAAAAAGCTTAATATGGGGCCTTTAAGAAATACTGTAACCTATGTTTGTGATCTGTCTTGCCTGCGGTATCATTGCCGCTGCATTTTGCATTGGCCTGCAAGTAGCTAAACCCTGATATCCCCAAGTGATAAATCACTACCCGGACTTATCCCTGTAATGAAAATGTACTGAGGGCTCGTAGCTTAGCGTTAGCACGGTGGAGCACTATGGAACAGCTATATTAGGGGCAGGGATTTATTATGCAGGGGGACGTGGTTTTCCATGACTGGCTTTGGTGAAGTTAGCTGTAGTCAGCATTTGGGGAGCAGACTGCACAACAGCTCCTCCTCCTGGTAGACCACAAGCCCAAAGCCCCAGTGCAGACAGACGATGGGGAAGGGAGCCGGATAAGTGGTACCTTCCCCTGGACTCCCGACGCAGTGCTGACTGGGAAGATTTGGTTTCTCCTCGGGTATAAATTAATTCCGGACAATCAGATGAAACCTTTCGTGCTGGGATAAAAACGACTTTACATTACTGGCAAAAAGTCAAAATTTCCATAGAGATGCATTCATCAAAACAAGATTAAAAAAAAAAAAAAGCAGGTGAACAGGCCAACGCTAGGTTTACTGATACCAGATTACCCCAGGACTAAAGAGCAAAATGCAGATGATCTTGATTAGGACCAACAAAGTAAAAGTACCATCAATAGTACCTGTGTCACAGTTTTAAAGACGCCTTCTACTGGGAAATGATATATTTTTGTACAGTTACTACATCCAGTCTAACATCTGAGACAAGCCCAGCCTTTTATAATGGTAAGTTATGCGGCAGCTATGCTAATGTGCTTGTGTGTTGCATCCTCATCAGTTACACTAAACTGAATTAGAATAAAGTGAATTCGCTTTATCCCCGTCTATAAGCATGTCAGCTCTCATGCTATGCAAATAAACCTGTCAAGACCTATAACTGACTAGAACACAAGACAAAGCACATTTATGACACCCACACAGACGCAGGGAGAACAAACAAACTCCAGGAAACAAAACCACGATCAGTTTGCTGTGAGACCAGAGCTGGGCAGAAATCAGTTACATTTAGCAAATTGTAATGTGTGTGGTTAGCATGCTAGTTATTGTTAACTTGCACTGTGACAATTGCAGTGAAAATCAGGTACAGCGTTTTTAAGTAAAATTTTTAGCTACTCTGTGTCAGGCTAACCACTCTGCCATTATCGCGTCTACAAGGTACAGCTCAGTCACTGTACACTAGCACAGATGCCCTACCGTGATGCGTTCGTCCCGGTCGTCGATGGTAACCCCGTCCTTCTTCCAGGAGATGGTGGGCTCTGGGTGTCCCCGTGGAGGCTGACACTCTAACACGGCTGGTTCTCCCGCTGCTACGATCACATCCGCAGGGTTCTGTCGGAAGTCATCACGCAACACTGGAAAAAACAAGAAAAAATTTATTTAGTACAATGTAAAAGTAAATAAAAGACATAATCAACATTTCGATGTCAAGTAATATAAGTCGCACTGGACAATCTTCGTAAAAGGTCCTGTTTTATGCAAAGTGAGCAGTAGCCCTTTATTATTAGTCTGTCTATATATCTACAAAGCTCAAAATGCTCTGTTCCACCTTGTGATGTCATGAAGTTAACAGCTCCTTTACATTTTCTTCAGTAGAGATTGGAAATTCCAGGACTGAAATGATCCAAATGATTCTAGTGAAGGTGCAGGGAGTTTAAAAACACAGCAGAGCACTTTCTGTATTACCACATGACATCACAAGGTGGAACAGAGGGTTTTCTGTTTGAGAGAGGAACTAAATATGCAGAGTTTGTGTGTTAAACATGTTTGAATGAAACAAAACACAACTCCAGGTCTGTTTGTGATGAAGAAACATTATAACAGATCAGAAAATAGAGTCATATGGGCCTTTTAAAAGCTCAATCTTCCAGACAACTTCAGTCACCTCTTAAATCCACGCCATCCAAGCGTTTCATCCATGGACCACAAATCTGTTCCCCATCTCCACCGCAGCAGTACAACCATCAGACCCCCTCAGCCTCTCCTCCTCTTCCAACACTTATCTAGGCCTCTACCTCAAGTCTATATATATATACAGTATATTACCTTTTCATCCCACCACGATTCAGTTAGTTATTCATTGCCACTCACTTAAAGATACACTCTGTATCTTTAAGTGAGTGTGGAGAGTATGGAACTTATCAATCTACAGGGAGACAAGCAGGTTACACTACCAAGCCAAGTTACAGGTCAGATCTGCGGAGAGGCGACCCTACTTACAGTAAGAATACATGTTTATCAAGTTTTTTTTGTGTGTGTTCTTCTTGCAATACGCAATCAATAGGTTAAGTTCACATGGCTTCAAAACACTGCAGAATCCCTATACAGTGGTTCTCTGCTATATCGCGGTTCACCTTTAGTGGCCTCGCTGTTTCGTGGATTTCTTTTAGCGCAATTCTGCATGTGTTTATTTACAGCGTATGAATGAGCAT